>CM053026.1:300267767-300659631 GCA_028564925.1 Lithobates sylvaticus
GCTGGATTTTTAGTGCAGTGAGAATTTCCTTTTTTTTTTAATTGGTGAGTGTGTGTCCAATAGGTGGTATAGGAAAACACTGTTGTGATTACTACTCATTGTTTAAAAAGGAGATTATTGTGAACACTGATGGGTGGATACCACATTTTCTTAAGGATTGCATTCACTTGTTGATTGGACACTGGGTTGACTGATTTTATTGGACACTGTTTATATTGTGTCCTTTGTTGTGAGCAGTTATGTCTCGTTAATTCAAATATATATATATATATATTTTTTTAACACAAGCGAAAACATAAGCTGTCAGCCTGCCCCAGATAGGCAGAGATACTCTCACTGCACTGAAACACAGCCAGCCATGTTGTATGTGGATAACCTCCTCTCTGTGAGCTGATGCT
This sequence comes from Lithobates sylvaticus, assembly GCA_028564925.1. Lineage (NCBI taxonomy): Eukaryota > Metazoa > Chordata > Amphibia > Anura > Ranidae > Lithobates > Lithobates sylvaticus. Next base: position 300,268,166 of record CM053026.1, read on the forward strand.
GCGTACCATTATGTTCCATCCAATGCTTTAGTTATTATGGTGACAAGCTGAACATAAGCTGTCAGTTTACCCTAGAAAGACTGAGGCACTCATATTAGTGCTTTGCATGCATGCATTTTGTACATAATCATATTAGCACTTTATACATGTTTGTAATATTAAATTGAAGCATTGCATTGTATGGGGAGTTTTGTGGAATTTCTGTGTGTATTTATATTTTGAGGGGGTATTAGTACAGAAGCAGATTAAGGGCTTTGGAAATTCATCCATTTATTTTTCTGTTTTACACTATACTGGGGTTAAGTGCAGAGTGGAATTTAGTAGTATTTCAGAATATGTCTATCAACACTAGGCCACTATGGACTTTGCCAAGGTCTTTGCACAATGTGATAGTGACATATTTGAGCTAGTAGATGCAGACTCAAATGCAGAAATTTGCCTTGTGGTCTCTACACTTCAGACAGTGACCCCAAGCAGTCACCTTAAACTGCATGGATTCAAACGTTTTATAACTTGGAAGTCACTCCAAGCAACAGTAACTGTAAAGGTATTGCAAACAAAAACTCTATCCCCAGAGACAATGCGCTGAGAAAACCTGATCCAGTTCTTGAGCAAAATGGCCTACCTAGAGTAGATAGCCACCCTGGGTATTCAAGATTAGAATCAAACGAAAAAACTCCACTCATAGTTTTTGGCCATAATCACAATAATTTTTGATTGCGCTGCATTATAACCAGAAAGCTGAATACCAAGGATCACTATTTACAGAAGAAGTGTTATGACCTGCTGGTTTATTGATAGATGGAGCTTAAATATTGATGAGTACTGTGAATGTATTATTTGCCACAAGCTACATTGCATGCTACAAACACTGTGGTGTTGTGGTGGCTGCATTAACTTCCTTTTTTTGGATTTTTTTCCCATTAGTTTTCCCTGGTGTTTCTGCCAATACCACTGTATGTGTCCTAGGGTCACAATGTTCACTGTCTATACTACGGTTTCTCAAACAGGCTTCCATGGAACTCTAAGGTTGCTTTAGAGGTTGTTAGGTGTTCCTTGAGCAATGAGCAACTTCTGCTTCTCAGATAATACAGCATCTCATTCACCCTGTGCCCCTTAAAATCCAGGGCCCATAATCAGTCGGCAAGAGGCTCGCATTCAGTCCTCTCAAAAAGCCTGTGTCCCAGCTAGGTCTGTCACAAGTTCCCACTGACACCAATGATCTTTTTAGCTATCTGTAAAGGGGTAATTCATTGCAAGGACCACAAATGTAAGGGGTATTCTTACCACTGACCATCACACTAGTGTATCATGAGTAGGAATGAGCTTTGAGTTCGAGTCAAACTCATGTTCGACTTGAGCATTGCCTGTTCACCGAACAGCGAACAATTTAGGGTGTTCGCGGCAAATTCAAAAAGCCGCGGAACACCCTGTAAAAGTCTATGGGAGAAATCTAAAGTGCTAATTTTAAAAGCCTATATGCAAGTTATTGTCATAAAAAGTGTTTGGGGTCCTGGGTCCTGCCCCAGGGGACACGTATCAATGCAAAAAAACCTTTTAAAAACAGAAGTTTTTTCAGGAGCAGTGATTTTAATAAAGCTTAAAGTGAAACAATAAAAGTTTAATATTCCTTTAAATTTCGTACCTGGGGGGTGTGTATAGTATGCCTGTAAAGGGGCGCATGTTTCCCGTGCTTAGAACTTTCCCTGCACAAAGTGTCATTTTTGCAGGAAAAAAAGCATTTAAAATCACTTGTGGCTATAATGAATTGTTGGCTCCCCGTAATACAGAGAACAGTCATTGAAAGTCATTGATAAAAAAAAAATAAAAATATGCGTGGGGTTTCCCCCAAATTCAATTACCAGGCCCTTCAGGTCTGGTATGGATATTAAGGGGAACCCCGGGTCAAATAAAAAAAAAAAAAATGACGTGGGGTTCCCCCAAATATCCATACCAGACCCTTATCCGAGCACGCAACCTGGCAGGTCGCAGGAAAAAAAAAAAGGGGGGGATGAGAGAGCGCCCCCCCCCTCCTTAACCGTACCAGGCCACATGCCCTCAACATTGGGAGGATGCTTTGGGGGTCTGTGACCCCCAGATCCCGGCCCCCCCTGTTTGAAATGGTAAGGGGGTACAAATGTTTCACAAAGACTACCATTTCACAAAGAAAGTGTAAAAAATTGTTAAAAAACACACAGACACCGTTGGGAAAAGTCCTTTATAAAAAAAAAAAAAGATTCCAGCGGTGGTAATCCACTCTTGCTATCCAGCGATGGGTGGTCTCTTCTCCGGGGTCCAGCGATGGCTGATCTCTTCCTACGACGTCCAGCGCAGCGCATCCTGTCTCCATGGAGACACTGCGGGAATCCTGTCTTAGCTGATGAGGACCGGGCCACCTGTCACCTGACCCCGCCCCCCTCTGATGCAAGGGAAAAGCTGGGCTTCTCCAGTGATGTACGGGTGACCCCGCCCCCCTCTGATGTAACGCAGGTTTCTGTTACATCAGAGGGGGGCGGGGTCACCCGTACGTCACTGGGGAAGCCCAGCTTCCCCCTTGCGTTGCGTCAGAGGGGGGCGGGGTCAGATTCTGATAAGCCCCCCCCGCCCGCAGACCCCCACAACCACCAGGCAAGGGTTGTGGGGATGATGCCCTTCTCCTCATCAACATGGGAATATGGTGCTTTGAGGGGTCACAGACCCCCAAAGCATCCTCCCAATGTTGAGGGCATGTGGCCTGGTACAGTTCAGGAGGGGGGGCGCTCTCTTGTCCCCCCTCTTTTCCTGCGGCCTGCCAGGTTGCGTGCTCGGATAAGGGTCTGGTATGGATTTTGAGGGGGACCCCCACTCCATTGTTTTGGGGGCGCGGGGGTTCCCCTAAAATCCATACCAGACCTGAAGGGTCTGGTATGGATATTTAGGGGGAGCCCCACGTCTTTTTTTTTTAAATTTGACCCAGGGTTCCCCTTAATATCCATACCAGATCTGAAGGGCCTGGTAATTGAATTTGGGGGGAACCCCACGCATATTTTTTTTTTTTTTATCAATGACTGTTCTCTTTATCACGGGGAGCCGACAATTCATTATAGCCGCGAGTGATCTTAAATTACTTTTTTTCCTGCAAACATTACACTTTGTGCAGGGACAGTTCTAAGCACGGGAAACATGCGCCCCTTTACAGGCATACTATACACACCCCCCAGGTACGAAATTTAAAGGAATATTACACTTTTATTGTTTCACTTTAAGCATTATTAAAATCACTGCTCCTGAAAAAACATCAGTTTTTAAACGCTTTTTTTTGCATTGATACATGTCCCCTGGGGCAGGACCCAGGTCCCCAAACACTTTTTATGACAATAACTTGCATATAGCCTTTAAAATTAGCACTTTTGATTTTGAACGTTCGAGTCCCATAGACTTTAATAGGGTTCTAAAGTTCACTTTAACTTTAGGTCTGTTTGCAGGTTCTGAGTTGTAGGTATAGTCATTTTTTGGCAGGGGTTCCCTGAGATTGAAAAGGTATTTGAAAGGTTCATGTGTGCTCAAAAGGTTGAGAAAGGCTGCTCTACACTGTAGCTATGGAGGAGCTCTTCTGATTTGAGCTACAAACACCTCAGCTTCTCCTAATTTTAATTACATTCAGGGTAATTTCTTTGTAGTTCACTGAAGATAGCTGACGCACCTAATAACATTGTTTGAGAGTCCAGTTTAGGCTTTATGGACACTTTAGGGTTGATTTACTAATGGCAAATCCACTCTGCACTGTAAGTGCACTTGAAAGTGCAGTGAAAATGCACTTGGAAGTGCAGTCCCTGTAGATCTGAGGGGAAGAGCTGAAATGAGAAGAAGCTCTGCTGATTTTAACATCCAGTCATGTGCAAGCTAAAATTCTATTTTTTATTTTCCTTGCATGTCACCCTCAGATCTACAGTGACTGCACTTCCAAGTGCACTTTCAAGTGCACTTGTAGTGCAAAGTGGATTTGTCTTTAGTAAATAACCCCCTGGGTGTTTAGCCCCTGTGCATCAAATCCAAGTGTTTTCATGCATCCAGGAAGCACAGTCTAGGGCATGCTAAAAATATGCTGTGGTTGGATATGGCTGGATGCTGCACCAAGGGGTACTCACCTTTAGGGCATTATGCATTCAGGGATGTATGGGCGGAGTCAGTATACATTCTTGCATCACTTCCGGTTGTTGGCGCAAGTGTCAGCACTATATGCTTTACTGATTTTAATTGAATGTGAGTACCTTTTCACATTTTTTTTATGCAATAAACAAGTTTAAAACAGTATTACACTATTGGGATCCCTCTTTCCTATATATGGCCTCTGGTACATGATGGAAATACTATAAAATGACCAGCTTCCAGAGTGCTACACAGTGGCAAATACTGTGAATGTTCCATACCCCAGGAGCGGGGGGGGGGGGGGAATTCTGGTGAGTGCAGCCACAATAGGAGCACGGATAAGACACGCATGTTGTGGTCACCTATTGGAAAGTGAAATAGATCAGCGCTGTTTTTTCACTTTCACAAGAGCACTTTACTTCATTAATTTTGGATTCTTATTGAAGAATTGGACTGTAGCATTTATTTATTTTCACTTTACTTTTATATTTATTTTTCATTTTGAATTTCTGGATTATTATCAAATCATTTGCTATATTATATAAACACACTGGGTTTGTTTTTTATTTTTTTTTTTATATATTCATTATTTTTTTGGTGATCACGATTTATCATGTTTTTAATATATATTTTATCTTTTTCAAGCATTCATTTTCTGGGATATAAGATCACTGTATACATTTACTGGATTTTTAGTCAATTTATTTTTTTGGGATACAAGATCACTGCATATATTCACACTTTTATATCTTTTTATTAATTTTTATTATTATCACAGATTTCATTTCCATTTATTTGAATTGTTTATGTATTCTTTTCACCAGCACTAATGATTAGGAAGTACATTTGGATGTACTATTACTGAGTCATATAATTAATCACCTGTCACATTGGGATATTGATTATTAGTTAGAACAGCGCCACATCTACTTCACCTCCTTTCAACTCATCTACTCCACTTAGGTGGAAGTAATTAGTAGAGGCAGCAGTTCTCCTGATATATAGATTTTTTTATTTTTTTTATTATATTGATTTTTTTCCTGCTGGTATTTTATTCCTTGCGTGGAATCATCTACACTTATTCAGGGATGTATGCCCGGAACTCAGAATACCCATGTGTCGGACCCTGAATGCATATATGCCCGAATACAAGTACAACTTGGTACAGTATCCAGCCTCAGCATATTTCTGCCACATCATGGGCTCTGAAAGGCTGAAGACAATGGGAGTTATTTACAAAAGGCAAATCCACTTTACAATACAAGTGCAAACTACAAGAGCAAAGTGCACTTGAAATTGCACTGAAAGCGCACTTGGAAGTGCAGTCGCTGTAGATCCATGGGGGACATGAATGGAAAATGAAAAACAGCATTTTAGCTTGCACATGATTGGATAATAAAATCAGCAGAGCTTCCTCTCATTTCAGATCTACCCCTCAGATTTACAGCGACTGCACTTCCAAGTGTAGTGCAAAGTGGATTTGCCTTTCGTAAATATCCCCCAGTATCTCACAAAAGTGAGTACACCCCTCACATTTTTGTAAATATTTTATTATATCTTTTTATGTGACAACACTGATGAAATTACACTTTGCTACAATGTAAAGTAGTGAGTGTACAGCTTGTATAACAGTGTAAGTTTGCTGTCCCCTCAAAATAACTTGCACAGCCATTAATGTCTAAACCGCTGGCAACAAAAGTGAGTACACCCCTAAGTGAAAATGTCAAAATTTGGCCCAATTAGACATTTTCTCTCCCCGATGTAATGTGACTCATTAGTGTTACAAGGTCTCAGGTGTGAATGGGGAGCAGATATGTTAAATTTGGTGTTATCACTCTCTCATACTGGTCACTGGAAGTTCAACATGGCACCTCATGGCAAAGAACTCTCTGAGGATCTGAAAAAAATAATTGTTTCTCTATATAAAGATGGCCTAGGCCAGTGATAGTGAACCTTGGCACCCCAGAGGTTTTGGAACTACATTTTCCATGATGCCCATGCACTCTGCAGTGTAGTTTAGCATCATGTAGTTCCAAAACATCTGGGGTGCCAAGGTTCGCCATCACAGCCCTAGGCTATAAGAAGATTGCCTAGACCCTGAAACTGAGCTGCAGCATGGTGGCCACGACCATACAACAGCTTAACAGGACAGATTCCACTCAGAACAGGCCTCGCTATGGTCGACCAAAGAAGTTGAGTGCACATGCTCAGCCTCATATCCAGAGGTTGTCTTTGGGAAATAGATGTATGAGTGCTGTCAGCATTGCTGCAGAGGTTGAAGGGGTGGGGGATCAGCTTGTCAGTGCACAGACCATATGTCGCACAATGCATCAAGTTGGTCTGCATGGCTGTTTTTCCAGAAGGAAGCCTCTTCTAAAGATGATGCACAAGAAAGCCTGCAAACAGTTTGCTGAAGACAAGCAGACTAAGGACGTGGATTACTGGAACAATGTCCTGTGGTCTGATGAGACCAAAATAAACTTACTTGGTTCAGATGGTGTCAAGCATGTGGGGCGGCAACAACCAGGTGAGGAGTACAAAGGCAAAGGTGTCTTGCATACAGTCAAGCATGGTGGTGGGAGTGTCAAGATTTGGGGCTGCATGAGTACTACCAGCACAGACATAGACATTAATGGCTGAGTGTTGAGTTATTTTGAGGGGACAGCAAATTTACACTGTTATACAAGCTGTATTTACATTGTAGCAAAGTGTAATTTCTTCAGTGTTGTCACATAAAAAGATATAATAACAGTCTTACAAAAATGGGAGTGGTGTACTAATGTTTGTGAGCTACTGTGTGTGTGTGTATATATATATATATATATATATATATATATATATACACACACACACACACACACACACACTAAAAGTTCCAATTCAAGACATGAACAAGTCTAAATTAGTACGCTACATGACCCAATTCGTGGTTTATGGTGCACACCAAATTTAAGAATCTAAGTATAAATCTATTTTATAAACCTATTTTGTATCTACCATATCTAATTAAACAGCATGCACATTCGTAGCCAAAGAAAGAATAGGTGTTGTAAATAATCTTGCAAGGGCACTTTGATATTTATTATATAGCCTGTTGCTTAAAAGAAGGCCATCAAGGCTGATGTGGCAGGTTGGTCTAGGATAAGGAATTGGGAAGTTCCCCCATGGGGTTTTTTAGCCGCATAGTAATCTATTAGTCAAAAAAAAATGAAAGTATAATAAAATAATTTATTTATACAAACAACAAATTACGAATCATAGATTTTTTAAAAAAAGTACAAACTCTGGTTACGGGCATGTCTCAAGGAATATTACATCGAATTGGCTATACAATCCATTTCAAATATGTGCGGCTAATCCATGTGTTTTTCTTTTCCAGGTTGGTCTAGGATAGACCAGCAGAAACCTAGATAGTTATGTTGTGAAGGTTCATGTCTGCTTCCACACGTAGACAAAACAAATACACATATATCACACCTATAATCCTCAATGCAGGTCAGTGATCACTTTTAATTGAACAATGTTGGACTGTAGCTTACCTTCATGGCAAAGTTTCTTCTTTTCATGCAAGGTATTAATTGTTATACATTTTTGACAAAACAATTGCTACACTGTGATGAATTTCAGTAATTGGTTTAACTATAACAATTTCTGTTCTCTAGTGACCCAGTACACAATGCCACTCTAATTCAGTAACTGACACAAATGTGTGTCTATTGAACGTGTGAGGAAGACTAGGTTATTAATAAAATCCAGTGCCTAGTGACTCTGAATGGAAGTACAGATCATATGAAAATTAGAGAGCCTGTAGTGGGAGTTGTAATCTTCCAGTTTATCATATTCAATGTATAAAGGTTATGCTGGGATATACTGTATACATTATGGACAGACACACAACATGGAGGCAACATTGAAAAGGCAGGGAGGGCACAAGAGGGTGGTTGTCAGTTTGGGGCTTGCTTGTCAGTAAGGCAAGTGGGGGTTAGTGTGGGAAACGATATCTCAAACCAGGAGGGGTTTGTGGAGGTGGTTGAGAGATTGGTAAGAGTGGGACAACTGGATGTCTATCAGCATAACTGGGTATACTGTATATAGCATGAATATTCTTTTGCTTAGCATGACTCATAGGCAAAGAAGCCGATAATGATAAACCCTAATTACACCTTAAATCACCCCCGCTCAAAGTATATTTTTCTTAAATAAAACATCTTCATACATATCTTTCTTGCAGGGATCTTTGGAGGAAGTTAGGTCGCTAAAGAAGTATAAAGAAGGGAAGCAACAGGTCAAATGACAGAATACAGCCTAAGACCACTGTATGATGCCAACTCTGCCGCTTGCACAGTCACACATAAAGGAGCCACAAGCATGTACCAGCAAATACATGCAAATGAGCACCTGGAAGTGCCCTTATTTAAGGGGCCAAGCACTAGAACTTACATGTGCCTGCCCCGTCATAGTTGCATGCTAGCTAGTAAGATCTCCCTGACAATTATTGTTCAGATACTTTAATCAAATCTTCCATATTAATGCATATATTATCCAGTCTTAAGAAAACCATAAATACAAAGAATCCAACACATTCCATACAGCAATCAAACTCAATCATAGGAGGCTGCTATGGTGAAAAGGCGGAGGGCACTGCCATGGCCAATTCAAGCTATTACCAGCAAACCACATTTAAATAAACAAGCAGGACACTTTTCTGTCACCAACAGAAGAAAAAAATGTTTTGAGGCCACTGGGTGTCTTTTCCTCAAGCAGCAGTGCTACACTGTCAGCATAGCCACCTGCCTACAGCAATACAGCAGTATCTACACAGTCAACAACCACCACAAATGCAACATGTCACAGTCAGGCACCTTCATACAGAACAAGGCCTGAAATCTTTGGTTCTTCTAAATCTTCATGTACTCTCCGTTGCATGTGCAAAAGCTGAAGCTGCATGAGCTTGAGCAGCAAAAGGCATCTTAAGAAATTCAGATAAAAAAACATGCAGCTGGAAGCTGAAAAGGCAAAGTCCCAACGCATTTCATTGTTATGATGACTTTATCAAGAAGATGAGCGGGTGGTGTAAATCCCTCTTATATGCATGCTGATCTACACTGGATTATTATTAACCCTCAGTACACCATACAGAAGCATAGCCATTGCACAAAATGACCCCTGAGGAAATGCATTTCTGAACACATTTAAAACATTAAAATAGGATATAAAACTCATAGTATGTCAATAAACTTTAGGGAAGTACATAATAGAGATGCACATACCTTGCAATTTTGAGGGATCGATTGTGTGTGGCCACATTGGAGGGAAATAGTGTAAGGAGTATTTCACAAAAAGAGCCAAAATTCATTTTTAATATGAATACTACAAAACCTAGGGGATTAAATATTGGGGTGGAGCCTGAATGTAGTATCAGCTCACAGAGTGGATGTTATCAACATACAGTGCGGCCAGCTGGATTTCCAGTGCGGTGAAAGAACCACTGCCTTTCTGGGGGAAGATAACAGCTTATGTTTTAGACTGAAAGCATTTCTCAATCTGTAAGTGCATAATTGTTTTTAATAAATGAAGGTGTTTTTACAATATTACACTATGTGGGATTCCTTTTTATATGCCGTTTGAGAAACGATGATGAGGAACATTCCATGTACAGATGAGCGGGTCCCAATTTGAAACTGATGCAATTACAAACAATACACCTGCAGCCAGGGTTTTCCAAAGTGAGTTTGTGTTTCTTGGGAAACGTAAATTAAAATTGGTGAATGATATGATTAATGACATTGGTCATATAAGTTTACCTATGGATCCTAAGATTTCACTTCTAACTATTATACCAGAGGACATGTCATCCCTAATGCTTAGCTTAATCACTTGACCTCTTGAAGATTTACTTCATGACCAGGCTATTTTTTGTGATATGGCACTGCGTTACTTTAACTGACAATTGTGCAGTCGTGCGACACTGTACTCAAATGAAATGTATGTATTTTTTTTCTCCACGAATAGAGTTTTCATTTGGTTGTATTTGATCATCTCTGTGTTTTTTTTATTTTTTGCGCTATAAAAAAAAAGACCGACAATTTTGAAAAAAATATATATATTTTTTACTTTCTGTTAAAAAACACATCCAATAAAAAAGTAAAAAAAATCTAATTTCTTCATAAATTTCTTCATAAAATGATACTCTGCTACATGTTTTTGGAAAAAAAAAATCCCAATAAGCATATACTGATTGTAGATGTTATACTGTTTGCATAAACCAAACTATGGGGTATATTTTTGGAATTATTATATTTTTTTTATAATGGTGCTGATCAGCGGCTTATGGCGGGACTGCAATATTGCGGCAGACAATTGGACACTAGCTGACACTTTGCGGGAACCAGTGACACTAATACAGTGATCAGTGCTAAAAATGTAGCTGTTCTAATGACACTGGCTGGGAAGGAGTTAAACATCTAGGGTGATCAAAGGGTTAACTCTGTGCCTAGTCAGGGTTTTTGTGTACACAGTGCTGCTTTCATTAGGGGGAAGAGATCGATTCTAGTCCCTTCTTTGCAGGAACACAGGACCAATCCCTTCCCCCCTGTCAGAACTGAGATACTCCTTGTTTACATAGGCATAGCTAAGTTCTCTGTGTATTGCTGACGATCGGCAGGGACATGGAGAGCCCGCATCCGAAAATCAGCTTCTGCTGTGAAGCTGAAGGGTGATTCTATGCACAGCTGCCACCCTGTAGCAGCTGTAGGGCAGTCAGCGTGCGGTTAATGGACCTTATCTCTCCAACATTTCTTCAGTGGCATAAAATGGTTACAAAAAACTCTTGAAAGAGACAAATTAGCATACCAAAATAGGGGTTGTGTACAAAAATTCTATAAAATATGGTCCACCTGGCTTGCTGTTTATCCATTGCCGGTTTATTCCGTTAACCTAGTTTTATGACTTTATATTTGTGCAACTACTCATGTAGATGTGTTTCTGGAGCTCTTTTTTCATTTTTTTTTTATGCAATGCTATGATATGCGGCTTGGTTTCATATACTGGCATTTGGGGCTAAACTGACATACTTTGTTAATTGTCTTACATGCATTAGTGTGATATGTTTATGGAAAGTACGTCTTGTCTTTTTTTTCTGCTTTTCTTTCTTTTCTTTGTTATTGTTGTTTTGTATTTTAACCACTACGCGCCCGCGCTATAGCCGAAAGACGGCTGCAGCGCGGACGCTCCCTGCAGGGAGGACGTCCCTGGACGTCCTGCTGTTTACTTCCCTAATGCGTGCTCCTGAGAGCGCGCATCGGTGAAGTTCTGTGCTGGCCGTGTCCGTCAGACACAGCCAGTCACAGATCGCTGTAAACGGCCAATCACAGCGGCGTTTACAGCGAGATCGGCATGTCCAATGAGAGATGATCTCATATGTAAACATATGAGATCATCTCTCAGCGCCGCTCTCCCTCCTCACACAGACAGCGTGTGAGGAGAAAGAGATGACCGGCTCCGGCGGCAATAAGTAAAAAAAAAAAAAAACGAAATGTGCCATCTGTCCCCGCTGCCCGCTGCCATCTGTCCCACTGCCATCTGTCCCCAGTGCAACCTGTCCCCAGTGCAACCTGTCCCCAGTGCCACCTGTCCCAAGTGCCATCTGCCAGTGCCACCTGACCCCAGTGCCACTTGTCCCCAGTGCCATGTATAAGTGCCATCTGTCATCAATGCCACATCAGTGCCACGTCAGTGCCATCTGTCATCAGTGCCATATCAGTGTCACGTGTCATCAGTGCCACATATTAGTGCCATCTGTCATCAGTGCCACGTATCAGTGCCATCTGTCATTAGTGCCACCTGTCAGTGTCACGTGCCATCTGTTATCAGTGTCATGTGTCACCAATGACACGTATCAGTGCCATCTGTCATCAGTGTCACGTGTCATCAGTGCCAGGTATCGGTGCCATCTGTCATCAGTGCCACATATTAGTGCCATCTCTCATCAGTGCCACGTATTAGTGCCACATGATATCAGTGCTACGTATAAGTGCCATCTGTCACCAGTGCCACATATTAGTGCCATCTGTCAGTGTCACGTGTCTTCAGTGCCCCGTATTAGTGCCATCTGTCATCAGTGTCACGTGTCATCAGTGCCCCATATTAGTGCCATCTGTCATCAGTGCCACATCAGTGTCACGTGTCATTAGTGCCACGTATCAGTGCCACCTGTCATCAGTGCCACGTCAGTGTCACGTGTCATTGTCCTGGTGCTCCAGGGCCTTCAAAAGTGTAATAGGTAGTCAACAAGTTAGATGTGTAATTTATGCTCCTAGAACACGTGATGGCGCTCCCTGCATGTTGGGCCTCTCTAAGTGGCCAGGCTGTGTAAAAGTCCCACACATGTGGTATCGTAATACTCAGAAGGAGTAGCAAAATATATTTTGTGGTATACACATGCCATGTTAGAGAAATAACCTATTACAATGAAAATTTTGTGGAAAAAAATAAAAAATAAAAAAATAATTCATTTTGCAAAGAATTGTGGGAAAAAAATGACAACATCAAAAAGCTCACCATGCCTCTTACTAAATACCTTGGAATGTCTACTTTCAAAAAAGGGGTCATTTAGGGGGTATTTGCACTTTCCTGGCTTGTTCGGGTCACAAGAAATGAGATAGGCCACCGGTACATCAGGTGTGATCAATTTTGTATAATTTGCACCACAGCTTGTAGAGTCTGTAACTTTCACAAAGACCAAATAATATCCACTAATTTGGGTTATTTTTACCAAAGATATGTAGCAGTATAAATTGTGGCCAAAATTTATGAAGAAAAATTAATAATTTGCTAAATTTTATCACAGAAACAAAGAAAAATTCGTTTTTTTTCAAAATTTTCGGTCTTTTTTCATTTATAGCGCAAAAAAAAAAAAAACCCAGAGGTGATCAAATACCACCAAAAGAGAGCTCTATTTGTGTGAAAAAATTACAAAAAATGAATTTGGGTACAGTATTGCATGACTGAGTAATTGTCATTCAAAGTGTGTGAGCACCGAAAGCTGAAAATTGGTCTGGGCAGGAAGGGTGTTTAAGTGCCCAGTAAGCAAGTGGTTAAACGCAAAAAAAAATGAATTGTAGCACCCTGGTGTTTAGGCGGGGTTGCTAGTAAATTTAGTTTGCCAGGCAGTAGTTGCCCTGGTTAATTGTTAGTAGGTCCACTGATTCCTCTCTAATTCTGGACTTGCTGCACCCTCTGTCTTCTGTCGCTAGGTGGCATTATGCTGGTGACATTGGATAGACAAGGTGTCAGGGCTGGGCTCAGCCATACCTTCTCTGAGCTTGCCACTCAGCTGTCGGCTAATTGCCAGCTCCTATCTCTCTACAAATACTCAGCTGTTGATGATATCCTGCTCGTCAGTCCTGCCTACTTAACTTCTTGCCGACCGCCCACTGTCAAAAGACGGCGGAGCGGTGCGGCTCTTGTGGCGGGTCGCCGTCATATGACGGCGCTACCATTTTGGCCACTAGGGGGCGCGCATGCGATTGCCCAGTAACTGAGCTGGACGTGGATCTGTGTATGTAAACACACAGATCCACGTCCTGTCACTGGAGAGGAGACCGATGGCGTGTCCCTTGTACATAGGGACACCGATCGGTCCCCTCCCCCAGTCAGTCCCCTCCCCCCACAGTTAGAATCACTCACATAGGGAACATATTAACCCCTGCAGCACCCCCTAGTGTTAACCCCTTTCCTGCCGGTCACATTCATACAGTAATCAATGCATTTTTATAGCACGGATCGCTGTATAAATGTGAATGGTCCCAAAAATGTGTCATACGTGTCCGATATGTCCGCCGCAGATCGCCGCCATTACTAGGAAAAAAAAAATAATAATAAAAATGTCATAAATCTATCCCCTATTTTGTAGACGCTATAACTTTTGCGCAAACCAATCAATATATGCTTATTGCGATTTTTTTTTACCAAAAATATGTAGAAGAATACGTATCGGCCTAAACTGAGGAAAAAAATTGTTAAAAAAAATTAAAAAATTGGATATTTATTATAATAAAAAGTAAAAAATATTATGTTTTTTCAAACTTGTCCCTTTTCTTTTGTTTATAGCGCAAGAAATAAAAACCGCAGAGGTGATCAAATACCACCAAAATAAAGCTCTATCTGTGGGGAAAAAATTATTTAAATTTTATTTGGGTACAGCGTTGCATGACCGCGCAATTGTCATTCAAAATGCGACAGCGCTGAAAGCTGAAAAATGGCTTGGTCAGGAAGGAGGTGTTCGTGCCTGGTAGGCAAGTGGTTAAAGAGGTGGTCCACTTAAAAAAAATAATTAAAAGCCAGCAGCTACAAATGCTGCAGCTGCTGACTTTTAATAAATGGACACTTACCTGTCCCAGGGTCCAGCGATGTCGGCAGCCGAAGCCGATCAATCGCTCTGTTCTCAGCAGTTGCCGCCGCCATTCTCGGTGAGTGAATCAGGAAGTGAAGCGTTGCGGCTTCACTTCCTGGTTCCCTACTGCGCATGCGCAAGTCGCTCTGCGCACCCTAACTGGTCCTTGCTATTTCCTGGTACCCGTGTGTGTCCCAGCAGACAGCGCGGGGGTGGGTGGGAGGAGGCGTAGTCTCCCGTGGGAGTCTATGCCCGGAAGTTGGTGAAAATACCTGTCTTAGACCGGTATCTGCACCCCCCTCCCCCCTGAAAGGTGCCAAATGTGACACCGGAGGTGGGATTCCGAAAAAGCGGAGGTTTAATTTTTGTGTGAACCTCCGCTTTAAGCCATCCAGCCCTGAGGATGTCTGCCTTCGCCTAAGTCAACATCACAGAGACGCTCTCCTTCATTCCTGTTAAAAGACTTACTTGGCTGACATCCCTTCCGGCTCCAGATCCTGCTTGCTGTTTTACTACCCTCATCTCCGGCTCCCTGACATTTGGCTTGTCTGACTATCCGTTCCGGTTCCTGAACTCCGGCTATGTTTTGACTACGTTTGTTTTATTTACTTTTATTATTAAACAAGTGTGATTTAACTGTACATTTGTCTCTGTCTGATTTCATGGTTTCTGACAGTAGGCGAAGGCCATGAATTCAGAAGATACAGTCAATCCAGTTGTTGGGTAATATTTTTTCCAGATTGGATGAGCAAGATCACCGCATGGATCAGTTTGCCATGGCGTTACAAGCTCCTGAGTCACATGGCTCACCTGGAATCTCCCACTGTGGCTGCTCCAGTACAACCTGTGTTGCAGGCCATCCCTGCTGCTGCGCCAGTCTCTGTGCAGGCACCCACCTCGAGTATTACCTCTATAAGAGGTATGTCTGCTTTCACTCCGCTTCCCCAGCGATTTGGGGGCATTCCAGTCTAATGCAGAAGATTTCTCAACCAGGTTGAGATATACTTTGAGATGCTGCCCCAGGCGTTTCCCACGGACAGAAGCAAAGTAGGTTTCGTGATATCTTTGCTTTCTGAGAGGGCCTGGGCAAACCCTCTATGGGAGACGCAAAAACCTGCTGTCTTGATGTACCCTGAGTAGATGACCTCCTTTAAAAGGGTATTTGACGTTCCTGCATGCTCTGCTTCTGCTGCCAAGTGCCTCATGTGCATCAAACAGAGTACGAGAACTGTTGCCGACTACGCCATTGAATTACGTACTCTGGCAGCAGAGGTTGCTTGAAACAATGAGGCCCTCATGGCTGCTTTTTCTCATGGTCTTCCGGATTCCATCAAGGATGAGATATCAGCTCGAGATATACCCACTTAGCTGGAGAAGTTGATTACCTTTGCCATCCTCATTGACTCCAGACTCAGAGAAAGACTCTCTTTTAAGGAGCGCTTGTGGAAGCCTCCTGTACGTTTGCCTCGGAAGCTTTGCAGTCCCACTCGTGCTTCCCTCACCTCCCATGCCTCCTGGTACTGAGTCAGTCACTGAAGATGAATCCATGCACGGTTTAGACAGCGGTTTAGACATTAATGGCTGTGTGTTGAGTTATTTTGAGGGGACAGAAAATTTACACTGTTATACAAGCTGTACACTCACTACTTTACAATATCTCACAAAAGTGAGTACACCCCTCACATTTTTGTAAATATTTTATTATATCTTTTCATGTGACAACACTGATGAAATGACACTTTGCTACAATGTAAAGTAGTGAGTGTACAGCTTTTATAACAGTGTAAATTTGCTGTCCCCTCAAAATAACTCAACACGCCATTAACCGCTGGCAACAAAAGTGAGTACACCCCGAAGTGAAAATGTCCAAATTGGGCCCAACGTGTCACCGTTATACAAGCTGTACACTCATGACTTTACATTGTAGCAATGTTGTCACATGAAAAGATATAATAACATTCTTACAAAAATGTGAGGGGTGTACACATTTTTGTGAGATACTGTATGTATGTATATTTATATTATATATATATATATATATATATATATATATATATATACACACACACACACACTTAAAGTTCCAATTCAAGACATGAACAAGTCTAAATTAGTGCGCTACAAGACCTAATTCATGGTTTATGGTGCACACCATATTCCAGAAACATATTTTATAAACCTATTTTGTAACTACCATTTCTAATTAAAAAGCATGCACATTCGTAGCCAAAGAAAGAATAGGTGTGGTAAATAATCTTGCAAAGGAACTTTGATACTGTATTTATTATATAGCCCGTTGCTTAAAAAAGGCCATCAAGGCTGATGTGGCAGGTTGTCTAGGATAGGCCAGCAGAAACCTAGATAGTTATGTTGTGAAGGTTAATGGCTGCTTCCACACGTAGGCAAAGCAAATACACATATATCACACCTATAATTATCAGTGCAGGTCAGTGATCACTTTTAACTGAATATTAACAATGTTTGACTCATGGCAAAGTTTCTTCTTTTCATGCATTTTGACAAAACAATTGCTACACTGTGATGAATTTCAGTAATTGTTATAACCATAACATGACCCAGTACATGAGTACACAATGTCAGTGTCACTGATTCAATAACTCAAACAAATGTGTGTCTATTGAACGTGTGAGGAAGACTAGGTTATTAATAAAATCCAGTGGCTAGTGACTCTGAATGGAAGTACAGAGCATATGAAAATGAGCCTGTAGTGGGAGTTGTAATCTTCCAGTTTATTATATTCAGTGTATAAAGGTTATGCTGGGATATACTGTATACATTATGGACAGACACACAAAATGGAGGCAACATTGCAAAGGCAGGGAGGGCACAGGAGGGTGGTTATCAGTTTGGGGCTTGCTTGTCAGTAAGGCAAGTGGGGGTTAGTGTGGGAAACTATATCTCAAACCAGGAGGGGTTTGTGGAGGTGGTTGAGAGATTGGTAAGAGTGGGACAACTGGATGTCTATCAGCATAACTGGGTATACTGTATATAGCATGAATATTCTTTTGCTCAGCATGACTCATAGGCAAAGAAGCCGATAATGATAAACCCTAATTACACCTTAAATCACCCCCGCTCAAAGCATATTTTTCTTAAATAAAACATCTTCATACATATCTTTCTTGCAGGGATCTTTGGAGAAAGTTAGGTCGATAAAGAAGTACAAAGAAGGGGAGCAACAGGCCAAATGACAGAATAGACAACTGTATGATGCCAACGCTGCACTGTCATAAAGGAGCCACAAGCATGTACCAGCAAATGCATGCAAATGAGCACCTGGAAGTGACCTTATTTAAGGGGCCAAGCACTAGAACTTACATGTGCCTTCCCCGTCATAGTTGCATGCTAGTTAGTAAGATCTCTCTGACAATTATTGTTCAGATACTTTAATCAAATCTTCCACATTAATGCATATATTAATCAGTCTTAAGAAAACCATAAATACAAAGAATCCAACACATTCCATACAGCAATCAACCCCAATCATAGGAGGGTGCTATGGTGAAAAGGCGGAGGGCACTGCCAAGGCTAATTCAAGTTATTACCAGCACACCACATTTACCGTATATACTCGAGTATAGGCCGTCCCTAATATAAGCCGAGGCCCTTAATTCACCACAAAAAACTGGGAAAAACTTATTGACCCGTGTATAAGCCGAGGGTGAAAAATGCAGCAGCTACTGTAAGTGGAAAAGAGGGTCAGCAATGCCCATCTGCAGCTGCATGTCCCCTGTACAGACCCCCCTGTGTCCCCATTGCAGCCTACCTGTGCCGATCTGCGCCGATCTGCGTCGCTCGGCATGTCCTGGGTCCTGTGTTCTGTGCGATCTTCCTTCCATCATTACAGCCGATGCAGCCAGTCTCGCTCTGTCCCCCCACAGCGTGTAATGTAAGGCGCCATTCCAAAATTACAAAAGCCGCGCCTCCTCCTCGTCCGTGATAGGAGGAACACTGTTTTCCCAGCAGTCAGTGTGCGGTGTTCCGCCTATCACGGACGTCCTCTCATCCTCGTCCATGAGATGAGACTGACAGGACGTCCGTGATAGGCGGAACACTGCACACTGACTTACTGCTGGGAAAATTAGTGTTCCTCCTATCACGGACGAGGAGGAGGAGGAGGCGCGGCTTTTGAAAACTGCCGTCTGTCTGCATGACACGCTGTTCATGTAGGCAGACGGCGGTGACTCGAATATAAGCCGAGGGGGGGACTTTCAGCCCTAAAAAAAGGGCTGAAAATCTCGGCTTATATTCGAGTATATACGGTAAATAAACAAGCAGGACACTTTTCTGTCACCAACAGAAGGAAACAATGTTTTGAGACCACTAGGTGTCTTTTCCTCAAGCAGCAGTGAGGGTCCCAAAGGCCTGCTACACTGTCAGCCCAGCCACCTGCCTACAGCAATACAGCAGTATCTACAAAGTCAAAAACCACCACAAATGCAACATGTCACAGTCAGGCACCTTCATACAGAAGGCCTGAAATCTTTGGTTCTTCTAAATCTTCATCTTCAAGTAATGTACTCACCATTGCATGTGCAAAAGCTGAAGCTGCATGAGCTTGAGCAGCAAAAGGCTTAAGAAGTTCAGATAAAAAAGAAAACATGCATTTGGAAGCTGAAAAGGCAAAGCTCCAACGATTTTCATCGTGTCATGACGGTTATACCTCAAAATATCATATTTTGATTTAGACTGTTAAAATTTGAAACAGAAGCAGAACTCATGTTGATACCAAATAAACAGAAACCTGATAAGAAACCAGTTGACAAACAGTCAGATTGGGTGGTCAGAGCAGAGTTACAAAACTTTTAATTCAAGGAAGGCTTGATATTGCCTTCCTAGTCAAACCCCGATGTTGACTCAGGCTTTCTCCCCCAGACAATGGCTGAGCGGCAACGTTAATATTACACTAAATGACACGTACAGACTTAAATCTCTGAACCATATGTGACTAAATTGTCTAAGCCCCCATACACGCGGTCGGAATTTCTGACCACAAAATCCGTTTTTTCCAACGGATTTTGTCCGACACTGGTGTTGCATACACACGATCGGACAAAGTTGTCGGAAAATCAGATCATTCTGAACATGGTGATGTTCGTTGCATAGGACGGAACTACGTAGAGGCTATTAGCCAATAGCTTTGGTCTCGTAATTTTATCTGAGCATGCGTGGCACTTTGTCCGTCGGAATTCTCTACACACGATCGGAAAAATTCCGATCTCAAATTTTTTCCATCGGAAAAAGTCAGATGGAGCCCGACAACATGGTCTGATCAGGCATTTTCCATCGGAATTTCCGACCGTGTGTACGGGGGCTAACAGGAGACATGGTTTGAACATTTAAAACATGTACATATGTGATATGATATATATATATATATATATATATATATATATATATATATATATATATATATATGTTTATATATATATATATACATATATATCATCAAAAGTGATGCAAATGCTATATCTCAAACATTTTAAGAGAACACTGATAACCTGTATACATGTTGCATTATAAATACATGTGATATTAAAAGTAAGAATCTGATATTGTAATCTAGGATGAAGGAAGAACTGTGTTTTAGATAACAGCATGGTTATAAAGACATAGAAACTGTAATCGCATCTACATAAAATTACATACCGTATTTATCGGCGTATAACACGCACCCCAAGTTTAGGAGGGAATATTAAGGAAAAAAAATTTAAGGAGGGAAGTTTAAGGAAAAAAAACTTACATTTAAATGCCATCATTGCAGCCTTGTCCAGTGTCCATCTGCAGCCTTGTCCATCCTTGCAGCTTTGCCCAGTGCAGCCTTGTCCATCCTTGCAGCCTTGCCCAGTGCAGCCCTGTCCATCCTTGCAGCCTTGCCCAGTGCAGCCCTGTCCATCCTTGCAGCCTTGCCCAGTGCAGCCTTGCCCAGTGCATTTGCAGCCTTGCCCAGTGCCAGTGCAGCCTTGCCCAGTGCATTTGCAGCCATGCCCAGTGCAGCCTTGTCCAGTGCTATTGCAGCCTTGCCCAGTGCAGCCTTGCCCAGTGCAGCCTTGCCCAGTGCCTTTGCAGGTTTGCCCAGTACATTAGCAGCGTTGCCCATTTAAAATTGGCGCCGAGGACGAGCGCCGCGTGACATATTGAAAGCCGCGTGTATTTTCGTCTATTTTCGGCTCCTCTCGCAGTTCCGCCCACCTTCGGCTAGTCTCGGCTCTGCTCGCAGACAGGGGCGGGACTGCGAGAGGAGCCGAAAATAGCCGAACTTGGATTTCTTTATGTTGTTGGCGCTCGGCTCCTCTCGCAATCAGTGGAGGTGGGCAGAACTGCGAGAGGAGCCGAAAATAGCCGAAAATAGCCGAAAATACATGCGGCTTTCGGAATATCCCCTAATGAAAAAACCAGCGGGAGATTGGCGTATAACACGCACCCACGATTTCCCCCTGATTTTAAGGGGAAAAAAGTGCGTGTTATATGCCGATAAATACGGTATATGTTTTCATAGGATGGAGTCATGCCTCTATCCATATAAGTATCTATTGTGTGTATATTAATCTAATTTAGGGCTACAACTAACGATTATTTTCATAATCGATTAGTTGGCCAATTATTGTTTAGATTAATCGATTAATCGGTTAATAACCTTTAAAAAAGTGTGGTGTAGAATTTAGTTAATATGTAAAGTTTAAAAAAAAGGCAATTTATTCTTAACCACTTGCTTACTGGGCACTTAAACGCCCTTCCAGCCCAGACCAATTTTCAGCTTTCGGTGCTCTCACACTTTGAATGACAATTACTCAGTCATGCAACACTGTACCCAAATGATTTTTTTGTCCTTTTTTTCCCACAAATAGAGCTTTCTTTTGGTGGTATTTGATCACCTCTGGGTTTTTTATTTTTTGCGCTATAAATGAAAAAAGACCTAAAATTTTGAAAAAAAAATGCATTTTTCTTTGTTTCTGTGATTAAATTTAGCAAATTATTAATTTTTCTTCATAAATTTTGGCCACAATTTATACTGCCACATATCTTTGGTAAAAATAACCCAAATAAGTGGATATTACTTGGTCTTTGTGAAAGTTACAGACTCTACAAGCTATGGTGCAAATTATACAAAATTGATCACATCTGATGTACTGGTGGCCCATCCCATTTCTTGTGACCCGAACAAGCCAGGAAAGTACAAATAACCCCCAAATGACCCCTTTTTTGAAAGTAGACATTCCAAGGTATTTAGTAAGAGGCGTGGTGAGCTTTTTGATGTTGTCATTTTCTTCCCACAATTCTTTGCAAAATGAATAATTTTTTTATTTTTTATTTTTTTTCCACAAAATTGTCATTGTAATAGGTTATTTCTCTCACATGGCAAGTGTATACCACAAATGACACCCCAAAATAAATTCTGCTACTCCTCCTGAGTATTACGATACTACATGTGTGGGACCTTTTCACAGCCTGGCCACTTAGAGAGGCCCAAAATGCAGGGAGCGCCATCACGTGTTCTAGGAGCATAAATTACACATCTAAATTGTTGACTACCTATTACACTTTTGAAGACCCTGGAGCACCAGGACAATGACACGTGACACTGACGTGGCACTGATGACAGGTGGCACTGATGACACGTGACACTGATGTGGCACTGATGACAGATGGCACTAATACGGGGCACTGATGACACGTGACACTGATGACAGATGGCACTAATACGGGGCACTGATGACACGTGACACTGATGACAGATGGCACTAATACGGGGGCACTGATGACACGTGACACTGACAGATGGCACTAATATGTGGCACTGGTGACAGATGGCACTTATACGTGGCACTGATGAGAGATGGCACTAATACCTGGCACTGATGACAGATGGCCACCGATACGTGGCACTGATGACACGTGACACTGATGACAGATGGCACTGATACGTGGCATTGATGACACGTGCCACTGATAACAGATGGCACGTGACACTGACAGGTGGCACTGATACGTGGCACTGATGACAGATGGCACTGATGTGGCACTGATGACACATGGCACTTACGTGGCACTGATGACAGATGGCACTGACGTGGCACTGATGTGGCACTGATGACAGATGGCACTGGGTACAGGTGGCACTGGGGACAGGTGGCACTGGCAGATGGCACGGATGGCACTGGGGACAGGTGGCACTCTGGGGACAGGTGGTACTGGGGACAGGTGGCACTGGCAGATGGCACGGATGGCACTCTGGGGACAGGTGGTACTGGTGACAGGTGGCAGCGGGGACAGGTGGTACTGGTGACAGGTGGCAGCATGGCAGCGGGGACAGATAACTTTATTTTTATTTATTTATTTTTTTATTTTTTTACTTACGGCGCACCGGCGCCATTCATCTCTCCCTCCTCACACGCTGTCTGTGCGAGGAGGCAGAGGGGCGCTGAGAGATGATCTCATATGTTTGCATATGAGATCATCTCTCATTGGACAGCCCGATCTGCTGTAAACGGCCGCTGTGATTGGCCGTTTACAGCGATCTGTGACTGGCTGTGTCCGACGGACATGGCCAGCACAGAACTTCCCCGATGCGCGCTCTCAGGAGCGCGCATTAGGAAAGTAAACAGTAGGACGTCCAGGGACGTCCTCCCGGCAGGGAGCAGCCGAAAGACGGCTGCAGCGCAGGCGCCTAGTGGTTAAATATCTCTATGCAGTGGTAAATATAAATAACCAACTGTACGGTTAGGGAGTAAAATCTTTAACCACTCTGAGAATAACAGACAGAAGAGAGATATACTGTATATACTATTAGAGTAGATATATACTGTATATACTATTAGAAGTTGAATTTGGTAAATATCATCAGACTCAGAGATCACATTTTTTTAAAAGAAAAAAAAAAGTTAGACTTTGCAGATTTTCAAAAAAACAATGTCTTCCTTCAAAAAATGTAGCTTTAAGAACGTTTGTTCGATTTTCTAATCGTTAGTGGGGTCAGATCAATGTTTGTTTTTAACCACAGTGATGGGAAAATTTAGAAATAATAGAAAACTTTTTGGTCAAAGGAATTTTCAGACAGTGTATGGGGTTTTTGTTCAGAAATGACATTCGTTTTAAAACAGAATGTTAAAGGCAAGTGAAAATTTCAAACAACATTCTTTCATTCAGCGTACCGTATTTATCGGCGTATAACACGCACCCCAAGTTTAGGAGGGCATTTTAAGGAAAAAAAGTTTAGTTAAGGGGAAAAAAAATTACATTTAAGCATCATTTGAAGCTTGCCCAGCGTCATTTGCAGCTTGCCCAGCGCCATTTTCAGCCTTGCCCAGCGTCATTTTCAGCTTGCCCAGCGTCATTTGCAGCTTGTCAGCGTCATTTGCAGCTTGCCCACGTTTAAATTTCCCACCACCGAGACAGACCGCGCGAGCGCCGCCGAAAAAGATCGAGCGCCGCCGAAAAAGACTGAGCGCCGACTGTTCGGCTCCGCTCGCAGTCCCGCCTCCCTGCTGTTTCGGGAGCGAGCGCAGGGAGGCGGGACTGCGTTTTTTTTTGGCCGTGCTCGCTATTTTTCGGTTTTTTTTGGCGGCGCTCGGTTTTTTTTGTCACTTTTTTTTGGGGGATCGGCGTTTAACACGCACCCACGACTTTTCCCCGATTTTAAGGGGGAAAAAGTGCATGTTATACACCGATAAATACGGTATGTACAAAGATTTTTCGTATGAATATTCTCATCTGAAAATGAATCCTTGTGGCCAGCATAAGGCTCGGTACACACCTATGCAGTTTGCTTTTTATTTGTTTCTGCAGTGCTTTTTGCTGTGAATTTTGATTTTTTGCGCACGTGATTTTGCTGCGATTTACGTTTTTTGCTAATTTTTTGTTGGGCAGATTAAAAAAAAAACACAAATTGCTTCAAAATGCATTACATGCTTTTCTGCAGCTTCTCCATTGAAGTATGTTGAACCAAAAAAGCACAGTTTTGCATAAAAAAAAAGTCCTTGGCCCTTTTCAAATACGCAGCAGCTGAAAAAAGCATGTGAACATTAAATGAACTGAACTGTAGTGCGTTTCTGCAAAAAGCACCAAAAAACACATAGGTGTGAGCCAGGCCTAAGACGTTTAGTAACATAATGGGGTTAAAAAAAAAATTAGCCCTTTATAGCA
Source organism: Lithobates sylvaticus (assembly GCA_028564925.1). Lineage (NCBI taxonomy): Eukaryota > Metazoa > Chordata > Amphibia > Anura > Ranidae > Lithobates > Lithobates sylvaticus. Next base: position 300,292,851 of record CM053026.1, read on the forward strand.
GGAGTCATCAACCCTGAGCCGCGGCCTACCGGGGCGTGGCCTTTCTTCAGCCGGGCCGTGGGTGCGGGCGGGCGGCATGAGACAGCCGGGCGGCCGGCTTATGAGCACCGGGTGGAAGAGATAAGCGAGCGGGCAGGGAACATGGCAGGTGACATTATCTCTCTCCACCCCCCCACATAGCTGCTCTTTTCCACCCTGTCAGCCTTAATCTAGGAAGTGCGACAGGGAGCAGGGAGATGACATCATCTCTCTCCGACCCCCCGCATTGTTGCTCTTCCGCCCTGTCAGCCTCAATGTCGGAAGTGTGGCCAGGAGCAGATGACATCATCTCTCACCGCTCTCCTGCCTTCACTAGGCACTCTTCTGTGCTAGGTGGACCAGTGCTGCCACCAATGCAGTGGCAGGCCATGTGGCAAGTGACAGTCCGCATCTGGTGACAGGCAACGTGGCAGGTGACGTGGCAAGTGACATTCTGCATCTTGTGGCAGGTTATATGGCAAGTGACATTCTGCATCTGGTGAGACGCAATGTGGCAGGTGACGTGGCAAGTGACATTCAACATCTGGTGAGAGGCAATGTGGCAGGTGACGTGGAAAGTGACATTCAACATCTGGTGAGAGGCAACATAGCAGGTGACATTCAACATCTGGTGACAGGCAACGTGGCAGGTGACGTGGCAAGTGACATTCTGCATCTAGTGACAGGCAATGTGGCAGGTGAAGTGGCATGTGACATTCCGCATCTTGTGGCAGGCAACGTGGCAAGTGACATTCGGCATCTGGTGAGAGGCAACGTGGCAGGTGACGTGGCAAGTGACATTCCGCATCTAGTGACAGGCAACGTGGCAGGTGACATGGCAAGTGACACACTCAGGGCTCCCACTAATTCTGCATTATGGTGAGTTGTACTATTTTATTTATTACTACAATGTAATAATAGAAATAATGCGCTGACACACTGCCCACAAAAAATCGTTAACCCCCCGCGGGCCTTTTGTGCACAGTTGGGAGTTCAGCTTGCTTTCCCCTCTGCGTATCACCCGCAGTCTAATGGGGCCGCAGAACGAGCCAATCAGTCCTTGGAGCAATTCCTACATTGCTATATTTCTGACCATCAAAACAACTGGTCAGACATATTACCATGGGCAGAGTTTACTCCCAACAGTGCCTTGAATTCTGCTTCCTGATTATCCCCGGTTATGGCGAATTATGGTTTCCAACCTTCCATGTTGCCTGAAAGGTTTTTTTCCGCAGAGTATTTCTGCGTTAGAGGAGCATCTCCGTGGTCTTTGTTCCACTTGGGCACAAGTCCAGGAGGCTTTGCGACATGCTAATGATAGGTACAGACTCCATGTCGACTGCAGATGCCTGCCTGCGCCTTCCTACCAGGTTGGGGAGAGGGTCTGGCTGTCATCTCGCAACCTCCGACTTCGTATTCCCTCACTGAAGTTCTCACCTCGGTTTATTGGGCCTTTCCATATTCTTTGCAGGATTAACCCAGTGTCTTGCGCATTAGACCTTCCTTCTACTATGCGTATTTCAAATGTATTTCATGTCTCCTTATTAAAACCTTTGGTCAGCAAACTCTTTACCATCTCTGTGCTACGTCCTCACCCTGCACAGGTTGAGAATCATGGGGAGTATGAAGTACAGTCCATTGTTGACTCCAGTAGGTTCCGTGGGTGCATACAGTACCTGGTGCATTGGAAAGGGTACGGTCCAGAGGAATGCTCTTGGGTCTCATCCTCGGACGTACATGCCCCTGTCCTCCTCTGTGATTTCCATAGATGTTTACCCCTCAAGCCTGGTGGTCCTCCGAGGCCATCAATGCCATCACCATCAAAAATTGGTATCCTCTTCCACTTATTTGTTAGGTTTTCGACAGTCTCCAGAGCACTTGTATTTTTCGATATTGTATCTCAGTGGAGAGTGGAGCTTACGAACTGATTAGGATTTGAGAAGACAATACTTAAAAGACAGGAATTATCATGTGTTGCTCTTTAGCTTATCCAATGCCCGACAAGATTTTGTCAACAACGTCAAGTCTTTAGTGACCTCTTGTATACTTGGGTTATAATATAAGTAAGATCCTTAAAAGCTACACATCATGCCGAGACCCAAAGAAATTCAGGAACAATTGAGAAAGAAAGTAATTGAGATCTATCAGTCTGGAAAGGGTTATAAAGCCATTTCCAAAGCTTTGGGAATCCAGCGAACCACAGTGAGAGCCATTATCCACAAATGGCGAAGACATGGAACAGTGGTGAACCTTCCCAGGAGTGGCCGGCCGCCCAAAATTACCCCAAGAGCGCAGCGACGACTCATCCAAGAGGTCACAAAAGACCCCACAACAACGTCCAAGGAACTGCAGGCCTCACTTGCCTCAGTTAAGGTCAGCGTTCATGCCTCCACCATCAGGAAAAGACTGGGCAAAAATGGCCTGCATGGCAGAGTTCCAAGGAGAAAACCACTGCTGAGCAAAAAGAACATCAAAGCTCGTCTCAATTTCTCCACAACACATCTTGATGATCCCCAAGACTTTTGGGACAACATTCTGTGGACCGATGAGACAAAAGTGGAACTCTTTGGAAGGTGTGTGTCCAAGTATATCTGGCGTAGAAGGAACACTGCATTTCAGAAAAAGAACATTATACCAACAGTAAAATATGGTGGTGGTAGTGTGATGGTCTGGGGCTGTTTTGCTGCTTCAGGACCTGGAAGACTTGCCGTGATAAAAGGAACTATGAATTCTGCTGTCTACCAAGAGATCCTGAAGGAGAATGTCCGACCATCTGTTCGTGTACTCAAGCTGAAACGAACTTGGGTTCTGCAGCAGGACAATGATCCTAAACCCACCAGCAAGTCCACCACCGAATGGCTGAAGAAAAACAAAATGAAGACTTTGGAGTGGCCTAGCCAAAGTCCTGACCTGAATCCTATTGAGATGTTGTGGTATGACCTTAAAAAGGCCATTCATGCTCGAAAACCCTCTAATGTAACTGAATTAGGACAATTCTGCAAAGATGAGTGGGCCAAAATTCCTCCAGGACGCTGTAAAAGCCTCTTGTATACTTGGGTTATAATATACCTTAATGATATTCTTGTCTTCTCACCAGACTTGTGGTCTTATAGTCATAACATGAAAAATGTTCTAAGGCAGCTTAGGGACAACAGCTTCTACCCCAAGTTGCAAACTTAGGTTCTATTTCCTAGGCCAAGGTCTATTCATGAATCCAACCAAAAAATGTCCATGCAATGTATTGTCCAGGTCCTTTTATGGTTTCAATTCTGAGATTCATGTCAACCCAGATCCCATTAATTCACTTTATCAAACTCTGGCAACCACATATAACCAGTTCAGTGGCGTCACTAGGGTTGGTGTCACCTGGTGCGGTAAAATATGGTGTCACCCCCCCGGTCACTGAGCAGGCTAGCGCATCAGCACAGCTCTCCCCCTTAGCCTGCCACAGTGTTCTGTCCTGCCACTGCGGAGTGACAGCAGGAGCAGGACAGAGCAGTAGACACTGAGCAGGCTAGTGCATCGGGCTCTCTTCTGCCTAGCCTGCCACAGTGCTCTGCAGGGTGCTGGGCAGGCTAGTTTTGGGATGGCAGCGATCATGGTGCACACTCCAAACGAGCCCCTGTAAATGTTGTGGTTTATGCCAGTGTGCCAATCCATGCACTGTCACGGATGGGGGTGACACCATCACGGTCGGATATCACTTCCTTCTTAATGGTGTCACCCAGGCCTGGACTGGGACAAAAAATAGACCCAGGCATATTAGACTGAGCCCCAAGTCTAAATCCCCCCCAGTGTAACAGTGTAATCCCCTTCCAGTGCAATCCCCCTAATGTAACCCCCCCCCCCTGTGTAGTACCCCTGTGTAATCCCCTAAAGTACCCCCGTGTAATCCCCCTAATGTGCCCCCCTGTGTAATTCCGCTGATGTATCCCCCTGATGTGCCCCCCTGTGTAATCCCCATAATGTACCCCCCTAATGTACCCCCTGTGTAATCCCCATAATGTACCCCCTGTGTAATCCCCATAATGTACCCCCCCTGTGTAATCCCCATAATGTACTCCCCCTGTGCAATCCCCATAATGTACCCCCCTAATGTACCCCCTGGGTAATCCACCTAATGTACCCCCCTAATGTACCCCCCCTGTGTAATCCCCATAATGTACACACCCCCCCCGTGTATATCTGCCCATTGTGTATTTCTCTCCTCCCTACATTCACATACCTCAGATCAGCGTGGCTCTGTCCAGGCTCTTCCTCCTGTTGTGTACAGTCAGTGATGAGGAGGAGCCTGGGCTCCGAGGAGTGTAATTGTGATAGGCAGCCGGCATCTCTCCCCGCCTGACTGTCACAATAATAGGGGATTGCAGTGCCGCTTCCCAGAGGACATGTTTCGGGCGCCGGGTGTCTGTAAAGGAGGGCAGCTTCACAACTTGCAGCTGCCGTGCCGCCCGGGCAGAGCGCAGACTCTGTGTAGTGACGTCACGTCATCATCCTGTCTGCACTCTGTAAAATGTGACAGACAGGCTGAGGCTGGAAGAAGGAGGTAGGAAGGAGGACACCAGGCGCTGCTGCGGTGTGTTGTTTCAGCCCAGCGAAAACGGCGCTGGGCTGAGTGAACGGCAGCTAAAAAAAAAAAAAAATAAACCAAAAAAAAACAGGGAGGGTGTCACCCCTCTAGCGGGTGTTACCCAGGCTGCGGCAGCTAAAAAAAAAAAAATAAATAAAAAAAAAAACAGAGAGGGTGTCACCCGGGTGCGGACCGCACCCTCTGCACCCCCCTAGCAACGCCTCTGAAGCAGTTCTCCCATATTCCCCCTGAAAAGACATTTATAGTGCCCAATCTTTGCCCCAAAATCCTCAGATGTGAATAGTCTGACATACTGAAGGATAGGAGGGTTTAGCTATATGTAAAGCTGCACACAGGCCACAGGGTAGCGTGCAGCAAGGACAGAACACAGCATATGTAAATCTTGACAATGAGAGAGACACAGACAGGAACATGGATAGGTCCTGGTACTCTTTGCATGAAGATGGCAAATGTCTCCTTGCTTGTTACTTTGGCTAAGACATCTGCACATCTATGTCCAGCCACAGGTAGTCCTAAGCCTCATTCTACCATCTCTGTAATCTACTGCTCCACTCCAGCACTGTTATGCCGCGTACACGCGGTCGGAATTCTCGTCGGAAAAAGCTCTGATGGTTTTCCCATCGGAATTCCGATAGAATTTCACTCAAACTGTGTTGCCTACACACGGTCACACCAAATTCCAAAGGTCAATAACACCACGGCATACAACACATTCGACTGCACTATAAAAGGGACGTTTAATGCTTCTGAGCATGCGTCAAATTGTATCGGAGCATGCGTCGGAATTTTGCGTGTCGGAATTACATACACACGATCGGAAAATCCGATAGAAAGGTTTTCCGGCGGAAAAATTAAGAACAGGTTCTCAATCCAAAGTCCGTCAGAAATTCCGACAGAAAAAGACCGATGGGCATACACACGGTCGGAAAATCCAATGAAAAGCTCCCATCGGACTGTTTCCATCGAAAATTCCGACCATGTGTACGCAGCATTAGTCTGTTTCACTAAAGGAGTTGGAAAGATAATTAAACAGGAAATAGCTTTTTGTGCGATTGGATAATGAAGTTAATATTTACATTATTTATTGTGTGAAGAATCGCAAATCCTTTAGTAAATCAGCTTCATGTTATTAGACAACAAGGGATAACCCCCTTCTTTCACACTTTCCAATGTCAACCAAACACAGTTTTCTATTAGTTTGATAAGGCAGCAGGACTTCTGTCCACTAGGTGCTCTTTACACATTGGACTTTCAAATTGTTTACTTAAATTCCAGTTTTACTGCCTTAGGAATAAAAATAATAAAAATGATTCACTCTTAAACTAATATAAATGGTGATGTTGGCTCTGGAACACATTTTTATAAAGAGGTTGTACTCACACTCGGGCCAGATAAACTGAACCGTGCCAAGTTCAACCCCCTCCCACTTCCTAACTGGTTTTCACTCACACTGGTTTGTAATGAAGTGTTCCTGAAAACACTTAAAGCGGTTCTGCACACACAATTTTTTTTTTTTTCTTGCAATGTTAAAATATTTTTTAGTCTTACAATACACTCACATTTTTGGTGTCCATCCGTTGTCCGTAATTCTTAAAATTCTGGACTTTTAAAATATAACCCAGCAGCAATGTCATTTTGCTTGTGGGCATTTGAAACCCACAAGCATTTACTTCCTTGTTCCCTTTCGTTATGGGAACCAGCATGCCTCACGTTCGCCGAAATCTCACGAGATTTCGGCAGGAGGCCCGTAAATCTCGCAAGATTTCGGCAGGAGGCCCGTAAATCTTACGATATTTCGGCAGGAGGCCCGTAAATCTTGCGAGATTTCGGCAGGAGGCCCGTAAATCTCGTGAGATTTCGGCAGATGTCCGCACTGACTCCTGGGATCAATGACACCAGACCCCAGGAGACAGTGCGGCATGACGAGGATCCCCGCACAGACCCCGCCCACCCCCGAAGAGACAGAGGAAAGAACGGCAGAAATTACAAGGTAAGTGAAAAAAAACAAAAAAAAAAACACGCCATTTAGTACTCTTTGCCTGATTTGGAAGGCAAAGAGATTTACTAAATAAAGTGTCTGCTAACCAGACCAGTGATGTCTGCTTTGCTACACAGCTCTCCAGTGAACTGCACCCAGGACCTCTTTTTTCCAAGTGGTCCCGGGTGCAGTACGCTTAACCACTCCCATGTGCAGTTCAGAGCACTCACAGTACACAAACAAACCATCCCAAGGGACTGAACTAAATTGTGAAATGGAACAAAACAGAAAAATAATCACAATCTAACAATTCAGACCCTTAAGCCCCATACACACGGTCGGATTTTCCGATGGATTCTGTCCTATCAGACAATGTTGTCGGAAATTCCGACCGTGTGTAGGCACCATCGGACAGTTTCCATCGGATTGTCCGATGGACAAAGTCCTATCTCCTGCTGGATAGATTTTTTGACAACAAAGTCCGATCACACCAAATCCGATCGTGTGTAGCGAATTCCGACGGACAAAATGCCACGCATGCTCAGATCACATTACAAGACCAAAGCTATTGGCTACTAGCCTCTACGTAGTCCCGTCGTAGGCAACAAACGTCACCACGTTCAGAATGATCGGATTTTCCGACAACTTTGTCCGACCGCGTGTACGCAAAACCAACATCGGACAAAGTACGACGGACATGATCCGATGGACCTGGTCCTCGGATAATCCGAGCGTGTGTATGGGGCTTTATAGGCAGACAAATTAGTTGTATATAAAATGAGGAACATTGCAACATAAAATAAATAGTAAAAAATCATGACTTAACATTAGTACAAAAAAAATTTAAAGACAAAAAAAAAAGTCCCTTAAAAACTGGTTTGTACCCCTTATATTTAATGATTAGGAAAGGCAATAGGAAAAGGTTAGAAAAAGGAATAAGATTTCTGTCAGCATATGATGTGATATATTGCTTAATATAATTATAAACCAAAATTATTGGAATTTATTTCAACATAATTGCTTTGAAATAGAGTGTTTCCAAGTCCTAAGATGACTTTTTTCACAGTGAAAACACACTATTGCCCCAAACCCTTCCGAATTTGGGCTGCCAAGCTGTTAGACATGTCATAGCTAATTACAATAATGTTGCTTTGCCTAATAACCTATATATGCTTTTACTCAGTACTGAACATTAAAAAAGGAGTAAAAAACACCCTAAAATGTGTCTTTATAATATATACCGTATCTCACAAAAGTGAGTACACCCCTCACATTTTTGTAAATATTTTATTATATCTTTTCATGTGACAACACTGAAGAAATTACACTTTGCTAAAATGTAAAAGTAGTGAGTGTACAGCTTGTATGACAGTGTAAATTTGCTGTCCCCTCAAAATAACTCAACACAAAGCCATTAATGTCTAAATCACTGGCAACAAAAGTGAGTACACCCCTAAGGGGAAATGTCCAAACTGGGCCCAAAGTGTCAATATTTTGTGTGGCCACCAATATTTTCCAGCACCTCTTTAACCCTCTTGGGCATGGAGTTCACCAGAGCTTCACAGGTTGCCACTGGAGTCCTCTTCCACTCCTCTATGACGACATCATGGTGGATGTTAGAGACCTTGCGATTCTCCATCTTCCATTTGAGGATGCCCCACAGATGCTCGAAAGCGTTTAGGTCTGGAGACATGCTTGGCCAGTCCATCACCTTTGCCCTCAGATTATTTAGCAAGACAGTGATCGTCTTGGAGGTGTGTTTGGGGTCGTTATCATGTTGGACTACTGCCCTGCGGCCCAGTCTCCAAAGGGAGGGAATCATGCTCTGCATTAGTAGGTCACAGTACATGTTGGCATTCATTGTTCCTTCAATAAACTGTAGCTCCCGAGTGCCAGCAGCACTCATGCATAACACTCCCACCACCATGCTTGACTGTAGGCAAGACACACTTGTCTTTTCACTCCTCACCTGATTGCCACCAAACATGCTTGACACCATCTGAACCAAATACGTTTATCTTGGTCTCATCAGACCACAGGACATGGTTCCAGTAATCCATGTCCTTAGTCTGCTTGTCTTCAGCAAACTGCTTTCTTGTGCATCATCTTTAAAAGAGGCTTCCTTCTGGGATGAGAGCCAAGCATACCAATTTGATGCAGTGTGCAGCGTATGGTCTAAGCACTGACAGGCCCACCCCCCACCCCTTCAACCTCTGCAGCAATGCTGGCAGCACTCATACATCTATTTCCCGAAGACAACCTCTGGATATGACGCTGAGCATGTGCACTTAACTGCTTTGGTTGACCATGGCGAGGCCTGTTCTGAGTGGAACCTGTCCTGTTAAACTGCTGCATGCTCATGGTCACCATGCTGCAGCTCAGTCCCAGGGTCTTGGCAATCTTCTTATAGCCTAGGCCATCTTTATGTAGAGCAACAATTCTTTTTTTCAGATCCTCAGAGAGTTCTTTGCCATGAGGTGCCATTAGGTGCCATATTGAACTTACAGTGACCAGTATGAGAGAGTGAGAGCGATAACACCAAATTTAACACACTTGCTTTTCATTCACACCTGAGACCTTGTAACACTAACGAGTCACATGACACTGGGGAAGTAAAATGGCTTTGTTGCCAGCGGTTTAGATATTAATGGCTGGGTGTTGAGTTATTTTGAGGGGACAGCAAATTTACACTGTTATACAAGATGTACACTCACTACTTTACATTGTAGCAAAGTGTAATTTCGTCAGTGTTGTCACATGAAAAGGTATAATAAAATATTTATAAAAATGTGAGGGGTGTACTCACATTTGTGATATATATATATATATATATATATATATACAGTGCCTTGCGAAAGTATTCGGCCCCCTTGAACTTTTCAACCTTTTGCCACATTTCAGGCTTCAAACATAAAGATATAACATTTTTATTTTTTGTGAAGAATCACCAACAAGTGGGACACAATTGTGAAGTGGAACGAAATCTATTGGATTTTTGAAACTTTTTTAAATAATAAAAAAATGAAAAGTGGGGCGTGCAAAATTATTCGGCCCCCTTGCGTTAATACTTTGTAGAGTCACCTTTTGCTGCAATTACAGCTGCAAGTCGCCTGGGGTATGTCTCCATCAGTTTTGCACATCGAGAGACTGAAATTCTTGCCCATTCTTCCTTGCAAAACAGCTCGAGCTCAGTGAGGTTGGATGGAGAGCGTTTGTGAACAGCAGTTTTCAGCTCTTTCCACAGATTCTCGATTGGATTCAGGTCTGGACTTTGACTTGGCCATTCTAACACCTGGATACGTTTATTTGTGAACCATTCCTTTGTAGATTTTGCTGTATGTTTGGGATCATTGTCTTGTTGGAAGATAAATCTCCGTCACAGTTTTAGGTCTTTTGCAGACTCCAACAGGTTTTCATCCAGAATGGTCCTTTATTTGGCTGCATCCATCTTCCCCTCAATTGTAACCATCTTCCCTGTCCCTGCTGAAGAAAAGCAGGCCCAAACCATGATGCTGCCACCACCATGCTTGACAGTGGGGATGGTGTGTTGAGGGTGATGAGCTGTGTTGCTTTTACGCCAAACATATCGTTTTGCATTGTGGGCAAAAAGTTTGATTTTGGTTTCATCGAACCAGAGCACCTTCTTCCACATGTTTGGTGTGTCTCCCAGGTGGCTTGTGGCAAACTTTAGATGAGACTTTTTATGGATATCTTTGAGAAATGGCTTTCTTCTTGCCACTCTTCCATAAAGGCCAGATTTGTGCAGTGTACGACCGATTGTTGTCCTATGGACAGACTCTCCCACCTCAGCTGTAGTTCTCTGCAGTTCATCCAGAGTGATCATGGGCCTCTTGGCTGCATCTCTGATCAGTCTTCTCCTTGTCTAAGCTGAAAGTTTAGAGGGACAGCCAGGTCTTGGTAGATTTGCAGTGGTCTGATACTCCTTCCATTTCAAAATGATCGCTTGCACAGTGCTCCTTGGGATGTTTAAAGCTTGGGAAATCTTTTTGTATCCAAATCCGGCCTTAAACTTCTCCACAACAGTATTACGGACCTGCCTGGTGTGTTCCTTGGTCTTCATGATGCTCTCTGCACTTTCAACAGAACCCTGAGACTATCACAGAGCAGGTGCATTTATACAGAGACTTGATTACACACAGGTGGATTCTATTTATCACCATCAGTCATTTAGGACAACATTGGATCATTCAGAGATCCTCGCTGAACTTCTGGAGTGAGTTTGCTGCACTGAAAGTAAAGGGGCTGAATAATTTTGCACGCACCACTTTTCAGTTTTTTATTTTCTAAAAAAGTTTAAAATATCCAATAGATTTCGTTCCACTTCACAAATGTGTCCCACTTGTTGGTGATTCTTCACAAAAAATTTTAAATTTTATATCTTTATGTTTGAAGCCTGAAATGTGGCAAAAGGTTGAAAAGTTCAAGGGGGCCGAATACTTTCGCTAGGCACTGTATATATATATATATATAGTGATATGGGGGTGTTTAACTCAAAAAATGTGGTTTCAGCAAGATGGTGCCCCACCTCACTTTTGCTATTGCAGTGAGAATTGTCTTAAATCAAACCAAACAGGTGGATCAAAAGGCAAAGTCCAGTCCTGAGTCCTAGGTCTCCAGACTAAAGACCACTCAACTTTTTTCTTTGGCGCCATCTGAAATCAGAATCCTATCAACTCAGAGCAATCGTTACACTAATTAAGGAAATCATCTTGTGTGTGTAAGAACATCAGTTCTGCTACAGTAGTTTCTTACATTAAAGTATAACTAAAAACAAAACGGATTTTGTAGTTTTGGACAGTGTAGAGCAAGCCATTTCTTCAGTGCACATGCGTATATGGTAAATATCTCCTAAACCGTGCAAGAGGTATTTACAGTACCTACAGGCAAGCCTTATTATAGGCTTACCTGTAGGTACAAGTGGTGTAATTAGGTTTACAACCATTTTAAAAGTGAAAGTAAAAGAAAATCCTAACTTTTGGGTTGTCTTCAGAAAAGTAATAGATGGGGAAATCTTCCAACGGGGACACCAGTTCTAGTGACCTGGGGGTCTCGCAGGAATTCCTTTTAATATGCAGGGATTTCCTTTCATTTACTGTTTGGCTATGGAACAGGAAGTGAAGGGAACTCTCCGCAATCGGACACTAATGGTGAAAAAATAAATCTGACAGGGCTTATATCTAGGGATGGGCCGAACAGACACCTGTTCGGTTCGCACCAGAACTTCCGAACACCACGAAAGTTCGGACACGAATAACAAACCCCATTAAAGTCAATGGGACCCGAGCGTCAAAAATCAATTGTCCATTTTGAAGGCTTATATGCAAGTAATTGGGCATACAATGGTTATAGGGGTTCGGGTCCTGCCCTGGGGGACATATATCAGTAAAAAAAAAGTTTGTGAAAAACTTCATTTTTAAATGAGCAGTGATTTTTTTATTTTTAAAGGGAACGCCTTCCAATTTAGTGCCTGGGGGGTGTCCCCTTATGCCGCGTACACACGTTCGGACTTTGTCCGCCGGACCTAGTCCGGCGTATTGTCCGCTGGACCTAGTCCGGCGGGACTTCCCCACACACGGCCGGACTTACGAGCGCGTGACTTGCCCACACACGCCCGGACTTCTCCGGCGGACAAAGTCCGCGAGACTTTTGAAAATGAACGGACTTGCCCACACACGGAGCAGTCCGTTCGTTTAGAACGTAACTGCAGGTTGACGGAGCTAGCGAAGGCAGTGAATGCCGCCGCGCTAGCCCCGTCACCTGGCATGGATTTAAAGGGACTCCCCACGCCGAAAAAACGGCGTGGGGTCCCCCCCAAATCCATCTCAGACCCTTATCCGAGCACGCAGCCCGGCAGGCCAGAAAAGGGGTGGGGACGAGCGAGCGCCCCCCCTCCTGAGCCGTACCAGGCCGCGTGCCCTCAACATGGGGGGTGCACTGGGGAAAGGGGGGCCGTGCGGCCCCCCCACCCCAAAGCACCTTGTCCCCATGTTGATGAGGACAAGGGCCTCTTCCCGACAACCCTGGCCGTTGGTTGTCGGGGTCTGCGGGTGGGGGCTTATCGGAATCTGGGAGCCCCCTTTTATAAGGGGGCCCATCAGATCCCGGCCCCCCACCCTATGTGAATGAGTATGGGGTACGATGTACCCCTACCCATTCACCTAATGTGTAAAATGTAAAGTAAAAAAAACACACAATTTTGAAAAAATATTTTATTGCACTGCTCCGGGGGTCTTCTTCCGTCTTGGGGGTCTTCTCGCCGGACTCCTCCGCTCTCTTCTGCTCTTTTACCTAGCTCTTTCACGAGCGGAGGAGGCCAGCTACCTTCTTCGTCGTCGACGCCGTCGTCTGGGGGTCTCGATCCGCCTTCGGGGGTCTTCTGGGATCTCTTCTGTTCTTGCCGCGGTCGTCGTTTTCCGCGCCGCCGGCGCCGCCTTCTTCTTCTTCTTCCAATGTTGACCCGTCGCTCTCTCTGGCCGGAATGCCAGAGCCGCGCTGTGCTGGAACTTATATAGGGACAAGGGGACAGGGTCACATGCTCATGTCACATGGTGACCCCGCCCCCCTGTGATGTCACAGTCCCAGCATCCTCCGGGACTGTGACATCACGCCGTTTTTTCGGCGTGGGGAGTCCCTTTAAATCCATGCCAGGTGACGGGGCTAGCGCGGCGGTATTCACTGCCTTCGCTAGCTCCGTCTACCTGAAGTCACGTGCTAAATGAACGGACTTTCAGATGAGCGGCAATTCCGTTCATTTCAAAAGTCCGGCGGACTAGCCTACTAACGGCGGGATTGTCCGCCGGACTGCCAAGTCCAGCGGATAATTTTGAAACAAAACTTAAAACCTAGTCCGCCGGACTTTTGGTGCCAAAAAGTCCGCCGGCGCCCACACACGAGGGGATTGTCCGGTGGACTTGAGTCCAGCGGATAATCCCGCGGGATAGTCCCTTCGTGTGTACGCGGCATTAGTCTACCTGTAAAGTGGCAGATCTGTACCATGTCTATAATCTGCTGCAGCAATAATTGCATTTATAAAGCATTTATAAAGCCCTGCAAGCTGCCTTTATTTTGCTCAGCAACAGCTGGGGAGCCAGTGTGTATGATGAGGCTACAATGTAGTGCACTGGGATCTAGATTAGAGATTTTTAAGATACATTCTGGTGTCACTTTGGATAGAAGTAACGGGTGTGTAAAAATTGGTCTTTGGGTGTCAGTGGCGCCTTCCCACCGTAACCCTATAGAGGTACTCTCGATGAAAGCAAGAATTGACCTTGCTGTAAGAAATTGCAATGATATGCACTCCTCAATGACTGATGTTGGGGCTATAGCAGGAATAGATGTGGACAAGGAGGCAGGTTTATCCACTCTGACAACTGCAGGGGACTGCACACGTGTCTCTGCTTGCGTGAAAGAGGATGAGGAAGGTTTAGTAAGCAAGTCCACCACCTCATCTGCATGCTGTGGCAGGATAGCACGGGCAAACTCACTAAACAGAGGAAATGATGCCCTGCATGAGGAGTGACCACCATGTCCACCTTTGCCTGTGGACACATTTGTTGCTGGCCGCCTTACAGTGCCAGACATTATTGGGAGGGAGGGGGTGGTGCTAATAAGCAAATGTAAAAAAGAAGTTGAAATCTGTACGTAAATGCACTTTAATCAATGTAAAGAGGTGTTTGGTGCACTTCAATTTGAGTACTCACACTACACAGACACACAATATGGATAGACTATAATATACTGCAATATAGTACGCCAAACGTACAGTGACGCACAGAACTATATGGCGTTAAACTGGCAGTTACGCACACAAAAGTAAATGGCGTTAAACTGGCAGTAACGCACAAAACTATATGGCGTTAAACTGGCAGTAAAGCCTAGAACTATATGGCGTTACACTGGCAGTAATGCACAAAACTATATGGCTTTAAACTGGCAGTAACGCACAGAACTATATAGCGTTAAACTGGCATTAATGCACACAGAATTATATGGCGTTAAACTGGAAGTAATGCACAAAACTATATGGCGTTAAACTGGCAGTAACGCACACAAAACGATATGGCATTAAACTGGCAGTAACGCAAACAGAACTATATGGCGTTAAACTGGCAATAACGCACACAAAAGTAAATGTCGTTAAACTGGCAGTAACGCAATCAACCATCTTTACTCTGACGCTATCTGAACTGTCCCTACTCTAGCTACACACTAATGTAAAGATTACTGACACTGTCTCACTACACTACACTGAAACTATCTGAGCTGTCCCTACTCTACACTAATGTATGTATGAATGACACGGTCTCACTACACTACAGTGAAACTATCTGAGCTGTCCCTACTCTAGCAGCACACTATGCAAAGCTAAATGATAGTCCTCCTCACTACACTCACACTATCCCTAGACTGGCACTACACTAATATTCTACACTGACAATTAAAGCAAAACAGCACAGTATAGCACACTAACTAATTAATAGCACTGGACAGAGCCTGTTCTATCTCTCTACATGGCGAAATCACACTGAAAATGGCTGCCATTGAAAAAATACTTTTATACTGTGGGACGGGAATGAGCCATGATTGGATAAGGTCATGTGTCCAATCATGACTCTGACAGTGCTCTGTGCCCTGATTGGCTGAAGCTTTCCCTGCTTTAGCCAATCAGAGCTTACAATGCACTGCTCAGCGCCACAATGTATTGTGGTTGGTTCGGGGGGGGGCAAACAAATGGTTGAACGAACCGTTGGTTCAGCTGTTTGTCGAACGTCCGAACAGCGAAAGTTCGGCCCGAACTTATGCTCAGGCCGAACTGTTCGCCCATCCCTAGTTATAACCCTCCCTTGCTCTATCCAAAATGAAAAAAAAAGTTTTGCCGATAGTTCTACTTTAAGAGTACACAAAGCCCAAGAGAAATTACATATTAAAACTTTTAAATACATTTTTGCCTATGGAGCTATACTTTTGAGACAACCTGTATGATAATGTTCATAACATCTTTTTATGCTAGTAGCTACAATGATTATGTGCAAAATATGCCTTTTTGCAAGAACACTTATCTAAAAGACATCCGGTAAACAGGACTTCACCTTAATAACGGTGGACTACAACAACCCAAAATTTTAGATAAGCAACAGAACGTTATCTTTACAAGATCTACAAGTTTTCTTTCTCTGTGCTTTGCGTCTCCCTGTCCCGACTTTGAGGAATTTATGCCCATTTCAGTGTTTCATAAATTATATACATTTTTGTAGATACACACTAAATCTTTTTTACCTTACATTTAGTTACATTCACAAGAACATGACCACCGATTGTCTATATTCCTATTTGTATGCTAAAATTACTGACCTGTTCTAGAGCGTATGCTCTGTGGAATGTATAAATGTTGGACATAAAGATGACTAGGTAGATTTTATTTCACTTGCAGTGCATTTTGTGAAAATTTACACATATCATTCCTAACCACAGAATAGTGATTATCTATAGCTAAAGATGTTATGGTTGCTCTGTCTTTTAAGCCTCCCTACAATTACTCCTACAGGCGTTGGCATGTATTTGAAAGGAATCCAGAAAAAAATACAACCCTGTACACAGAAATAGGATGGCTCTTTGGTATTTGTATATATAGAAAAAGTAGCTATTTCAAGGAAAAAGTTTCTTTCTTTAGCAAATCAGGGAAGGTTTATAGTTTACAAACTAACTTTACAACACCCAACCACCATTCCTCTCAAACACTGTCTTGATCTATTTGAGTGGATCTCACAGTACTAACACATTTCTGCAGCATGAAGACAAAGAAACTACAAGTTCCTACTAAGTGATCAGCTTAGTCACCCTTATCTTATATTAAATGGAACATGACAGGAACATAGAGACAGGAAGTTACAACTTAACCATGTAGTTCCACAAGAGAGACCAATGCATTAAAGTGTTACTAAACCCAGGACCCTGCATTCACTATATCTGGTTTCTTACAGTACACAGAACATGGAAATGCATTAGTTTTAGTAAATATAAACTGCAAAATACCTTTTCTCATCAGCAGTATATAGCAGTCTTGCAACTTCTATCAGTGTCTGGTTAAAGATTATAGGAAGAGTTCTCATTTTCCTCTGACTGTCCTATGAGGCTGCAGGGCCCCTGACCCTCTGTCTGGACAGTGCTGATTGGCCCTGTGCTGATCACATGCACTCTCCCGAGAAAAAGAAAAAAAACTCCAGCAATTCACACCAAACTGAGCATGTGCAGAGTGACCCCAAGGCTCTGTTCTATTAGTAGATGGAAGAAGGGGAGGATCAGATCAAACAGCCTTTTTACACAATGCAGAGGATTAGCCACTTAGGTTCCACAGTGAGTATAACAAGCATGTTTCACTGCATATACTGACTGATTTTACTGCTGTGGGTTTAGTAACACTTTAAATTTAACATTTCAGTTGCCACTACTGCCTAATGGCAGAATTATTAATCGCAGTATAATATATGAGAATAGTTGTTGCACCCTATGTCTGTATAAATAGCATGCTAAGACCCCCACCCAACAACTTGTCTCATCTTCTTTCAGAGGTATAAAAACATTGGCTTTGAAGTGGTTTTGTAATAGCATTTACTATCTTATAGTAGTAAATTGTTTCACAGTATATTATATAATTATATTATACAATCATAATAATAGTATATTATTATATAATTATTATATTATAGTAGTTATTGTAGTATAGTTTCATAGTGTTCAAGCACAATTATATTTTATTCCACGATGTCTCAGAAGAAATGGTGTTTCATATTCAAGTGCTCAGTCCTGGCAGTGATTTTGTTTATTTTTTTATTTTATGACACACAAACATACAGACAGTATTGTAGTACATTTTTTCCAGAATACACGGAATGTAACATATCTTACAACCTGGGCTGAACCAGGTAACAATGGTATTACCTTGTACAGTGGGGAAAATAATTATTTGATCCCCTGCAGATTTTGTAAGTCACATACAAAGAAATGAAGGGTCTATAATTTTTATCATAGTTGTATATTAAATGATAGAGACAGAATTTTCTTTATGATAGACACATGAAACAAATGCTATAAATTAAGTTGCAGTTCAGTGAGTAAAATTAGTCTTTGATCCCCAAGAAAAACATGACTTAGTACTTGGTGGAGAAAACCTTGTGGGCAAGCACAGAGGTAGGATGTTTCTTGTAGTTGGTGACCAGGTTTGCACACATCTCAGGAGGGATTTTGGTCCACTCTTCTTTACAGATCTTCTCTTAATCCTTAAGGTTTCTTGGCTGTCACTTGGTAACTTGAAGTTTCAGCTCCCTCCATACATTTTCTGTAGGATTAAGGTCTGGAGACTGGCTAGGCCTGTCAGGCTGAAAGACCCATCCATGACCCATCTTCAGTGTTCTGGCTGAGGGAAAAAGGTTCTCATCCAAGATTTTACAATACATGGCCCCATCCATTGGCCCCTAAATGCGGCAAAGTTGGTCTCTACCGTTAGCAGAGAAACAGCCCCAAAACATAAAGTTTCCAAGGCTCAGGCACCTTGACAGCTGAGTGGGCACACCGTCACGAGTCATCATTATTAACATTATTGAACTTTATATTTGTACATGTGTGTATCTCACGTTTTCAGCAGCTGCTTTGTTTTTTCCTTTTTTATTTTATTTTTAATGGTATTTAGTGCGGTATTTTCAATTTTGATCATTATTAACAGTAGGGATAAAAGAATTTCACAGCAGCTGTAGCATGAAGATCTGGGGGGAGTTGGAGATCTGTCAGTGGAGGGATGGGGTGGTATTTGGGGGGTTGGGGGTCTGCCAGTAGGGGTTGGGTGGCGAAGGTCTGTGAGCAGGGGGCAGTGGTTGTATTTGCATTTCTTCCCATGATGCTGGCTCAGGCTGTGGTGCTGTAAAAAACATATTCGACAAGCATCTAGTTGGGATGCCCTTTTTGGATGTGGCAGATTTCTAATTAAGGGTGACGGTGGTTCAGTTTTTACTTTTTCTTTTTCAGAGGATAAAACACAGACTCTTTTCTCATTTTCACTGATGTTCTGTTCCTTTTGTTGCAGTATTGATGGAGCTTCTTGTTCAGGTTGTTGTTGTTTAAATGGTGATGATGTCACTTCTTAAGACTTTTGGCGCATAGGTGTTTCATTAACAATTAAAGTGATTGTAAAGTCTAATTTTTTTTATACTTACCTGCCCTGTGCAGTGGATTTCCACAGAGCAGCCCAGATCCTCCTCTTCTCGGGTCCCTCTTATGTGCTCCTTGCCCCTCCCTCCTGTTTAGTAGCCCCCACAGCAAGCCGAGTCACAGCTCCGTGTGTCCATTAAGTCACTGAGCCCAGCCCCCCCCTTTCTCTCCTGATTGGCTGACTGACTTTGATTGACAGCAGCGGGAGCCAATGGCGCCACGCTGCTGTCTCAGGCAATGAGGAGGGGATTTCCGGGCAACCAAGACATTCCTGCAACATTGCTGGATCTAGAGGGACCTCAGGTAAGTATTAGAGGGTCTGAGGGGGGCTGTTGCACACAGAAGGCTTTTTATCTTAATGCATAGAACACATTAAGATAAAAAAAAAAACTTCTGCCTTTACAATCACTTTAATTGTTACCTTATTGGTGTCTGGATACAGAATTCGGTAACCCTTTTACAACTCGCTGTAGCTGATAAGAAAACATTTCATAATACAAGATTCCCTATTTGTATGCTTTTCTTTAGGAACGTGTATGTATGCTTTGCTTGCAAATATTTTAATGTGTTTCAGGTCAGGTTTTTTTACATTCCATATAGAGTTTTCTTTGCTGCTTTTCCAGGTAAGCGGTTTGAGATTTAGCAGGTTGTCATAATTGGCTCTCCCAACCATGCTATTGGCAAATTTACATTGAAAAACATGCTTTTGCCACTCTCGTATAAAGTGGGGTTCATTCTCTCTGCAACACCATATTGTTCTGGATTGTATGGTACAGTAGTGTGGAACCCAATTGCACGCTTCCATGGAACATAGTTTTACCACTTGTAAATTCTGTGTGGAGAATTTGACAAATGTATTGTGTATTTGGGCAAGATATTGTTCAAGTTTATAAAGTACTTGAAATAATACAGGAAAACTATTTTAGTTTGTGTACATGGACCTGAGACGGTGATAGCACATGCATTTTTAGTGGTTTCCTTTTGAAGGAAATGGCATTTCTGCAAATGAGCTGCTTCTGGGTGAAATTTTTCCTAGCACATGGAAAATAAAACATGTATGATTTTTAACAACCGAAAATCACATTAACAATGAGAATTGTTGAAACAAAAATCCTGACCCTTTGAAATTTTCAGTTTCTAATGTCAAAATCAATCGGGAAAAAAAAACGAAAATCTGTGTATGGCCAGTATTAAAGCGGCGTGCCCATTTAAAATAAATAAATAAAAGTCAGCAGCTACAAATACTGCAGCTGCTGACTTTTAATAATCGGACACTTACCTGTCCCAGGGTCCAGCAATGTGGGGGATCGAAGCCCCGCTCGTCCCCCCCTCCGTTCGGCGGCGCCAGCATTGTTAGTGTGGGCGCCCGGCTGTGGCTTCACAGCTGGGCACCCACTGCGCGTGCGCGAGTGGCGCCGTGAGTGGCCACGCAATCATCTGGGACCTTGCATGTGTCCCAGATGATTGACAGGAGGGAGGGTTCAGAGCTGAGCCCTTCCTGCACCGAGGGGAAGTGATGTCACTAGCCCAGGAACTGAAGGAGGCAGACTATGAGGGACCCCCTAGCAACAGCCATTTAGAGGTGAGTTTAACCACTTCAATACTGGGCACTTAAACACCTTCCTGCCCAGACCAATTTTGAGCTTTCAGCGCTGTCACACTTTGAATGACAATTGCGCGGTCATGCAACACTGTACCCAAATGAAATTTTTATCATTTTTTTCCCACAAATAGAGCTTTCTTTTGGTGGTATTTGATCACCTCTGCGGTTTTTATTTTTTGCTAAACAAATAAAAAAAGACCGTTTATGTTTTTTTTGTTTCAGTTTCAAAACTTTGTAAATAAGTACGTTTTCTCCTTCACTGATGGGCACTGATAGGTCTGCACTGATGGGCACTGATAGGTCTGCACTGATGGGCACTGATAAGGCGGCACTGATGGGCACCGATAAGGCGGCACCAATGAAGTCGGAGATTCTTTACCAAGATCGTAGTTGCGGGGTGTCAGACTGACACCCCGCAACAACGATCATCGGCTCAAAATCCTGAGGACGTCATATGACGCCCTGTCAGGATTTTACAACCACTTTGCCGCCGTCATTTGACAATGGGCGGGCGGCAAGTGGTTAAAAAAATCCAAATTCTTTTTTTTTTTGTGTGCAACCCCACTTTAATTTCTGTTTGATCTGCAGTTGCTAGAGTGCTGCACATGTGATCAGCTATGGGACCAGCCATTTGATGGCTTGACAGTTCAGTTGGGAGCACAAACAAATGTGACAGCTCTCATTCAAAACATGCCTTGAATGTAACTGTTTTTCAGGAAACCGTTAAATCAATTGGTTTAGCTCTGCCTTAAAATTAACTGGCTGGTTTTAGATCTGCAGTTGCCATGGCATTGCACATTGTCCAGATTTGACTCCAGCCATTTTAGGACTTAAAGTGAGACTAAACCCACTAATTTACCAGTTTCCCAAAATAATTTAATTTAAAGGGCATGCTTCTGGTGATAACGGTCACATTTGCAATGTGCTTATGCTAGCTCCCAACTGAACTTCCAGGTGCCACCAGTACACAGCAGGATGGGCTTCCAATCATGTGACAGCTGTAAGAGCCAATCACAATAACCACATGATATAAAAACGGTACCACCTCCTGGGCATTTAAGCCCACTTAAAAAGCCCACTTAAAGAGCTTCCAGGAGAAGGCATCAAAGGTTTGGTTGAGAGCAGACACGAGCACACAATCATTTGCGTTGAAAGTGGCATACGCTGCGCATGTGCTAAAAAGCAGAATGTAAATGAAAACACTGCGGAAAACAACATTTCTATGTTTGATTAAGGATTAATTAATATTTATTGAACATTTCTTGAGCTTTCTTTTGGAAAATAGTTAAATTGGTGTGTTTAGTTCTATTATAATTTTGTTTGTCATTCTTTTATACTCTCAAATACTAAAAAAAAAAAACATATGATTATGATTTTCAGCTGTTCCTAAATGTCAGGCCTTTCAAAAGCTTTTAACAAATATTATTTTGTGCTGTACTTTCTGTTCTGACCTTCGGTACAGCTGAGATTATTATATTCTGTAAAGACCTAATTTTTCTAAACTAATCTGGTTTGTGTAAACCTATTTAGCATTATCAAGTAAATTATTTTTTCAGCTGCTTTTCCTGCTGGATATTAGTGTGAGATCACATGCATGTGTGTTTACCACCTGTATGATCAGCTTTCCTTTTTAGAAGATAAGCACAAATACTTTATTAAATTAAGCAAACATTTAAAGCGTATGGCAAGGCAAAAAATACACAGCATGTCTTTGTAGCACTTTTCCCATGTTTTATCCTTTTAAAGACCTTGCAATTATAGAGAAATATCTATAGATCTCCCAGAATTGCACCAAGCTTATACTGTCCTGTGGTGGGCGGACAACACAGCATTTTTTAAGTGACTAATTGTTGTCAACCCTGCCCAAGCCTAACTGCTAAAATCTGCCCACATTCATGCTGGACGTGGAATTTCTTTTTTAAAGGTGAGGGAGCTACAACTCTATTTCATTTTACGATTGCTATTGTAAAATGACAATACATTTTCTGATTTCCACAACATAGACATTAATCTTTCTGTATTCCCAGGATAAGAACTAGGATGGCTAACTACTCTTCTTGAGACAACACAGGAATGTTCATAAGATAACACTGAAATTCTATAAACCAAAAGAAAATCAGCGCTTGTGATAATTTACCGATGCAGCTGAACACTATACCTTTGATATCAGGCTCACATATAAACATCCAAAAAAGTTCAGCGCATATATATATATATATATATATATATATATATATATATATATATATATATATATATATATATATATATATATATATACTTAACTGTTCCTTTAAATAATACACAAAACAAGCATGGAAGTCCCAAAAACTCCATGATGAGATTGGAAAGGAATCCAGGGATAGACAAAATGACACCAAAGATACCCTCACCATAGGCTTACCAGAATGCCAGTGACCCCCTTATCCAGGGTGGTCAATATGCACTCAACTAAACAGTAGAGATGGACCCCATGGCATGAGACGAGCCGTCAGCACAGATCACTTTTGCCAATATATTAGGATTTGTTAAACGGCCAGGTGAATCTGACAAGCAAACAGCAGATCGTGGAATATGCAAAGTAAAAGGCTTCATATAGTGTAATATTGTAAACACCAGTGGTTTAATAAAAATTATTGCTCTTACAATTGGGTAAATAATCAACATGTAAAAAACATCAAGAATAGAAAACAGGTCTTCCTTCAGTAACAAAGATGGCCGAGCATGCATGGTAGCTTGTGTGCGTGGCTCTCCCCTATGCGTTTCATCAGATAAGAGGGAGCCATTCACCATTGCCATCTTGTGGCAAAACAGCAAGCAGATACCCAAAATGATCATATAATATAACCAAAAAAATAAATTTTAGTCTCATGTGACATAACACCTTTTTCCATGTGGCCTCAGAATTTTCAAGGTGCGTTTGAGATGGTCAGATGAGACTAAAATTGTATTATTTAGTCTCAACACCAAATGATTTGTATGGCAAGAAATCCAATACAGCTCACCATCCAAATAACACAATTTTTACAGTAAAGCATGGAGGTGGAAATATCCTGTTATGAGGGGGTATTTATCTGCAGCAGGGACTGGAGCACTTGTCAGGATAGAAGGAAAATTGATTGGGCAAAATACCATCAAATTCTCAAAGAAAATCTGCTGCCCGCTGCCAGAAAGATGTCAATGGGAAGAAGGTTTAACTTCCAACATGACAATGACCCAAAGCAAACAGCAAAAATGACCACACAGTGTTTGAAGAAGAAAACGTGGATGTCCTTGCATGGCTTAATCAGAGCCCAGACTTAAACCCCATTGAAAATCTGTGGATTGACTTGAAGACTGCAGACGGTCACCATCAAATTTAACTGAATTTCAGTAGTTCTGCAAAGAAGAGTGGGCAAATATTGCAAAGCCTAGATGTGCAAAGTTAGTAGAGACATATCCCAACAGACTAAAGGCTGTAATTAAAGCAAAATGTGGTCCAACAAAATACTGACATGAGGGGGCTGATCCTTTTTTCAACTCAGTGATCCTGACTCAGCGAAACGTTTAGCGACAAAATCTTGCGTGATTTCTAGACCGTTGATATGGCAACATGTCAGGAGGAAGGAGCGCCGCGTAGTGACATTACTGCGCAGGCACGAGATCGGGAGGTGCATGCTGGGTAGCCAGCTGGACCTGATCCAGGAAATAGATACCAGAGGGCTTCAGATGCCCACAGTGGACATGGACCCTGCCAGCTTCCGAGATCAAGGTAGTCTTTCTTTATTTTAACTGAATTTAAATACACTATAAACACTAGCTAATTGTGGCATATAAAGTTGAACAAAGTACAGTGAAGTTAAAAAAAAAAAAAATTAGACTCAGACTGGAACTCTGCTTTAACATCAAACCAAGGAACACCTATTAAGTCATATGAGAACCAATGTACCATCTTGCTTGACTCTGCTTAATCAGGACATTGTTAAGTATTCTAACCCTCAACTCCTTTTTATTTCTCTGTTGCATTATTGTTTCTTTGTAAGACTTTTTTTCTGTAAATATTTTATTTGCTCCATTTTGACCTTTTCATTATTATACCTTATTTTGAAAAGTGTTAAAACTGTCTGTAATGTGCTATCTCAAACCTACTGTAGTGTAAAACTCTGAATATACCTGTCTGTGGTGACAGTGAGTGTTACAGACATTTATTCTAAAATCATAGTTGCTATTGTTAACATTGGGAACATTTCCTACTTCTCAGTAAAAAAGTAGGTTGTGGCAGTTTAAAGGATTAATTGCATAGTTAACTAAACCAGGCTGTTGGCACTTAGATTGGGGTCCTGCCAACTGAAAAATCAATTTGCAGGGTGAGGCTGGGAGTGTCATTGCTGCAAATCAGTGACAGTGTGGTGTGAGGTTGACCAGCCAGTGGTCACAAGTTGGTGAAAAGGGCAGTGGCCTGACCCGCATTTGTCACATATACTTTAGGGCAGTTTGAAAAGCTTTCTGACAGAGTTATGTGTTATCTTATTTGAATCTTGGCATGCTTTGTGTATTTGTGCAGTAATCCAGTGTCGAAGCTTTGTCGCTGTGCAGGAGCTTCCTGTAATAAAGACGAGTCACTGCTGCTCTCTTTCCTTGCGCAGAATGGCTGGTCTTGTACCCGCCCACTTGTTGTTCTCTGTAGCCAGCCTGTAATAGGTGTCCCTGCTGGGCCCCTCCCACTGCTCTGCTCTCTGTATAGGTTGTATACATCACAGTGATAATGACACTTCTTCTTTTACAAGGCGATGATAGGTTTTGCAAAGGCATTAGGTGCACACAAAGTGGATGTATACCCTTTATTAAAGAATATACTTAAAGTAGAGTTCCACCCAAATATGGAACCTTTGGCACCTTTCAGGGGGAGGGGGGAGCAGATACCTGTCTAATACAGTATTTGCAGTATCCGCGGCGATCTACGCCATGTCCAGCCCCTCCTCCGTCCCCCCGCCATCTTCTGGGGGGGATACAGGTCCCAGAAGTCAGCAGGGACCACTCAGAACGCATGTGCAGTAGGCAACCAGGCTGTGAAGCCACAAGGCTTCACTTCCTAAATCCCTTACTAGCAATGCCCGCGCCTCTCCCTGGAGCTGAGGTTTGGGTTGGCTTCAGGTGAGGACATCGCGGGCACCATGTGCAGGTAAGCGTTGTTTTTTTGAAAGTCAGCATCTTCAGTATTTATAGCTGCTGACTTGTATTTTTTTTTAGGCGGAACTCCGCTTAAAAGTTATTCTAAAGGTCTGTTTTTCTTTTAAATAATTAACATGTCATACTTACCTGCTCTGAATGGTTTTGCACAGAGCGGCCCTGAACCTCTTCTTTGCTGGTCCACTGCTATTGTTCCTGGCTCCTCCTTCTCTCTGAGTGCCCCCATAGCAAACTGCTTCCTATGGGGGCATTCATGTGGACCAGGGGTCTCAAACTCACGGCCCTCCAGCTGTTGCGAAACTACAAGTCCCATCATGCCTCTACCATGCTTGTAACTGTCAGCCTTGCAATGCCTCATGGGACTTGTAGTTTTGCAACAGCTGGAGGGCCACGAGTTTGAGACCCCTGATGTGGACTCTCCCCAAAGCCAGGCTATGTGTAACCATTGACACACAGAGCCTGGCTTGGTTTACAGGATTTCATTGACAGCAGCAGGAGCCAATGGCTCCCACTGCTGCCTCTGTATCCAATGAGGAGAGAGCAGTGCTGCTACTCTCTGGCACCATGCTGGATCGAGATTGGACTCAGAAGGTTTTTTACCTTCTAAAGAAGGCTTAAAAAAAGAAATAAATAAAAACCTCACATTGCTATGAGGAAAGCTGCCACAGCCAAAACACGTTAGCATTCTGTGTACTGTATTTACGCCATGTTGCCAATAAGGAGTGACAAGAGGAGTACACCGGGTGGCCGGCTTATTTTTTTTTTCCGCTGTGAAAAAGAAACCTTCTGCCTTTGCAACCTCTTTAAAATGATTCTTTTGTTCCTGGAGTTCACCTTTCACAGACCAAATGGGAGCAAATAAGAGAAGTTCATTGTTAGGGTATACATACATTTTTATGCATCCCACATTCACATTTTTGACCTTGGGCGTTTGTAAATGTCTTTTTTATTCATATTGGTTCTCAGTTCATTCCTGGACAGGGCACAGACTTAGGTGAGTGAATCTAGTGTGTAGGGAGACAGACAGCCAATAAAACCACATTAATAAAAAGGAATGGAAATGGGGCAGGTGAATTGACAGCAACACAGAATAAGCATACTGTGACCAAGCTTAATTTGTCTTCCACATGCATCACTTACAATAGTTCCTTTATAGCCGAAATCCTCTGATGTGCAGCTGCTCAGGAAAGCTTTGTGGCTTATTTAGGAGCTCGATTTCCCACAGGAAAAGAGACGGGAGAGGGGCATTTGGTTACTTGATATAGCGAAGATAAGATACATTCAGCTTCAATATAATGTCTG
Organism: Lithobates sylvaticus; assembly: GCA_028564925.1. Classification (NCBI taxonomy): domain Eukaryota; kingdom Metazoa; phylum Chordata; class Amphibia; order Anura; family Ranidae; genus Lithobates; species Lithobates sylvaticus. Next base: position 300,319,734 of record CM053026.1, read on the forward strand.
TGTCAGCGTTGAAAAAAAAAAAAAATGAGTGTCATCCATTTTAACTGAGCCAGTAACTGGAGGAAACAGTGTGCAAAAAAAGGTTTACCTTGTAGTGCCAGCAGTTAGCACTTTGTAAACCCTTAAAAAATGACAGGCTGCTCCTCCTCTACCACCGCTAGTCTAAACCCATCACAATGCAAATCAACGTGCTGGGATCCTACAGCTCCACCCTCCCCCTCCCCAGAGGATTCATTTAGTATGAGTTTATGCCCTGTACCCACTCTTTGGTAAGGCGTTAGTAATATATTCATACCTCTCCCCCCCCCTAATATCCCATTTGCACAACAGGATGATTAACCACTTGACCTCTGGAATATTTACCACCCTTCATGACCAGGCCATTTTTTGTGATGCGGCACTACGCTATTTTAACTGATAATTGCACGGTCATGCGACAGTGTACCCAAACAAAATGTATGTCCCTTTTTTCCTACAAATAGAGCTTACTTTTGGTGGTATTTGATCAATTTAGGCCAATATGTATTCTGCAACATATTTTTGGTAAAAAAAAATCCCATTAACCACTTGCCTACCGTGCACTTACACCCCCTTCCTGCCCAGGCCATTTTTCAGCTTTCAGCGCTGTTGCACTTTGACAATTGCGCGGCCATGCTACACTGTACCCAAACAAATTTTTTATCATTTTCTTCACACAAATAGAGCTTTCTTTTGGTGGTATTAAATCACTGCTGGGTTTTTTATTTTAAAAAAAAAAAAAGAAAAAAAAAGACCAAAAATGTAGGAAAACAAACTTTTTTACTTTTTTGCTGTCAGTAAATTTTGTAACTAAGTAATTTTTCGCCTTCACTGATGTGCGCTGATGAGACGGCACTGATGGGCACTGATAGGCTGAACTGGTGGGCATTGTACTTATGGGTACTGATCCGGTGGCACTGAGGAGGAGGTACTAATATGCCACACTTATGGGCACTGATATGTGGCACTGATGAGCAATGATAGGTGGCACTGATGGGCACTAATGGGTGGCAATGATGGGCACTAATAGGTGGCACTGGTGGGCACTGATAGGTGGCTCTGGTAGGCACTGATAGGCGGCACGGATAGGTGGTACAGATGGGCACTGATTGGCATTGATGGGTGGCACTGATGGGTGACACTGATGGGCATTGATCGACAGCAGTGATGGGCATTGATGGGCAGCACTGATAGGCGGCACTAATTGCCAGCCCTGACTGGCATCGCTAATGGACACTGATTGGTGGCACTTGTGGGCAGTGGTGGGCACTGATTGCTGCCACTGGGCACTATATGCTGGCATTGGTGGGCACTGTTTTGTGACACTGTATTTATTTATTGTAATCAGGGCACTGATGATCAGTACCCTGATTACATTCCTACATGTCCCCCTGTGAGGAGATGCCGCTGATCGGATCTCCTCTCCTCACACTCTGTCAGTATATATATAGAACACCCCCCCAGTGCACTGAAACACCCCCCCCCCCCGGGCTGTGGTGTCCTCCTCTCCTGGAGTGCGGGCAGCGGCCGCAGCGGCTCTGGTGTCTGCTCCTCCAACTTCCTCCGCCGTGTGTCTCCTCTGCTGCCAAAGCGATAGGCATCCAATAGGATCGCCTGACACTTTGGCCAATCGGGAAACAGGTCTCAGACCTGCCTCCTAATTGGCTGGGAGGAACTTTAGTGTGAAAATAGCAAAAATTAATTTGCTATGGTCACACAACTGGGTGGCCTCGGAGCGCAATGCTCTGCGATTCGAGGCCACCCTTTTTTGAAGCCTATTAAAGCCTCTGGCTCTAATCAGGTGCTTCAAAAAAATACCCACCCCTCATTGAAATCCATGGTCCAGCACCACTGATATGTAGATCACGTAGATAGACACATGGATAGGGGAGGCGGCGCCCATGCGCCCTCTATGGACATGTTGTGAGTTCTGCCTGTCTGCTGGTCATTTTATTCCACAACTTCCTGGATTCCCTGCATGCTTTGCAGCTTCTGCTCTGCTGTTTATTTTCAATTTTTAGGGACTACGTATCCCATGGTACCTTGCTGCCTTGCAAGCAGTGATTCCTCTACTGACTCTTCCTCCTGAAACTCCTGAAACTCCTCCTCTCAGCAGTCCTGTAGCTCAGAAAGGCTCTGAGAAATGTGTGACACTGCAGTGCCTACTCACAGGGCATATGGAATACATGTCACAGACCTCAAGGTAGATAGAAAATGTGTACGGATCTTCGCATAGTAATTTACAAACGTGAAGAATGTCATATTAATATGAGTAAGTTATAAATAATAGAAATACACTGAGCAAATGAATATACAATTTTACATTTTGAGCATGGATATACTTTAATAGAAATGTAACCACTATGCCAGCAATACAAATTATAGAGATGACCAGTAACCAAGAGTTAATTGATAATAGCACCCGTATTAAAAAAGCAACTCAGTGGCTCTCTTTCATTTATCCAATGATATCTTTAACCGCATCTGTTACAATTAAACTGATAACTTGCTGCCTGGCAAGTAATTACAGCCTGCTCATGAGCTCTTTTTCCCTTTTGTTCAATAGAACACGCTATACAAAAAGATGGTAACCACCCCAACTTATAACTAGCCTTTGCAGTAAGGTGCACATGAAAGGGCAATGCACAAGCAGATAACAATTTCCCAAGCACACTCACCAGCTATCCTGCAAAAAAACAAAAAACGAATTGACCGTCTCCAAAAATACACATTAAAAGGTTTTAGTTGCACACATTTGCAAATATATGTAGAATCCACATTAGGTTTGCCTGGAGGGAGCCTACTCCTCCTTAATGGCACATGAACACATTAGACTCCCAGCAAGAGCACAATGGCAGCTGGGAGCATCCAATGTGCCCCCACACCAAATTCAGCAAATAAGCTATACAAAAAGATGGCAACCACCCCAATTTATAACTAGTCTTTGCAGTAAGGTGCACAGGGAACGTGCAGTAAAAAATATCAGGGGGGCAAAAGATGGTAGGTCAGCAGGGCAGAGGATAGGGTCAGCAATTTGTGTAGAGTAGTGTTTAGGAGCTATTAGTTTGTAGGACAGTGTACATGGTGTCAGAAAGGGCAGAGGACCGGGAGTCACTGTTGACAGAAGAAAGGAGAGGGGTAACAACTGACAGGAGAGGGGAAAGGGGTGACAGCTGGCAGGAGAGAGGACAAGGGTCACGCCTGGCTGAAGAGAGGACAGGGTCAGGGGTCACGGCTGGCAGGAGGAAGGACAGGGGTCACCTTTGGCAAAAGAGAGGACAGGGGTAACCGCCAGCAGAAGAGAAGACAAGGGTCACTGCTGGCATGAGAGAGAACAGGAGTCACCGCTGGCAGGGAACTGGGAGGAACTCTTTCTTTAATCCCTGCACAGTACACAGCCTGAGCACAGGCAGCAAGATCTCCTCCTTACACAGCACACACTGTAGCTAAAATCCCATTCCCTTGCACACAGCAATGATCTGCACAGTGTGTAGCTGGCTACTGTGCTGCAGTTATAACCTGTGAAATTCCCTGGTCCAGAAACAGCTCAGCTGCAGTAGCCAGCTACACGCTGTGCAGATCGTGGCTGTGTGTAAGGGAATTGAATTTCAGCTGTGTGCTGTGTGAGGAGGAGATCTTGCTGCCTGTGCACAGGCTGTGTACTGTGCAGGGATAGGAGGTGAATGGCACAGCATCAGGGGTGGGCTTTGGAGGGGCACAACTGACATCAGAGAGAACAGTCCATTCCAGAAACCCCCTAGATCCGGCCATGAAGTTGCACATGGAAGGGCAATGCTCAACACAAAGACAAAAATGTCCCAACACACTTACCAGCAAGCCGGCAAAAAAAAAAAAAAATGTACCCTTTCTAACACCTCACGTTAAAAACATAGGTTTAAGAGGACTTGGAAAGGTGTTACCAGTTGACATAATAGACCTTTCTTTTCTATATAAATAAAGCCTTGAAAGATGAACAGAATGAAGACCTCATATTGCCCTACCAGATCTGACCTCTTTTCTTGTACACCCAGAACACTATGATTAGTGAACATCTGTAGTACCTTGCTAATACTGTGTATGCGCTCTGAGTGCTGCAGGAATGATTCAGATTTTTTTTTCGCCATCTGTGTCCCATTGCAGAGATTTCCCTTCACTTCCTGTCTCATAGCCAAACAGAAAGTGAGAGGAAATCTCTGCAAATTAAGGGGAATTTTTTGGGGACCCCGAGGGCACCAGAACTAGTGTCTCAATTAAGAGATTTCCCCTCTATTACTGTTCTGGGGACAACCCAAAATGTGCGATTTTTCTTTTACTTTCACTTTCAATGATAATGGTAAACAGGACAAATATAGAGGGGGACTCTCCTTAGCCGGGGGCACAGACAGCAATAAAATCTGACGAGCATTCTAACCCCTCTCCACTCTATCCAAAACAAAAAAAAGGTTTGACTTTTTTTTTTATATATACATTTTGTTCCAATGTAACCCCTATCTAACCCCTTATTTTACCAAAATTACCCCAAAAAAAAAAATAAGTGCATACATGGGCAAATTTACAGATTTTGACAGATTGAAAACCATGCAATTTTTTAACACAAAATATTTCTTTCTAAGTTCTTTTTACAAACAGAAATTCCCTACTTTTCAATCTGTATGAGTTTTAAAAGTGTTCCTTTATGATTAAAAAAAAAATTATGATTATTTAAGGGAAATTCTGTAGCAGGTAATGTTCTATCATTATTAGAAACTTAATAAATGCACTGTAGGTTTTGCCGTCTAGAAAATATGCAATTGGAAAATGAATGAAACAGCAGTTTTTCCCCAAGGTGCAGACAAAAAAATGTAGCCGTCACCTTGGACAAGAGGGCCTTGGAGGTTGTGTCCCTAAATTAGGGGGAACCTCTTCTGTCTTTCTTTTCAATTCGGAGGGTCCTTATTCCTATGCTCAGCTCAATTCCGAAAACTACCTCCAAGGTTCCATAAGAACCAGGAGGTCGTCCTACCTAAGTTTAGGTCTGGGAGTCCACTAGAAGAGTTCATTCTCTGAAAGCTACTTCAAGCTTCAACTAGAACAACTGCGGCCTGGATCATTCAGTTTATCCGACAGCCTTTTTAGTACTAGAACTAGAATTCTGGAAGCATTGACCGCATGTTCTGATAGGGATATAGCGGTTTCATGGGCAGCAGCCTAGTACGCGGCTCCAGACGTGATCTGTAAAATGGCCTTATGGGCCTCTATTAAACTTTATCGTCAAGTTACTATATTGAGCCTGCTTCGCTATCTTCGGTGAACTTTGGTTATAAATCCTGTCGGTGGATTGGCTAGTTATTTCCCACACGTAGGCTGCCATGGAGTCTGTCAGGAAAAAAGGAAAATTTATTATCAAATACTTACCGTAATTTTCCTTTCCTGATGGACTCCATGGCAGACGGAGTTCCCACCCATCAGTTATAGAGTAGGCTAGTTACGGAACACAGTACCTGGCGGTGAGCTCTCTTTTATTTGAAAGGGGTCCTATAGCATTTGATAATAAATTTTCCTTTGTAGGTTAACCCACACGTAGGCTGCCATGGAGTCCATCAGGAAAGGCAGACTAAAAAAACATAGAACCACGCATATACTTTTTCTTTAAACTGCTCATTGTACAACATGACAGCTAAGAATTTAGGATAAAGATTAAACTAAATACGATTTATCAGCAGCTGCAGTTCTTGCTGTGACAGAAGTAGAGCTGATTGAGTTTAAAAATCCATTGCACAGCAGTTTGTCAGATCTTTTTCCAGGTTCCTGTTTGTCAGGTTTAGACTGTCTTTTTTCTATACTTGAAAAAGGCATCCCTATTTAACAAAATATCAATAGCTGTAATGCAATAGATGCACTGGAGAAAAAGTAAACAAACCCTTGCCCTCAGAAGCTGGTATTGCCCTCTTGATCATAGATTACTTCTTGTAAGCATTTTGCTTAATTGTCCACTAGTCTCTGACATCAGCTTGGTGACATTTTTAACCACTTCTCTATGCAATATTTAAATCAGGCTTTAAAGAGGAACTGCAGTCTGCTCACATAATCTGTAATATAAACATCTTTGCCATTTTGAAGCTTCCATCCAACCACTTTGCATATTATTTTATATATACTGTGATTCTGTACTTGCCAAATATGCTGCAGAAATCTCCCTCCACTAAGTCTGGCGGCAACCATTTTAACTGTGGGCAGCTGACGCTGCTGCCGGTTCACTTCCTGGATTTACACAGACACACAGAGGTGCACCTCCAGCTCTCCAGCTCTCATTGGCCCTCGTATGACTCATTTGCCAGGAAGGGAGGCACTCAAGAGTTTGCCTGCCTTCCTGGCAAACTCTTACGAGAGTTAGAGAGTTGTGCATTTCATGTGTGAGCTGCACTGCACTTTGTGAGTGATCCCGCAGTCTACAGGGGAAGGAGGAGGGGGGCGGAACATCCTTGCAGATCGCCGCAGGGATCTGACCCGGAAACGGGATCGGGTACCTGTCAAAACCAGGTACCCGCTCCCCTCCAAAAAAGTGCTAAATGTGTCAGTGGAGGGGGGAGGATGCACCCTTTTGTGTGAAGTTCTGCTTTAAAGATCAGGAAGCGCTTAATGCCATAGACTCCTTGTGGCCCACAAGAAGTCTATGGCATCTGGTCACATGTTTATCTTCTTTTTTCTGCAATCTGGTCTTTGGGACGCCAGCACCAGTATACTTGCTGTGAGAAGTCAGCAGTGCCATGCTGTACTTTGTGAATGGTCCCGCAGTCTTCTGGGACCTGTGATGTGTAACAGAAGGCTGCGGGCAAAGAGGGGGGGCCTAACCTCCGCTCAGATGGCCTAGGAGATCCGAGCGGAAGTGGAAGCTTACCTATCAAAACTTGGTACCCACTCCCAAAAAATAGTATGTAACTAATGTGATGGGTGGGGGGCAGGGGACGAGTACATAAAGAAGAACTTCCTTCTTAGAGTGAAGTTCTGCTTTAAATTGGTTCTGTCTCTTCTTGGTTGTAGATGCATGCATTTTGACATCAGCTGTTCAAGACTTACCTACAGATCCACCAATACATTTTGGGGTTATTGGAGACTTCTTTTAGCATCAATCTGTCAGTTCTTGAGCTGAATTTGCTGAGTTAGCCAGTCCTGGATGAATTAGCAGCTGTTTTGAACCTAGGCCACTTATAGATTATTTTTCTTACAATGGAATGATTGATTTAAAATACCTTAATGATCTTTTTAAATCCTGTGCCAGATTCAAAGGCAACCGCAACGTTCTTTCTGAGGGCTTTAAATAGCTCTTGTGATCTTGGAATGGTGCCGCCATGCACTTCAATAGCAAAGAGAACACACCTTTGCATATAATAGTAATAAAAGGGTCGTCAAAGTCCCCTATCCTACCAATACACCTACAATGTGACTATCAAGGGAGGAGTCACCAATGTGTATCCAGTTACTGTAATGAACCAAAATAAAAAATTGTCTGAAACTCTACTCCTCAATCCAAATTATATAAAATATGTTTTTGAAATCCAGTGAACAGTTAGGCCCTTACACACAACCTTGATATCAATTTATATAAATATTTTATTATACATCATACAAAAGATACATACAAAAAAAAACACTTGACTTTTTGGTTGAAATGGATGGACTTGTGTCTTTTTATAACCAGATTAAAGCTGTCCATTCATGTATAGAAAACCACTCGAAAAAGCGTTTGACTGTAGCTGGTGCATTTCGATTCTCGTAACGTTTTATGCTAAAAGAAAGTTCCGTCATGTTGGAACTTTGCTGTGTAATCAAATGATTTTCTAAACATTAGTAAGGAAATCCATTGTAAATAGTTAAAAAAAAAACGTACAGCGCATGTGCATCGATTGACTAAAAATGTACAATGTCGTTACCGATCGATAATATGTGGAAAACAATAATACAATGATGCCGTTAACACACAGTCGTTCGACAGATCTTTATCAAAAAAAATTTTGAATGATTTTCTATCCATGTATGGCCAGTATAACTATGTAATTAAAAATAAACAACCCAATTGGACAATTCCTAAAAACAACAGCTGCACTTGACTCCCATACTTCACCCCGATGCTGACTAATATCCCCCTATAATGATGTATACTATGAAGTAGGAATGCGCCGAACACCCCCCAGTTCGGTTCGCAGCAAAACATGCAAACAGGCAAAACATTTTTGAACACGTGAACACTGTTAAAGCCTATGGGACACGAACGTGACAAATAAAAAATGCTAATTTTAAAGGCTTATATGCAAGTTATTGCCATAAAAAAAAAATTTGTTTGGGGCCTGGGTCTTGCCCCAGGGGACATGTATCAATGCACTAAAAAGTTTTAAAAACTGCAGTTTTTTCAGGAGCAGTGATTTTAATAAGAAACAATAAAAATGAAATATTCCTTTAAATATCATGCCTGGGGGGTGTCCTTAGTATGCCTGTAAAGTAGCACATCTTTCCCATGTTTATAACAGTGCCACAGCAAAATGACATTTCTAAAGGAAAAAATTTAATTAAAAACCGCTTGCGGCTGTAATGTATTGTCAGATCCTGGCAATATAGATAAAAATACCAAAAACACCAAAAAAAATGGCGTAGATGTCACCCCTAAAATTCATACAGGGCCCTTCAGGTCTGGTATGCATATTAAGGGGAGCCCTGCACCTAAATTTTTTTTTTTAATGTCGTGGGGGTCCCCCAGGCCCCCAAGCACTATATACTCTGAACACCAGTATATATATATATATATATATATATATATATATATATATATATATATATATATACTGTATATACGGTCTGTCCTATATGCTTTGTAGAATATTGGGCCTTAGGTGTTGGTGGTACCAGAACACTGTTACACTTGTTGGGCACAGGAACGTTGAAATATTATATCAAAAATTGGAATTACATGCCCCTGTTAAACAGGGGCAGAAAAATTGGGCCTTGGGCAGTGGTGGTGGTGCCACAACACTGTAACCCCTCACAGATACTCTTGCTGGGTGCAGGAAGGGGCCCTGCTGTGAAATATTACATTAAAATTGTAATTACCTGTTAACCATGGGCAGAAAAATTGGACATTGGGTGGTGGTGGTGGTGCCCTAAACCAAAAATATTGTTGAAATATAGCATCATCAAGATTGAGGGGGAAAAGGATAGTCAGCATAGGCAGTCTTCAAGGGATCCCATATCCATAGAAAATTCAATCAGCTACATCACCATCAGGTGCTTGACAGCTGCTGATCCAAGACTGATTGTGAGCCTTTCAACGGAGTCTGTGGACAGGCGCACTCTTTACAAACCGTCCAGCAGCACTGAATGTGTGTTCAGAAAGCACGCTGGAAGCAGGACAGGCCAGTAGCTCAATTACATATTGAGCAAGTTCTGGCCAATGGCCCATCCTCAAGACCCAGTAACCCAGCGGATGCTCTGTTGGAAAGGTCTCCAAGTCTCCAAGTCTGCTCTTGCCCTTAGATATTCCTGCACCAAGTAATGCAGACGCTGGCGATGGTTGCTTGAACTGATTAGACTTTGGTGCTGAGGACTGAAAAACAGTTTAAAGGTATCGGTCAGCCGGCCACCTTCTCCACCACTCTTCCTCTGACTGAACAAAGCCTCAGCAACATGTTGTCCCGCACCAGGAAATGGTAGCCTCCCAGGGTCTGGAAATGCACTGCACAAAACTTTCTTCAAGGCCTCCTGAAGATGTTTCATCCTCTGCTCCCTCTGCGAAGGCAGAATGAGTTCTGCAACCTTACCCTTTCAACATGGGTCAAGAAAGGTTGCCAGCCAGTAATGATCCCTCTCCTTGGGATCCTTGGGTCCTGTCGCAGGCTTTGCAGTATCAGGGAGGCCATGCAGCGTAAGTCCTCTGGGTCACTAAGGATCACATGATCCATAACTACCACCTCCAAGCCACATACAAGTTCTTGGGTTTCTGGGGACTAAACACCATCCCTTGAAGACTGCTACTGAGTGTTATCCTCTACATCCATGCTGACACAATCCTCCTCTTTCTGTGTGTTTGGCAGGCCCGCAGGAATGATATCTGGATGAAGGGGGTGTTTAGAGGTAAGGAAGTCCTCCTCTTCCTCCCGCTGTTCTGCCTTAAGTGCCCTCTCCATGATTCCACAAGCATGTGCTCCAACAGGAAGACTAGAGTGACAGTGTCACTAATGCATGTATTTTTGCTGCTCACCATCCTTGTGGCCTCCTCAAATGGTGACAGGACAGTGCATATATCCTTGATCAGTAGCCAATGGCATGGCAAAAAGAAGCCAAGCTCCCCTGACCCTGTTCTGGTGCCATACTCGCACAGGTACTCATTGATTGCCCTCTGTTGCGTGTGCAGCCACTGCAGCATTGTCAACGTTGAGTTCCACCTGGTGGGCATGTCACAAATGAGGCGGTTGGTGGGCAGGTTACATTCCCTTTGAATGTCAGCCAGCCGAGCACTGGCATTGTATGACAGCGGAAATGACCACAGATGCTTCTGGCTTGCCTCAGTAGATCCTGTAAGCCTGGGAACCACTGCACCACCAAATTCAGGATGTGTGCCAAACATGGAACATGGGTCAAGTGTCCCTGTCGGAGGGCGGAGAGAAGGTTGGTGTCATTGTCGCATACAACCATTCCCGGCTGAAGCTGGCGTGGTGTCAACCACCTCTGAGTCTGCCCCTGACAGAATCTCTGCCCCAGTATGGCTCCTGTCCCCTAGGCAGACTGCCTCAAGCACAGCATAGCATCTTTTAGCCTGACTGCTTGCAACGCTTACGGAGCACCGCTGGTTCAGAGGACAAATCTGCAGAAGAGGCCATAGAGGAAGAAGAGGAGGGGGGAGGAGAGAGCTGTGCCAGAATCACCACTAGCATTTTGGAGGCGTGGTGGCGGAACAAGCTCCAACAACACTGAACCCTGTCCTACATCCTTCCCAGCTGCCAGCAGAGTTACCCAGTGCACCGTGAAGGAAAGGTAACGTCCCTGCCCATGCCTGCTGGACCATGAGTCAGTGGTAATATGAACCTTACTGCTGACCGCCCTGTCCAACAAGGCCAAAACATTGCTTTCCACATGCCAGTAGAGAGCCGGAATGGCCTTTCGTGAAAATAAACAGTGTTTTGGAATCTGCCACTGAGGTACAGCACATTCCACAAATTCACGAAAGGGGGCAGAGTCTCCCAGCTGAAAATGCAGCAGTTGCAGTGCTAGCAATTTGGCCAAGCTAGCATTTAGATGCTGAGCATGTGGATGGCTGGGACCGAATTTCTTTTTACGGTTCAGCAACTGGGGTAGGGAAATCTGCCTGCTAAAATCAGATGGTGGTGTACTGCTAGCAGATTGGCTGCAAGTACTTGGGACACTTCATACACAGAAACGACATCCGCTTGGAAGAAAACCATCAGGCCTTCAGGAAAAAACTCAAGACCCACCTCTTCTAATACAGCAGGAAAACAGGGGCAGACAAGCGCCTTGAGGCGATTCAGTTCGCATTTGCAGCGCTATACAAATCATTCATTTATTCATTCATTCATGAACAGCGATCTGTTAGTTTCCCTGCACAGTCCCCAGTCACAGTGACATTTTTACAGTAATCAGTGCATTTTTAATCACACTGATCGGTGTATTAATGCCAATGGTCCTAAAAATGTGTCAAAATTGTCCGACGTGTCCGCCATAATGTCACAGTCACGTTAAAAATTGCTGATCGCTGCCATTACTAGTAAAAAATAATTATTAATAAAAATGGCATAAAACTATCCCCTTTTTTGTGGATGCTATAACTTTTGCGCAAACCAATCTATATACGCTTATTGCAATTTTTTTTGCCAAAAATATGTAGAAGAATACGTATTGGCCTAAACTATGGAAAATAAAATGTTTTATAAATTTTTGGGGGATATTTATTATAACAAAAAGTAAAAAATAATGCTTTTTTTTTTTTTAATTGTCGCTCTTTTTTTGTTTATAGCGCAAAAAATAAAAACCACAGAGGTGATCAAATACCACCAAAAGAAAGCTCTATTTGTGGGAAAAAAAGGATGTCAATTTTGTTTGGGAGCCACGTCGCACGACCGCGTAATTGTCAGTTAAATCGACGCAGTGCCGAATCGCAAACAGTGCTCTGGTCTTTGGCCAGCCAAATGGTCTGGGGCTGAAGCGGTTAAAGAGACAGTTAAAAAAGGGAAAAAAATGGAATAGGAGCTTTTTTCTTCTTATTTTCTAAATCCTGTCTTTTTGTTGCTTCAGCTATGAGCTCACCACAGCCCCAAAGAGCACGAAGATTGTCGGAAAGATAGGAGGGGTCTACGGGGGCCACAAACAAAACAGTGCCATACACCAGTCTAATAAGGTGTTCTGTCTTTATAGGAGCAGAAGCCCTAAAAAAAGACATCTGCGGAAGAAAGTCCCGCCACCGCTCAAATTCTCTGCATGCATCTGGGTCACGCACAGGGCATAGACCCCAAGCAACTGCCAGTCCAAGCCACAGTAAATCTCCAGAAGCAGAGCCAAGAGCGTCAGGAGGTCGTCCCGCCGAGGGCCTCTGCTGGGCTTGTTCAGCACCATCATAAGAGATGTAGCCAAAAATAGAGACAGAGGCGCTTAGGATAAAGGATTATATCCATGAGGCGGTGGCTGAAAGTATGCAGTTGGTCTCCAGCGCAAGTGCTTCCGAGACCAAGCCTAGAATCAAAAGCGCATCTAAGAAGAAGCTGGACTCACCACCGGTGCATGAAATTTCTTCAGGAGACTCAGAGTCTGATAAACCGTCAGAATATTTATTCGACTTTCAGCTCATAGAGCCTTACATTATGGCAGTGAAGGAGGCCATAGAGTGGGAGAAAGACTCCCAACCACCGGAAAAAATTAAGAGATATTTCCCTAACCTGAAGAAGCAGGGGGCAACCTTTCCGTTCAGAACAGAGATCCGCAAGTTATTCGAGGAGGAATGAGAAAAGCAGGAAAAGAAGTCAAACATACAAAACCGCTTTTAAAATTATACCCATTCAAGGCCTCAGACGCTGCCTTTTGGGAGTCAGTTCCAGGAGTAGACGCAGCCTCCATAGACCTGGTGAAACTGCTGGCAAGGCTCATGGCTTTTTCAGAAATGGCGAAACGGGCCCTGTGGTTGCGCTATAGGGTGGCGGATGGCACCTCAAAACAGGCACTCTGTAACATCCGGTACAATGGCAGGATGCTATTCGGGGGCACCCTGGAAGAGGCTACCAAACGAGCCTCTGGGGGAAAGTCGGGTCTGCTACCACAAAAACCCAAAAGGTGACAGCAAGCTGCTCGGTCAGGCCAATCAGAGTTCAGAAGAGCGTGTGAGGCCAGGTCATATAGACCAGGTCAAGAATATGCGAGATCCCAATGCAGAGACACACAAAGCTCTTTTCTTCGGAACGTGAAGTCCAAGGCTGCTCAGACCGCTAAGAAAGCAGAGAAGTCCTTTTGACGGTTTGGCCGTCCATCCCCTCCAGGTGGGTGCCAGGTTGGCGTCCTTTTGGAGTTATGGGGGGAGAAAGTCACGACCAATGGGTCCAGAAAACAATCAAACAAGGTTACAAGATAATGTTTCGAGAAAAACCACCGGACATCTTTGTCCAGACAGAATGGCCACAAGACCAGAGGAAATGAAGGTGCTTGCAAGAATATATGACCGAGTTACTTCAAAGTGAAGAAATCTCACCAGTTCCTCTAAAGCAGCAGAGAACAGGAGTTTACTCCCCAATTTTTCTGGTGACCACAGCACCCGGAGATCTCAGACCAGTCTTAGACCTAAGGTCTTTGAACCACTACATCGATCCCAAAACATTCAAATCAATATTTACAATTATATTGATTCTGCAACCAGGGGACTGGCTAATATCAGTCAATTTGGCAGATGCCTACCTTCATGTCCCAATCAACAGGCATCACCAAAAATACCTAAGATTCATGGTGGGGGAGAACCATTTGCAGTTCAAATGTCTGCCCTTCGGAATCAGCACAGCAGCTCAAATCTTTTCCAAAATCTTGCTAGCTACCATTGCAGTTATACGTTTTGAGGGGGATAAAAAAATTCCACTACCTAGACGACATCTTGGTAGTGGCCCGCGCAAGTGAGGAGTTAACCACACACACGCAAGGTGGTGCTAAAGATTCTATCCGAATTTGGCTGGATTATCAACAAGCAGAAGAGCCAGTTGGTTCCGTCCCAAGAGATGGAGTATCTAGGGCTTATTTTCAACACAAGGAGAGGGCAGATCTCGCTACCATATCGCAAAATGGCCGAGTTAGTAGCCTGCGTGAACAGCATGATGGAGTCCTCGTCGCTTTCAGCGAGAGACTGTATGATGCTCCTGGGAATGTTCACAGCAGCAACTCCAGCTGTTCCCTGGGCAATATTCCATACAATGGCATTCCAAACATCCTTTCTGAACCAGAGGGATGGCGTTTCACTCTACCAGAGAATCTTCCTACCAAGACGGATCCGCCAGGGCTTGGCATGGTGGATAGTGCCAGGGACTCTGTCGCAGGGCATGCCTCTCAGCCCCGGAGATTGTATCCAGATAACCTCAGATGCCAGTCTCCGAGGCTGGGGCGCTCACTGCCTCGGCAGGCAGGTCCAAAGCAAATGGGGCAGGATGGAGACCAGACACTCCAACCTTTTTGAGTTACAGGCAGCATAGCTAGCCCTACTGGCATTCGAGAACCTGATACAAGGAGCTCGAGTCAAGCTTATGTTGGACAACCATCTGAGTCGAGATTTTCCCAACAACGAGTGGCCACTCAACAGAGACTATCTGAGAATAATCTTTGGCAGGTGGGGTACGCCCTCGGTGGATCTGATGGTGACCCCACGGAATGTGCAGGTGCCTTGGTTCGTGTCAAGATTCCACTGCAATGAAGCACTAGCTCAAGACGCTTTCTCAATTCCTTGGGAATTTCCCCTAGTCTACCTCACTTCCTTCCCACTGGTGCCTCTAATCCTGAAAACCCTACTAAAAATTGTGAGGGAGAACGTCCATGCAATTGTAATCCTACCCTTCTGGCCACAAAGGTCATGGTTCTTACTGCTCCTGCAGATGGCATCAGTCCCCCCAGTATTGCTGCCGCTGAAAAGGGACCTACTACAGCAGGCCCATTGGAGTCACCCCAACCCAGGCAAATTGCAACTGACAGCATGGCTGTTGAATTAGCCAGACTGCAGTCTCAAGGCATTTCAGAGGAGGTAATCTCGACACTATTGAAGGCCACAACCAATGCCACATACACCAGGATTTGGAAGAAGTTTACAGCATTCGTTTTACAACAGAAATTCTCCCCATTGACCGCAAACATCGCGCAGGTGCTTTTTTTGGTGTTTTTACAGTCAGCACTAAGGATGGGCTTAGCAAATAACACTATAAAAGTACAGGTGTCTTGCTTCACTGGCCGCAAGTGGGCAGACGAGCAGCTAATAAAGCAATTTCTTAGAGCGGCCATAAGAATGAGACCACCAAGGAGGTCCCTGTTCCCAGCCTGGGACTTGGGCACAGTGCTAAGAGCTCTGCTCCAACATCCATTCGTGCCTGCTGAAATATGCCCGATATTGTTCCTGACAGTCAAGCTGATCTTTCTCACTGCCATAACGTCAGCAAGGAGAGTTTCAGAGCTGGCAGCTCTATCATGCAGGGATTCCTTTTGCATCATTCTCCCAGAAAAAGTAAAAGGCCCTCACCGGCCTTAACCCCTAAGGTGGTTTCCAAGTTTCATGTAAATTGGGAGTCGGTCCTACCTAGCTTCACGCAACCGTCGAGACAAGCGGAGGAACTAGATCTCAGACCGCTGGATGTTGTCAACTTGTTCTCAACATACTTACATCTCTCTCTGCAGATGCGCCATCAGGACCTAGGAGAGGAGAAGCGGCATCAGCTAGAATCATAGCTACCTGGATCACCAAGGTGATAAGCCTTACATATGAGAAACAGTGGCTGACGGCTCCACAAGTTATTAGAGCTCTTTCAACAAGAGGGGTGAAAGCCTCATGGGCAGCTTCTGCTAAAATATCGGTTAAAGACATATGAAGGACAGCTAGTTGGAGCTCCTGCGAAACCTTTGCTAAACATTACAGTTTGGATGTCACGGCGGCTAGTGCATCAAATTTTGGAAACGCAGTGATGTCAGCACTAGGGATGAGCCGAACACCCCGGGTTCGGTTCGCACCAGAACCTGCAAACGGACCAAACGTTTGCGCGAATATTCAAACCCTATTCTTTACAATGGACACGAACGTTCGAAATCAAAAGTGCTAATTATAACGGCCAATATGCATGTTAATGTCATAAAACAGGTTTGGGGACCTGGGTCCTGCCCCAGGGGACATGTATCAATGCAAAAAGAAGTTTTAAAAACTGACGTTTTTTTCGGGAGCAGTCATTTTAATGATGCATAAAGTGAAAAAAAAAAGTGAAATATTGCTTTAAATATGGTACTTGGGGGTGTGTAAAGTATGCCTGTGAAGTGGCATGTGTTTCCCGTGTTTAGAACTGTCCCTGCAAAAAATGACATTTGTAAAGGAAAAAAAGAAGCCATTTAAAACTGCTTGCGGCTTTAATGTCATGTCTTGTCCTGGCAATATGGCTGAAAATCTTTGAGAAAAATGGCATGGCTACCCCATCACACCCCCCCCCCCCCCCCACCCCAGCCCCTTTGGGTCTTGTATGGATATTAAAGGGAACCCCGCACCCAAAATGGTTTTATGTGTGCTGCACTAACACAGCAGACACACACGCTAGCTCCTGTAAATGCCTGGCTGCCTTAGATGACAACAGGGCCTTATGACAGATAGAGAGGCTGAGGTGGTTTTATGTGTGCTGTACTAACACAGCAGACACACACGCTAGCTCCTATAAATGCCTAATAGTATAAAGGTGATACTGCAATGCTGTACTAACAGCACGCACACACCAGACTAATCCCCAGAATCACAGCAGATAAAGTTAGACTCAGCTGCAGATAATGTTACCACTCAGCACAGCAGAATGTATAACACAGCACAGCACTGCAGATACTGTCAGCAGCAGTGCAATCAGCAGAATGAATATGTATTCAAATGATCAGTATTCAGTAATGATAATGAATCAGCATCAGCAGTCTGCCTATATCACAGTCACAGCTGGAACACAGTGCACTAGGCCGCCACAGCGGCGGCCTTTTATACTGTGGGGCGTGTACTAAACCCCCTGAGCTATAATCCTGCCTGTAGCCAAATATGGCTCTCCTCGCTGCCGGCGCTGTTATTGGCCAAGCATGTGGGGTCACAGTGCATGCTTGGCCAATCATCAGCCAGCAATGCACTGCGACTGGCGCAGTGCATTGTGGGCCGTTCGCTTCACACAAATTTGATGCGAATGGCCCAAATAGTTCTGGGATCGCCGAACGGGCGAACGCCCGAAGTTCAATTCGAACGTGGGTTTGAATCGAACACCGGGCCCATCCCTAGTCAGCACCCTTCCAAGCAAAATAAAATATTCACTAAAGTAGCATTACCAGTTGTTTTTTGAGTTTTGTTATCCCACCCTATATCAGCTAAATCAAATCCCATTATGTGCTGATGTGAGGCTGGCCAGGAAAACGGAAAATTGTTACCAATACTTACCATAATTTTCCTTTACTGACCTGTCTTCACATCAGCACAATCTTTTTCCCTCCCTACAAGCCTGTCGTCGCTAGTTAATGGGACAAGGGCGGGGGAGGAGAGGCTCTCTTTTATTATCTAAGGTGGTCCTGAGAGACTGGAGGGAGGGGTTAACCCATTGTCTTCTGACGTGGGGACAGGCCAGGAAAGAAAAATTACAATAAGTATTGGTAACAATTTTCCATTATATATTAATACACCTCCTGAAGTGTATTAGAAACAGTACACCACAGAATGCACTGTAGATATAGGCTACACTTGGTGCAGAGTATATATATATATATATATATATATATATTATATATATATATATATATATATATTCAAGACTGTATATATATATATATATATTAATACACTGCATGCACTGATTGAATATCAAGTAAACACTGAATATATTGTCTATGCTAAATACTGAGTATATACAGTGCCTTGCGAAAGTATTCGGCCCCCTTGAACTTTTCAACCTTTTGCCACATTTCAGGCTTCAAACATAAAGATATAAAATTTTAATTTTTTGTGAAGAATCACCAACAAGTGGGACACAATTGTGAAGTGGAACGAAATCTATTGGATATTTTAAACTTTTTTAGCAAATAAAAAACTGAAAAGTGGTGCGTGCAAAATTATTCGGCCCCTTTACTTTCAGTGCAGCAAACTCACTCCAGAAGTTCAGCGAGGATCTCTGAATGATCCAATGTTGTCCTAAATGACTTATGGTGTAATCAAGTCTCTGTATAAATGCACCTGCTCTGTGATAGTCTCAGAGTTCTGTTGAAAGCGCAGAGAGCATCTTGAAGACCAAGGACACACCAGGCAGGTCCGTAATACTGTTGTGGAGAAGTTTAAAGCCGAATTTGGATACAAAAAGATTTCCCAAGCTTTAAACATCCCAAGGAGCACTGTGCAAGCGATCATTTTGAAATGGAAGGAGTATCAGACCACTGCAAATCTACCAAGACCTGGCTGTCCCTCTAAACTTTCAGCTCAGACAAGGAGAAGACTGATCAGAGATGCAGCCAAGAGGCCCATGATCACTCTGGATGAACTGCAGAGAACTACAGCTGAGGTGGGAGAGTCTGTCCATAGGACAACAATCAACAAACAAGTCGTACACTGCACAAATCTGGCCTGTATGGAAGAGTGGCAAGAAGAAAGCCATTTCTCAAAGATATCCATAAAAAGTCTTGTCTAAAGTTTGCCACAAGCCACCTGGGAGACACACCAAACATGTGGAAGAAGGTGCTCTGGTCCGATGAAACCAAAATCGAACTTTTTGCCCACAATGCAAAACGATATGTTTGGTGTAAAAGCAACACAGCTCATCACCCTCAACACACCATCCCCACTGTCAAACATGGTGGTGGCAGCATCATGGTTTGGGCCTGCTTTTCTTCAGCAGGGACAGGGAAGATGGTTAAAATTGAGGGGAAGATGGATGCTGCCAAATACAGGACCATTCTGGATGAAAACCTGTTGGAGTCTGCAAAAGACCTGAAACTGGGACGGAGATTTATCTTCCAACAAGACAATGATCCCAAACATACAGCAAACTCTACAAAGGAATGGTTCACAAATAAACGTATCCAGGTGTTAGAATGGCCAAGTCAAAGTCCAGACCTAAATCCAATCGAGAATCTGTGGAAAGAGCTGAAAACTGCTGTTCACAAACGCTCTCCATCCAACCTCACTGAGCTCGAGCTGTTTTGCAAGGAAGAATGGGCAAGAATTTCAGTCTCTCGATGTGCAAAACTGATAGAGACATACCCCAAGCGACTTGCAGCTGTAATCGCAGCAAAAGGTGGCTCTACAAAGTATTAAACGCAAGGGGGCCGAATAATTTTGCACGCCCCACTTTTTTATTTTTTTATTAGTTAAAAAAGTTTCAAAAATCCAATAGATTTCATTCCACTTCACAATTGTGTCCCACTTGTTGGTGATTCTTCACAAAAAATTAAAATGTTATATCTTTATGTTTGAAGCCTGAAATGTGGCAAAAGGTTGAAAAGTTCAAGGGGGCCGAATACTTTCGCAAGGCACTGTATATATATATATATATATATATATATATATATATATATATATATATATATATATATATATATATATTAGACTGACTGTATATATATATATATATATATATATAACAAATTCCCTGCCACTAACTGAATAACTTGCCTGCTTAACTCAAGCTATCTCCACACCAACAGCACTACACACGGCCGCTGTGTAGGCAGCCTTAAATAGTGTTAAATAGTGTGAGGCGAACGGCCCATAATGTTCACTGTTCAGTATAGTCACACAGTAAAACGATATCCAGTTTGTACATTAGGGGAACCACTAGTAGTGTAACTTTTATGTTTCACACTATATATGTACTGTAATATTGTGATATATATGTACTGTATATTAATAAATCTATTTTGTTTAAAAAAATTATATACGTGCCCTTAAAGTCCATCTTTTCAAACATTGCAAACTCTGAAAATCCTTGGTAGACAACTTGTGCAGATGAAATATACTTCATATACTCCTCACATCATATAGCTGGGGAGGTCATTACATTAGTCCCATCATACTGATCATAAGCCAAATCCTTAAGAAGCAATTTATGCAGTTGAAATGTACCCCATTAAAACAAGGGATATCACATCACATGGTCCCATCATCATTGCACGCAAATATGGAGACCTTACATCATGTAGATAGGATGCTAAAGGGGTAGGTGCAGATAAAGCTTCCACCACCTGACATATAATTTGTACACCACAGATCTTTCTGCTGGAAAACTTAATAGAAAATGGGAAAGTTAACCATTATCCGCATATTTGTGCAATATTGTCCTTTGAATATCCTCAGACCATGTGGAAACCAGAAGGCTTATGCCCCACCTGGACTGGAAACTCCGCATAAACAAATAGTTCATTATATTAACAGCAATGATATCATTAGTCTATCATCTGGTGGTTCAGGCATTCCTCCCTTATTACCCAAGCCCTGTAATTTAGTGCAGGGTAGTACACCATTCAATGGGTTAATGGAAAGTTACCAGCTACAGCCAAAGGCTGGTCACAAGTCCCAGCATTCATAAGTTGATATTTACTTATCCATCCAGAAACCAATGATTGTGTCTCTATAATCATCAAGGGTGGAACAAGTTTTTCAGGGCAGGTGGAGAATGCCTGATCGGTTTTGCAGGTCAAGCCGGCTGCATCAGAAGCAAAAGAATATTTGCATATAATCTATTAATTCTGTCTTTTTTTTTTGTACTTTGAGAACTCTTATCATAAGTCCATGCCAATGTAGGCATTTCTCTCTTAACGTTAAAGCAGAGCTCCACCCAAAAGTGGAACTTCCACTTGTTGTACTCCTCCCCCCTCCAGTGCCACATTATGCACCTTTCGGGGGGGGGGGTGGGGGGGGGGGGGGGGGGCAGGACACCTTTCTTTCACAGGTATCCTTTTCCCACTTCCGGGAGCCTCAGCCACGGGTGTTGACGTCACCCCCAGGGCTCCCTCCTCCTTCTTCCCCGGTCGCTGGCCCAGTAGGAGAGAGGAGTGGAGTCTCGTGCATGCGCAGTAGGGTTCACTGCCGGGTTCCCTTACTCACAATGGAGGCGGCATGCACCCGACAACTGATGGAAACATCAGCTGTGGTGCCGACATAGCTGTACTCCAGGACAGGTAAGTGTCCTATTATTAAAAGTCAGCAGCTGCAGTATGTGCAGCTGCTGGCTTTTAATTTTTGCAGCGGTGGGCGGACCTCTGCTTTAAGCCTGTGTCTACACTGAAACTATGGACAACAATTAAGGACAACAACAGAAGACATTTACTCTATATAGTTGTTTGATTCAGTATTCACTGTCCACAAGCTATAAATAATGACACTATATCCCAACCCAGCATATGGGTTTTTAAGGCACCACAAGAGAAAACTCCGTCATAAAAGTATAGCTTTTACATAGATTTATGTTGTTACATATATAAAATCAATTAACATATGTAAAACATGTACCAGGTCCCAGGTCGCCTTTGGTCTAATGAGAACCTCCAGAGTTAGGGATAGCTGACATCCTCCTATGTAGAGTGGGTTACGAGGCATGGTGGGTGTGATGCAAGGTAGATTCATGGGTGCAAGACACTTCTTGAATGCAAAGAGATTTATTGTCTCTTAAATAGGTGTTTATGATTTATTCAACAAGTTAATACTTTGAAGTTTTCAATTCTGTGCCATCATCTCATATAGATATAGAGGAGTTTAGATACTATATTTTTACTAATTCAGGCTTCCTATGGTGCACTCGTATATGTGGTATCAGTGTGCTGGGTTGCTGTGTGTTTGGGCTGGTTGTTCCGGCCGGTGTGCCCAGTCACGGGAGCTGCGATGCTCTTGATCTCATGGGTGATGCGGGGGCCCGGGCAGATGTCCCGTTGCGCATCGACGTCACGCTTCCAGCGCCAATGCGCACTATGTCATCACCAGTGGCGTTGGTGCACCAGTGCTGTTTGATTCCAGCTTGGCGTCCCACACGAGGTAATTGACGCGAACGTTCGAAATCAAAAGTGCTAATTTTAAAGGCTAATATGCATGTTTTTTTTTGTTATTGTCATAAAAAGTGTTTGGGGACCTGGGTCCTGCCCCAGGGGACATGTATCAATGCATAAAAAGTGTTTGGGGACACTGGGGGGTTTATTCAATGCATTTTTTTTTAAAAAACGGACGTTTTTTTTTCAGGAGCAGTGATTTTAATAATGCTTAATGTGAAACAATAAAAGTGTAATATTCCTTTAAATTTCGTACCTGGGGGGTGTCTATAGTATGCCTGTGAAGGGGCGCATGTTTCCCGTGCTTAGAACTGTCCCTGCACAAAGTGTCATTTTTGCAGGAAAAAAAGCTATTTAAAATCACTCGCGGCTAATGAATTGTCGGCTCCAGTAATACAGAGAACAGTCATTCATTGAAAGTCATTGATAAAAAAAAAAAAGTAATTGATAAAAAAAAAAAAAAAAAGCGTGGGGGTCCCCCCAAATTCAATTACCAGGCCCTTCAGGTCTGCTATGGATATTAAGGGGAACCCTGCGTCAAATTAAAAAAAAAAATGATGTAGGGGTCCCCCTAAATATCCATACCAGACCCTTCAGGTCTGGGATGGATTTTAAGGGGAACCCCCGGGCAAAAAAAAAAAAAAAATGGCGTGGGGTCCCCCTCAAAATCCATACCAGACCCTTATCCGAGCACGCAACCTGGCAGGCCGCAGGAAAAGAGGGGGGACGAGAGCGCCCCCCCCCCTCCCTCCTGAACCGTACCAGGCCACATGCCCTCAACATTGGGAGGGTGCTTTGGGGGTCTGTGACCCCTCTAAGCACCTTGTCCCCATGTTGATGAGGACAAGGGCCTCTTCCCCACAACCCTGGCCATTGGTTGTGGGGGTCTGCGGGGGGGGGGCTTATCGGAATCTGGAAGCCCCCTTTAACAAGGGGACCCCCAGATCCCCCCCCCCCCCTGTGTGAAATGGTAAGGGGGTACAAAAGTACCCCTACCATTTCACCAAAAAAGTGACAAAAATGTAAAAATGACAGGAGACGGTCTTTGACAATTCCTTTATTAAAATCTTCTTTCATCTTCTTTCTTTCTTCTGGTCTTCTTCCTTCTTCCTTTCTTCATCCTTCGGTTTCTTCATCTTCTCCTTCCGGCATCTTCTTTCATCTTCTTCCATCTTCTTCTTCCTCCGATCCGCTTCTTCTTGCTCTGGTCTTCTCGTCCGGCATCTTCTTCCATGGCGTCGGCGTCTCTTCTTGGGCCGCTCCGCGCAATGGGAGGCTCCGCTGTGTGAGGCTTCGCTGCGTCTGACAGGTCTTTTATAACGGAGGGCGGGGCCACCTGGTGACCCTGACCCCCTCTGACGTCATGGGGAAAGCCATAGGGAAGTCCCCATGACGTCCCCGTGCGTCAGAGGGGGCGGGGTCACCAGGTGGCCCCGCCCTCCGTTATAAAAGACCTGTCAGACGCAGCGAAGCCTCACACAGCGGGAGCCTCCCATTGCGCGGAGCGGCCCAAGAAGAGACACCGACGCCGTGGAAGAAGATGCCGGACGAGAAGACCAGAGCAAGAAGAAGCGGATCGGAGGAAGAAGAAGAAGAGAAGAAGAAGAAGAAGATGCCGGAAGAAGATGAGAAGATGAAGAAACCGAAGGATGAAGAAAGGAAGAAGGAAGAAGACCAGAAGAAAGAAGATTTTAATAAAGGAATTGTCAAAGACCGTCTCCTGTCATTTTTACAATTTTTGTCACTTTTTTGGTGAAATGGTAGGGGTACTTTTGTACCCCCTTACCATTTCACACAGGGATGGGGGCGGGATCTGGGGGTCCCCTTGTTAAAGGGGGCTTCCAGATTCCGATAAGCCCCCCGCCCGCAGACCCCCACAACCAATGGCCAGGGTTGTGGGGAAGAGGCCCTTGTCCTCATCAACATGGGGACAAGGTGCTTTGAGGGGTCACAGACCCCCAAAGCACCCTCCCAATGTTGAGGGCATGTGGCCTGGTACGGTTCAGGAGGGAGGGGGGGCGCTCTCGTCCCCCCTCTTTTCCTGCGGCCTGCCAGGTTGCGTGCTCGGATAAGGGTCTGGTATGGATTTTGAGGGGGACCCCACGCCATTTTTTTTTTTTTTTTGGCCGGGGTTCCCCTTAAAATCCATCCCAGACCTGAAGGGTCTGGTATGGATATTTAGGGGGACCCCTACGTCATTTTTTTTTAAAAATTTTGACGCAGGGTTCCCCTTAATATCCATAGCAGACCTGAAGGGCCTGGTAATTGAATTTGGGGGGACCCCCCACGCTTTTTTTTTTTTTTTTTTTTTTTTTATCAATGACTTTTTTTTTATCAATGACTATCAATGAATGACTGTTCTCTGTGTTACGGGAACCGGCAATTCATTAGCCGCAGATGGCTGCCTTAGATGACACAACAGGCCAGAAGGGTAAAGGTGGTTTAATGTGATACTGCAATGCTGTACTAACAGCACGCACACACACTACACTAATCCCCAGAATCACAGCAGATAATGTCAGCAGTCAGCAGAACTCAGCAGAATTGATCACAGCACAGATAATGTCAGCAGCACTGCTGAATGGATCACAGCAGATAATGTCACTAACGCCGGAACACACTACATGAGGCCGCCGGCGCGGCGGCCTTATATAGTGTGGGGCGTGTACTAAACCCCCTGAGCTATAATTGGCCACAGGCATCCTGCCTGTGGCCAATTATTGCTCTCCTCGCCGCTGGCTCTATGATTGGCCAAGCATGCGGGGTCACAGTGCATCTTTGGCCAATCATCAGCCAGCAATGCACTGCGACTGGCGCAGAATTTGATGCGAACGGCCCACATAGTTCTGGGCTCGACGAGCGGTCGAACGGCCGTTCGCATCACACGAATTTGATGCGAACGGCCCACATAGTTCTGGGCTCGACGAGCGGTCGAACGGCCGATGTTCGATTCGAACATGGGTTCGAATCGAACACCGGGCCCATCCCTAACTTACAATGTATTTGTTAGACACATTCTTGTTGTATTATCTCCCTGGTTGCATGCTTCACATAAAGTCCAAAACCTTTCCCACATTGCCCATGTTAAATGTGGTGTTATCACTCTCATTCTCTCATGCTGGTCACTGGAAGTTATGGCACCTCATGACAAAGAACTCTCTGAGGATCTGAAAAAAAGAATTGTTGCTTTACATAAAGATGGCTTATGCTATTAGAAGATTGCCATGACCCTGAAACTGAGCTGCAGCACGGTGGCCAAGACCATACAGTGGTTTAACAGGACAGGTTCCACTCAGAACAAGCTGCGCGATGGTCGACCAAAGAAGTTGAGTGCATGTGCTCCACGTCATATCCAGAGGTTGTCTTTGGGAAATAGACGTATGAGTGCTGCCAGCATTGCTGCAGAGGTTGAAGGGGTGGGGTGTCAGCCTGTCAGTGCACAGACCATACGCCGCACACTGCATCAAATTGGTCTGCATGCTGTCGTCCCAGAAGGAAGCCTCTTCTAAAGATAATTCACAAGAAAGCACGCAAACAGTTTGCTGAAGACAAGCAGAATAAGGACATGGATTACTGGAACCATGTCCTGTGGTCTGTTGAGACCAAGATAAACTTTTTTGGTTCAGATGGTCTCAAGTGTATGTGGCGGCAACCAGGTGAGTGTGTGTCTTGCCTACAGTCAAGCATGTGTGTCGAGTTATTTTGAGGGGACAGCTGTGCACTCACTACTTTACATTGTAGCAAAGTATCAGTTCTTCAGTGTTGTCACATAAAATGATATAATAAAATATTTACAAAAATGTGAGGGGTGTACTCACTTTTGTGAGATACTGTATGTGTAATATATCTGTAGCTCTCTTTTGGGGGGGTTATAAGAAATGACCCTCCCAAAACAAGATATTGCTCTAAACTTGTATGTAAATAAGATAACCAGAACATTCGTGAAGTGATAAGAGTGTGATTGATAATAAAGTTGGCAGTGCCTCCACGCAGGACAGGGCCTCTGTGAACAGAGAGGATTCCCTTCCTTAAACCTTTAATGAAATAATGTTGCAAAACATATAAAACAAAATTGAAAAATAAAGTGCTATAAAATAAACAGTATTGTCACTTGTCCTTCACCACAAATGTTCATAGATTAAATAATATTAAGCAGGTATAGTTGAATCTAATTCCAAGAAACACCCAGTGACTCTTCAGATAATGGTGACTTTACTCCCTTCGCTCATTATTTGGAATCTCACCCACCAGAAATATTTGATATGAAAGATTAGGCTAACAGGGCTTGCATTTCCTTCTTCAGATTAGGGAAATCCACCAACACAGCCTCTAATATTCTATTATTCAATCCATTCATCCAAGGTGGATTACCTTAATGATCTTTTTAAATCCTTTGCCAGACACAGAGGCAACCACAACATTCTTTCTGAAGAAGAGGTGTTGCCAACCTCCTAAAGTGAAATTTACTGACAGGTCGCCAAAAATGTACTGACAGCACCAACCTTTTAATGACATAACTTTGACATAATTTACTGACAGGGACAATATTTTTACTGGCACTTCAAAAAAGTACATAACATGGCAGTTTTCAGTGTAAAACAGTGCAAATATCAATATTTAAGCTACAAACTTGTAGCCAAAGCTATTAGTGCTAGTATTTACAAATGTTTGGCTTACTGAGGAAAGTTTTTAGCACAGCAGAAGTTTATTGTACTTGCCAATGACATTTTTGATTCGCATGGAGCCTAATGGTATGCTTACAACAGAGGGAACTTGCTTTCCTGGTGCCTCCATGGCAGCATACATGTGATAGAGCTCCGCCTCTACTCTGCCTTCAGGACTAGTGAATAGCATAAATTAAAGGGCATAGCCCCTTCCCCCAACATTCTCCTTTTTTTCCTCATACCTCTTGACTGGTGAAGAGTAGCAGTATGTCCATACCTCTGCAGTCAGCAGCGTCTGCCGGGTTAAACCTCTCCAGCGCAGTCCCTGTTCTTGGGCCGCTATTAGCACTGATAAGACTGGGAACCCCTTCTGTGGATCTTTTGGGGTCTAGCAGAGTTTCCTCACAGGAACGCAGTCTGCTGACAATTCAAGAACAGACGAATGATTGGTGGAGGCAGCAGAAGTATCAGCTTCTCCTTTTTGGTCCCTTGGTCAGGTTCGATTTTGTTCCTTTGGATAAGAGGAGTGCGATTTAGGTGTTGGTTAAGGTATTTCTTCCTTTTAAAGAATAAAGAATAGCAAAAAATAGCAGTAGTAGTGCTGTATTGTATAATAGTAAAATTTGTCCCCTTTAAGACACTTTTATTCCCAGTTCGCGTATGCGCGACCCGGGCTTTTCAATTTTTACCTTTTTTTTCTCACATGAGATATGTCCCTGGTTGCTGCGGTTCTCCTGTGGCCTCTTGGGGTGTCTCGCTTCTCCCCACTCGCTAAATGAGCGGTGGGGAAAGGGGTGGTGTGGCAGTACCCTCTCCTGTCGGGCCGTCTCGGGTCCCTGTGGGCAGGAGCGGCCCGGGATATGTTGCTGCATGTAGATGGCAGTGAGAGGTCCAGTGCCCCTGGTGCGCATGCACATGCGCAGGTGCATAGAGCGGCGAAACCTCGGCCGCCATCTTTCTTAAGAGAAAAACATGCCATTCTGGTTAATGTTGCCAGAACTAACTAATTATAGGTTCCTTCTGCCTAGATATAATTAGTTAATTAATGAAGCGTTCCCTCCCTCTCTCCCTATAAAAGTTAGTCTCTTTTTGAGCTCATAGCCTGTGTGTGCCCTGCAGCTCAAAAAACTTTTTCAGCAAATAAATGTGTTACTATTTTTTAATATTACACTGACATTGTAGATTTTGTTAGGTTGCTCTTTGGCGTCCTATTTTTGGCTTATTTTCTGTATTTCTTCAGCTGATCCTCCTGCCCATTCCACCGTGAGCCATTCATCTCACAGTCAAGATCCTCTTGTATCAAATAGGTATGTGGACCACCTGTACGTGAGAATTAAAAAAAAAAAAAAGTGCGCCACTGACAAACAAACTTTGTTTGTTTTAGCCCTGATCCTTCAAAGCGGTACAGAAAGTCCTCAAGGCACCATGACAATGACGGTAGTCCTGAGCGGAGGTCACGCTCTTCTCACCATAAATCTTCTAGAAGAACAGGATCTCATCAACATCGTCAATCGACAAAAGGTTTTCTCTAGCCCGTTTAACCAAACTGTATCCACTGGCAGACTCGGAAACTCAGTCCTTAAGCTCAATGCCGGTGGTTGATGCAGCTGTAGTACGTCTGGCAAAAAATGTAACATTGCCAATGGAGGATCCAACGTCCTTCAAGGATCCCCTAGATAGACATATTGACCTAGACCTCAAAAGGAGCTATCTAGCGGCAGGGGCAGCTTGCAGACCAGCCATTGCATTGACATCTGTTTCCAATGCCATCAGGTCTTGGACAGAAAATGTTGAGACAGCCCTGCACCAAGACGTTCCTAAAGATGACATAATCAAAGCTCTGGAGGAGCTTAAGTTGGTAGCGGATTTTGTAGGAGAAGCTGCGATTGACACAATCCGTTGTTCGGCCAATTCAATGCTGCACTCGGTTATGGCAAAGCGGGCCTTATGGCTAAAACCTTGGACAGCCGATCTAGCATCAAAGCAGAATTGGTGCAAGATTCCCTTTGGTGGAAAATCTTTGTTTGGCGAGAAACTTGACAAAGCAATCTCTCAAGTAACAGGGGGCAAATCTGGCTCACTTCCTCAGGACAGAAAGGTCCGGAGAACAAAGGCCTATTTATCACAATTTCGGAAATCAAATTCTAGAGACTTCAGGCAGTCTCCCCCCTTTAGGGACAACGGGAAATCGTGGAGAGGCACCCAGACTTCTTTCTTGGGAGCCAGAAAGAACAAGTCCCTCACCGCTCCCCAGGAGGGGACAAAGTATTTTTGACGCCAAAGGGGTGGCGGCGCCCCCAGTGGCAGCCTGGTTAAAACATTTTTTCCCAATCTGGGCCTTCCAGTGTCAAGACCCATGGGTCCTATCAACGATCCGGTATGGTCACTTCTGGACTTTCTCTCAGCAGCCTCCTCACACGTCCTTCACACTGTTACCGGCCTCCCCACAGAAAGCACTGGCCCTAAACCAATTTATGGAGTCTCTGCAGCGTCAAGGGGCAACAATACCTGTTCCCCCATTGGAGCGATTTACAGGTTTTTATTCCACCCTTTTCCTGGTGCAGAAAAAAACAGGCGACTGGAGACCTGTATAAGATCTGAAAAAGCTAAATCGATGCATATATCTCGAAAGCTTCAAGATGGAGTCGCTCCAAGCGATTATCCAAACCATACAACCAGGAGATTGGTTAATATCGATAGACCTGCAGGATGCTTACCTCCACGTCCCTATTCTACCATCCTTCCAAAAATACTTAAGGTTCGCAGTGGGTCCACCTGCAATTTCAGGCTCTGCCCTTCGGGCTGTGCACCTCCCCTCGGGTGTTCACAAAAGTATTGATATCTGTCTTGGCCCCTCTGAGAGAGAGGGGATTAAGAATTTACTAGATATGTGCGATTAGTTTCGTATGAATCGAAAAATTCGTACGAATTTCTGTAAATTTGTACATTCGGGAGGATCCAAAATCCGAATTGCTATGCTTCCGAACAAAATTTCGTTTACGAATTTCGAATCCAACGGAAACGAGAATGTTCGTTAATTACGTTTATTTGTTATGATGAAGTTAAAAAACTCAGTGTTGCAATAGTTAATATTCATCCGCTATTGTCACACAACTGGGTGGGCTTTGGGCACAGTGCCATTTGTCATTTCTTGACAAAGCACACTGATGCAAATTGTGTATTTGCTTACCGTTATATGAAGCCAAAGGGAATGCTTCAGGACTCAAGAGGAGTTGCAGAAGGTTAGACTTGTAGGCAGACAGCAGTTTGTTGCAGTAAACTTGATGGAAGGAGGGCTGAGGGTAGCAGGCAAGGCGTTGGCATCAGTGGTGAAACAGGCTGAGGCTGGTCAAAGCAGCATGACTGGGAGTCCAGGGAAAGGAGAACCAACCTAAGGCACAAAGAGGGAGAAGGAGAACACCAAACATGAGACTCACTAGAGCAGATAATTACTTGACAAAGCACACCGCAGCAAATTGTGTATTTGCTTACCATGATATGAAGCCAAGGCAATGCTTCAGGAGGAGTTGCAACAGGCAGGCAGTACTTCTGCTTGTAGGCTGACAGCTGACCTTGTGTTTGGTGCAGTTTAGGCTTCATGTACATAGGACGTTTCTCAACCTCTCCTAAATGCTGAAACATCATGGCTAGTAATACACGTTTAAAAACGTGTGTTTTGCAGCGTTTTTTCAAGCCACGTTTACAAGCTGCGTTTATAAGCTGCATTTAGCAGCGTTTAGCAGCGTTTGTGTTCAGGAGCGTTTACTAAAGATAACCTCAGGAGACCCTCCCAAATGAGTAGAAAGCACTAAAAACAAGTATTTATTAACTATTTTGGCCATTCTGTGAGAGAACAGTGTGAGTATCAGTTGAGAAAGCAGTGTGCTTGTAGCTAGCTGTTATTTTTTGGTTGGTTTGTTATGGATACCATGATGAGCATGTGTGAGGAAATGCTCCTGATGTTGCTTTTGCTGAGGCTCCAAAGACATAGAAAATTGCGTGAGAGGACCAGAGTTCGTCGCTACTGGACACATCCAATGATGGCTCAACGCATGTCCACAG
Organism: Lithobates sylvaticus; assembly: GCA_028564925.1. Taxonomy (NCBI): domain Eukaryota; kingdom Metazoa; phylum Chordata; class Amphibia; order Anura; family Ranidae; genus Lithobates; species Lithobates sylvaticus. The sequence goes on from CM053026.1 coordinate 300,350,711, forward strand.
GATACTTTTCTAATATGTATGTCCAGCTGCATAATTACCCAGAGAATTTATTTTTATTTTACACGCATGTCAACTGCCACCTTTGACGTTCTCTTGGAAAATGTTAGACCCCGTCTAGTTCGCAAATTCTCAATGGTTGAGGGGTGAGTGAAATTCCTATTCAACTTCAGCATCAAGTAATGCAAGTTGTGTATTGTACAGCATAATTGGCTGATGAGGGGACTATCACATGGTATATCAAGCTTGCATACAGTGATAATTGAATTTTTGGTGTGTTTTTAGCATTTTCCAGGCTCAAAATAAGTAAATAAAATGTTTCCCTTTAAAAACGCTACTAGATGAAAACGTGCCTAAATGCGGATAGCCGAGTGTAGACGTGTTTGGCGTTTGAAAAGCCTCTAAACACAGCTTCTGAAAGAATTTTTGTTGGGTTCCAAAAAAGCCTCTAAACGCAACTGCCTAGAATGGACTATAAACAACCCTGTGTACATGTACTGATAAGATAACAGAGGAGAGTTCAGGAGCAGTTGAATAAAATGCCCAACTGCTCCTAAATGTCCGTTTGCCAGCAGCAGTGTACATGAGGCAGTGTACATTACTTGATTTAAGGAAGGCAGCAGGCAAAGGCATTGGCTGCAGTGGTGGCATAGGCCGGTTAAAGCAGGCATGTTTGGGATATCAGAAAGATCCAACCTAACAGCACAAAGAGGGAAGGAGGGAGAAGGAGAAAAACCAAACATGATGTAGCTGTCAGTGGCGGTGCTCCTCCATTGTAGCATACAGTTGAGCTGGAAAGACACATGCAAATCCCAGTATTAACCACCCAAGATGTCAGGAAATGTTGGATAAACAGACCATGAGGATGAGGGGGGGAGCAAAATAGTTCTTGGGAAGGGGATTTTTAACTAAATGGTGTTAAATTAACTAAAGATGAATTGATGGTTTTAGACACATGTTTAATGTATGCACCCAATAAAAATATAGATAAATTCGAAACATACATAGATCTTAGAAGATTTTCAAATAAATTCAATATTAAAAAAAATTATTTAAAGAGAGAGGAACAGACCTAGGTGAAAGGAGGAATCAGAATATATGCATATTGGGTTGAAAAATAATTCTATCCTAAAGCTATATGCGGTTCGAATATGGGCCTGTTTAGCAGGAACCAGCTGAAATTCCAACCGTTTATGGGAAGGCTGAATGTAGTTGATCAATCGATCAACTTGGGTACAACTAGCCTACCGGATTCTCTTACAATTATCATAGTGGCTGCTATAGCCGCTAGTGATAATCACTGTCTTCTCCCAGCGGGTATGGCTTCCCCTGCCCACCTCCGCTGGGAGAAGACAATGGCCGGCAGGAGGACTTCCTGCATCAACACTGTCTGTGTTGAAAGGGGAATCGAGCAAATTTCTTTTCTTGCAGCCCGTGGTTGCAGGAAAGAAATTTGCTCCGTGTATGGACGGCCTTATGCCGCAAACACACGTCGGAATTTCCGACCGTGTGTAGCTCCAACGGACATTTTCTGTCTGAATTTCCAACAAACAAAATTTGAGATCTGGATCTCAAATTTTCCGACAACAAAATCCGTTCGTGTCTACACAATTCCGACGCACAAAATTTCACGCATGCTCGGAATCAAGCAGAAGAGCCGCACTGGCTATTGAACCTAATTTTTCTCGGCACGTTGTACGTCAGCGCGTTCTTGTTGTTCGGAATTTCCTACAAGATTTGTGTGACCGTGTGTATGCAAGACAAGTTTGAGCCAACATCCATCGGAAAAAAAAATGGATTTTGTTGTCAGAAAATCCTATGGTGTGTACAGGGCATTAGTCTTCTGGACATCAATTTGTAGATCTCTTTGCAAGAAGAAAGACATAAAGGTGATTACGGAATTAAGGGGGGATAAAAAATGAGTGAGTGCTTTGGAGAAGAAAGAGTATTGTTATCTGCCCAGCAGATAAAGCCAGTGGATTTTTTGTATTAAAGGAGGATTATGACCAGGAGGTGAAGAGATTGTTAGGGGTGGAGAATACATCCAAACAATTAACAGGAGATCCTAGTAATAAATTAAAAGCTAAAGTGAAGAGATTAGTAAAGAAAAATAATACATGAATTTCGACCTCTTAAGTGGGATTTTTTAAGACAACCACATATACTATAAGTTAAACTACTACTTATATACTTATAAGTTAAAAGTTAACCTTTTTTTTTTTCCTCATATTAAAAAGATCAAAAAGTATCATTCAATAAAATATCAAAATATAATATACAACATGCACAAATCATAAAAACAATGTACATGGGTGAGTTTACATTGTTACATATCCATCAATAATCATTAAACATAGTGGTATTCCCAATCGCTGGTTTTCAAAACCACACAATGATTGAACTCTGACTACAAGGTTTCTTCAGCCAAAAGGGCACCTAATGCGTTTCAAGCTTTTTCAGAACAATCTCTTCCTAAGGGATTTATTACCACTCCGTAGAGTACAAAATTCACAATCATGTCCATCAGATGTATTTTATAATATTAACCACTTTCAGACCGGACCATTTGGCTGGCTTAAGACCAGGCCCCTTTTTGCGATTTGGCACTGCGTCCCTTTAACTGACAATTGCGCGGTCGTGCGACGTGGCTCCCAAACAAAATTGACGTCCCTTTTTTTCCCACAAATAGAGCTTTCTTTTAGTGGTATTTGATCACCCCTGCGTTTTTTTTTTTTTACGCTAATAAACAAAAAATATCGACAATTTTGAAAAAAACACATTATTTTCTACTTTTTGCTATAATAAATATCCCTAGAAAATATATAAAATATTTTTTTTTCCTCAGTTTAGGCCGATACGTATTCTTCTACATATTTTTGTAAAAAAAATCTCAATAAGCGATTTTTGAATGGTTTGCGCAAAAGTTATACCGTTTAAAAAATAGGGGATCGTTTTATAGCATTTTTATTAATATTTTTTTTTTTTACTAGTAATGGCGGCGATCAGCGCATTTTATTGTGACTGCGACATTATGGAGGACACATCAAGCATTTTTGACACATTTTTGCGACCATTGTCATTTATACAGTTATCAGTGCTATACACATTCACTGATTCCTGTGTAAATGACACTGGCAGTGAAGGGGTTAACCAGGGGGTGGCAGTGTAGGGGTTAAGTGTGTCCTAGGGGTGTGTTACAAACTGTGGGGGGCGTGGCTGTGTGTTAGTGAACACTGATCTCTGCTCCAATCACAGAGAGCAGAGATCAGTGTCACTTGTTGCTAGGCAGAACGGGGAGATGCTGTTTCCTTCTGCATCTCCCCATTCAGCCTTCCCGTGAGACGATTGCGGGTATCCCCGACCGGACTCACGGGGTCCCGACCGCCGGCGGCGAGCATGTGATGTAAAAAGAGAAACTGGGCCAAGTAAAAAGTAGCTATCATTAAATTATAGGGATAACTACCTAGTAGGGTAACATTCACAATGTGTATGTTCAGGGAGTATTGATACTATAACCCAATGATAATCATGGATACCCAATGAACATTAGAACAACAATCTATGGAAGTAAATAAATACATCAATAAATTAGATGAATATGATTTCTAGGTGGTGCTTAATTAATACACAAAGTAACATAAGGAAAGTCTACAGAGTAAGTGTAGTTAGCACAATAAGTCTTTGTTCCAGTGGAATGCAATCATATACACATGCTACTTCGTGCCACATCGCTGTGCTCCACACAAAAAGAGGGTGCCACCACCAACATATAGGCTCCTTACCAGATGGTAACTAAAAACTGACACTCAGAATGAGCACAGATGGAACTCCTGACGTCAAAGAGGAAAACAGCACCTGGAAGGATGATATCCAGGGATTCGCCACTCAGGACCACAGGACTCCCAGATGGACACAGCAAGTCTAATACTGATTATAGCACTCGGCGGTGCATCCAAATTGGTAACATAGAAAAAGAAGGCAGACCATCGTGTGATACTGTATAGTAGCTATGAAGTATTTATTTTAAAAGAGTGGTACTCATATTTAAAAATGACAGAGTAAGCATAAAAGAACAAATATTCAGCGGGACGCCGTCCGGCATCGATTCAGACCCTTCGTGGTGACGTCACTGCACGCCCTCCCAGACGCGTTTCGTCGTAACATAGATGTTTTCAATGTGATGGCATGTGATGGCACGGCACCATTCTTAAAGGGACATACCTGTACGCCCTTATGTCTGTCCGTACCATTCTGCCAACGTACATCGTTGTGCGGTGGTTGGGAACCGGTTAAGCAATTAAAGTGGATGTAAACCCGAAATTTTAAAATTTTAAAAAAATTTGATGTCATAATGTAGAATATACGATTTCCTATCATTTGAGTCTTGCCACAAAGAGTTAATCCAGCTCTGAGCAATCCTCTTTTATTGTTCAGTGAGATAAATCTTGACAAACAGAGAAAAACTTTGTCAAACCCTCCCCCTTGCTGTGAGTGACAGGTGATTTACATATCTCGTGCACTAGCCTAAGAGACATGCATTATTTTTTAATTCCCCCCCACTCCTTTCTTCTGCTGCTCTGCAAGGATTGGCTGTTCCACACCTCAGCATGATTTGGCAAGCTGAAGTCATGTGGGGACTTTTCTGGGTTTTGACTGGATGTTAGTGATCATAGCAGAAGTTCAGTGTAAGAAATACACAGGAGAAAATGCATGTTGATAAGGGGAGTGTAGAGGTGGGGGGGGTCTACTGACATCACGACTCCACCCACAGAGCCCTGGAAAACAGACCCACCCACAAAATCTGCAGTTAGAAAGGATGAGAGTGGGTTTATATCCACTTTAAGCATAGTAACAAAAAAGCAAATAAAGAAGAAAACAAAAAAAAAAATCATCAAATCAGTCTACACACTTACATAGCATGCAATGTAACTTTAAGACAGACGTCACCTAAACTCCTCTCCGGATAGACCGCTCCCAATATCAGGAGACCACGGAGACTGTGCAAAGACCGCCAGGCCAATAGCAGTATTTAGATTGTCACTAGACAAAATATAAGAATATATTCTAAAGTGAGCTAAGATGACATCATGTCATCATCTTGTCACCATGTCATCTTAGCTCAATTTTGAATATATTCATATATTTTATGTTAATTGATACACTTTCTAATTTAAAAAAAATTTTTGGTCATGTGTTTGTAAATTTGATGTGCATTCTTTTGGAAAATGGACCCCTAAAAGACTGATGCATATTGTGTCCCCTTTATACATGTTTAGGTATGGCTTATGGACAGGTATTTTAGGGAAAGATTGGGTATACAATAGCAGCAGATATTTCCCATTTGGTATGTGTGTTTTCAAATTTGATGTGCATTGAGGTACTTTTAGAAAATGTATGCACTTGATTTTATTGATTATATTTAATTGATATAATTTAAAGAAGACAATTTCTTCTGGTCATGCATCTATATATTTGATATGTGTTTTTTTTTTTATTTCTTTTTTTTAAAGGTACCCCTGGAAAATTGATGCACTTTATATACCCTTTATTTAAGTTTATGTATGGCTCATGGGTGGATATTTTATGGAAAGATTGGGTATACAATAACAGCCAACCCTTTGTTTTAAAGTCTGGGTATACAATAAGCACACACGATCGGAAATTCCGACCACAAAATCCGTCAGATTTTTTCCAACGGATTCTTGTCCTGTTGCATACACATGGTCGGACAAAGTTGTCTGAAAATCTGCTCATTCTGAACGTGGTGATGTTCGTTGCATACGACGGAACTACGTAGAGGCTAGTAGCCAATAGCTTTGGTCTCGTAATTTGATCTGAGCATGTGTGGCACTTTGTCCGTCGGAATTCTCGACACACGATCGGAAAAAGTCCGGATTTTGTTGTCGGAAAATTTGAGATCCTGCTCAAATCCGACGGAAAAAAACAGTTAGAGCCCACACACGATCAGATTTTCCGACAACATAATCCAATCTGACTTTTTCTGAGTAAATCCAGTGTTTTTTTTTTTTAATAATAATACTTTGTAATAGCCACTACTATTCTGTATAGAACGTTTATATAGAAAGTCAGTTTATTTCATTTATTTATTATAGGTACTTATATAGTGTGTCAATTTATGCAGTGCTTTACATATATATTGTACAGTCCAAGGTCCCTAACTAACATTCAAACATACACGAGCCAATTTAGACAGGAGCCAATTAATATATCAGCATGTCTTTGGAAAGTAGGAGGAAACCGGAGTACTTTCCTGAGAGTGGGAGGAAACCCACACAGGCACAGGGAGAACATGCAACCTCTGTGCAGGTAGTGTTGTGGTTGGGATTCGAACCAATGACCACACTGCTGCTAGGTGGGAGTGTTCAATGAAGGGTTTAATGACTATTTAATGTGTGTATAGTATCAGTACAGTAATGCCTCCTGAAGATGTCTCTTTTGGATGAAACATGTCAGGGCGTGGTTCCTGCATGTGACGTCAGTTCTGTTTCTGGCTTCTGGGTTTGAGGAACACATGCCAGCATCAAGGATAGCAGTGTAAAGTTGCAGCACTCCCTCTACAGGAATAAGCTTTTATTTCTTATGCCCCGTACACACGATCGGAAATTCTGCCAGCAAAAGTCCAATGTGAGCTTTTGGTCAGAAATTCAGACCGTGTGTATGCTCCATCGGACTTTTGCTGGCGTAATTTCTGCCAGCAAAAGATTGAGAGCAGGTTCTCTATTTTTCCGACGGAAAAAGTTCCTATTGGAAATTCTGATCGTCTGTAGCAATTCCAACGTGCACAATTCCTTTGCATGCTCGGAAACAATTTGACGCATGCTCGGAAGCATTGAACTTCATTTTCTCGGCTCGTCGTAGTGTTGTACGTCACCGCGTTCTTGACGGTCGAAAGTTCTGAGAACTTTTGTGTGACTGTGTGTATGCAGCAAGCCAAGCTTGAGCGGAATTCCGTCGGAAAAGAACATCCAAGGTTTTTCCGTTGGAAAATCCTATCCTGTGTACGGGGCATTAGTGCGTGGTACTGGATTATGTGAGTGCAATTGTGTTATTTGTTTGTTTGTTTCAATTAGTATACTTTATGGTTTTGCGTGATGAGGCCCCTTCTTTGTGATTTATATTTCCTTGCACTGTCCTGACATTTATGGGAAGAATCAACTAAAGCAATGTACTGTATATGGATATGAAGGTTTCACTGTTGAAAATACTCACCTTAAAGAGCTGAGAGACCTTTTTACTAAAAGGTACTTATTTCTGGTGAGTTACCCAAACCAGTAGGGTGTGAGCACTGGATCACTTTATTTGTTACTGGCTGAAGCACCGTGGCACTTTGTGGAATAGGAATTCACAGACTATAAAGGAGAAGCAATCAAATATTTTTTTTAAGGGCACTTTTATTCTTGGCACAATATTAAGGTTTCCAAGCACATGGAGTTTTTTGGAAATATATGTACAGTTCTTTTTAGCATTTGATTGATACAGAGATTCTGATTTTATGGTACTGTCACAATTTATTTCTTAACCAGTTTCCGCCCAGCCTATAGCAAAATGACTGCCGGGCAATACTTTCTCTGATCCGGGTGGACGTCATATGACAAAGCTGACGTCCGATCAGTGCACTGGCCCGCTGCCAGTACCATGTGATCGCTGTGACCAATCACAGTAGATCACATGACAATTGTAAACAATGGATGGCTTTTTTTCTTGCCATCCATTGTGTACAATTGTGTAGCTAGCTGTGATTGGTCATGGTGATCACAAGGTACAGACAGGGCCAATCACAGCCAATCTATACCATGTGATTAGCCGTGGCCAATCACAGCTAATCACAACAATTAATAACTTTCATTCAGTAAAAATGGTTGCTTATACCAGTGAAATTCACTGGTATAAACAATCATAATTTGTAAAAAAAAACATCCTGATCACTTCCCCAGAGTACACGGTAACACTGTATTGCTCTGTCACAGTGTGTAAAAAAAAAAAAAGAAAGAAAAATATGTAAGAAAAAAGAAAAAAAAACTGTAAACTTTGTTTCTTTTTTTTTTTACATACTTTCACCAGTCAGTGTTCCTGATCACCGACACACCCCGGTGGCCGCGATGTCTGCCGGGCACCCACAATCCCTCCTGAGAGAGACCGAACGGAGATCTCTGTTCTGTCAGGAGTGAGGAGACAGATCTGCTGTTCATACTGGTTATGAACAGCAATCGGTCTCCTCCAGGCAGTCCCATCCCCCCACAATTAGAAACACACAATAGGACACACATTTAACCCCTTGATTGCCCCTAGTGTTAACCCCCTTCCCTGCCAATAACATTTGTACAGTAATCAGTGGCTATTTTTAGCTCTGATCGCTGTATAAATGTCAATGGTCCCAAAAATGTGTCAAACGTGTCTGATCTGTCTGCCGCAATGTCGCAGTCCCACAAAAAAATCGCTGATCACCGCCATTACTAGTAAAAAAAAAAGAATAATAAAAATTACATAAATCTATCCCCTATTTGTAGACGCTATAACTTAATAATAATAATAATAATATACGCTTATTGCGATTTTTTTTTTTTACCAAAAATATGTAGAAGAATACATATTGGCCTAAACTGAGGAAAAAATGTGTATTTTTTTTAAAAATGAGGGGATATTTATTATAGCAAAAAGTAAAAAATATATATTTTTTTTTTTCAAAATTGTCGGTCTTTTTTTGTTTATAGCGCAAAAAATAAAAACTGCAGAGGTGATCAAATACCACCAAAAGAAAGCTCTATTTGTGGGGAAAAAAGGACATACATTTTGTTTGGTTACAGTGTCGCACGGCCGCGCAATTATTAGTTAAAGTCTCCTCTTAATGGAGACTGCTGGGGTTAATAAGACCCCAGATATCACCTATAAAAACAACATTGATCTCTGCTTTCCAGGAAAAAAACTGGCAGTGTTTACATCTGCCAGAGCCGGAAGTGATGTCGCTTCCAGTCTCTCAGGGTCATAGAGATGGCCGGGGACGATCTGGTCCATGGCCAGCTCTATGGTAATCCAGCGCCGCCGTATTGGATCTCAGGTTTCCTGATCGTACTGGAGAGCCCCTAGAGGCTCTGAGAGGCTCCCACTGCCTGTAAAAGCAACTCAGTGGCTAAACAGCCGCTAGGGTGGCTTTTATAAATTAGGGAATCGTCAGCTGAAAACAGATATCTGGATGATGCCTGTAGCTGGAGACATCATCCAGATATCACTACTTCAACCATCATATGATGTCCTATGGGTGGGAAGTGGTTAAATACCACCAAAAGAAAGCTCTATTTGTATGAAAAAAAAACACTAAAAATGTCATATGGGTACAGTGTTGCATGTTGCATTCAAAGTGTGATAGCGCTGAAAGCTGAAGCCTGGGCAGGAAGGGGGTAAAAACGCCCGTTATTAAAATGGTTAAAGGAGAAGTATGGGTTCGGGGGTTTTCCCCCATTATACTTACCAAGGTGGATGCAGCATCGGTCCGATGCTACATCTGTCCCCCGGCGTACCGAGCCATCGAACACCGCCGATGGCTCAGTTCTCACAGAGAGCTGCTGCCTCTCAGACTTCCAGAGTCGGGATGGCACGGTGCCTGGACTGATCTGTGTGATGTCAGCAGAGAGCGGACTTCAGACCGCTCTCTGCTTAAAACGGTTCACAGGAGTGCAAAACGTATTGCACTCCTGTGACCCATAGAAGAAGCCCAGCCGAATGAGCTCAGGCTGGACTTCTCCTTTAATGGACATTTTTCTTACATACGCACCTTTGCATATAATCTATTACTTCTGCCTTTTGTTCTTCTGTATTTGAGGACTCTTATCACAAGTCCATGCCAATGTAGGCATTTCTTTGTTAACATTCGGCCTGTGTCTACACTGTAACTATGGACAAAAAAAAGGGACAACAACAGAAGGCGTTTACTCCACATAGATGTTTGATTCAGTATTTACTGTCTCCAAGATATAGATTATTATATTATAACCCAACCCAGAATATGTTTTTTTTAAAGCACCACAACAGAAAACTATCATAATAGTATAGCTTTTACATGGATTTATTTTGTTACATATATAAAATCAATTAACATATGTAAACCACAAAATACCCCAGTCCCATATAAGGACATCATTGTTCCTCCAAACTATTTTGCTGTTACTATTTGCAATAATCACACATGTAGATATATTGAGCATAGGTCCCCAAAAAGCAAGTTCAAAGTAGCAAACCCATGCCCCAATGTTACTGTATATCATCATAACACATGTAAGAATAACGAACATAAGTTCTTCAGCTAAGGATCTACTGTATTGTAAAGTGGCAAACCCAACATGTTTCACAGCTAACAAGAATGCTTTCTCAAAGGTATACTTTTGAGAGATCTATAACAAACATGAGAAATATAATGTTTAGTACACATGGAGTAAAGACAGATGTAGACAGTTCTCTTTTTCTGTTTGTTTTTGTGATGTCTCTTTGGACCCTTAGGATTTAGGGCCCACAAATTAACAGGAGGCAAAGGGGAACTGGTTATGTTTTGTTTGTATAAAAAAGGGAAAAGGAGAAAAGGGAAAGCAGATTTGATTTAGAAATTGGAATGAAGATTGCATTTTATTTGTAATATAAATGGCTGGGGCTATGTATATTATTTAGGTGAATTTACATACAAATCTTAAAACTCAAAAGACTCACATCAAATAGTGGCGCTACAGTGTATATCAAATATCTGTGCAAAATAATATAGTGCAAAAATATACTAATATAATAAACTAAAATCTATGTGTAAAATACCTCAACACACCTCTAAGTGTCTAGTGATAAATATAAACACAATACAAATATAAACACAATACAAATAAGAATAATTGGCAAATCAATGAGTTCAGTATGCCAATAAAATATAAGCGGAAAATTAAAGTTCAAATAAACCGCTGGTGAAAATTAGTGAAAAGTTCCATATATGAATTTTAAAGTGAAAAAATCAATCAATCAAATTCTTCTGTAATCTTCCACCACACCACAGTGATACGTGTCTCCTCTCCCAAAAGAAACGCACTCACCAAATGAATATGCCCACACTTTCTTGATAGGCTACTGCGCATAAGGGTCCCTCCAAGGGGGTCAGTTGAATTTTCCACAGATCAGTTGTGTAACAGTTTAACTGGTTGACTGGTTAACTCCACATGTGAATAAAAGAGGGTGCTTCCAATAGTGTGAATCCGTTTAAAAACTTTAATTACAAATCACATAAAGCACTCCAAAAGATCCACTCACATTTTCCAAAGTAAAAACCAGCAGAGAAAATAGCAATCAGCACCGCACTGCACTGCAAGCTCAACTTCAAATAGCACACTGTCTGTTCTATGGTCACGGCGGACCCAAGGTGTATCATGCACAGCCTGTGTATGTCTCACCCACTCCTCATTAACCGGACATCAAATTCAAAACCGTCCCGCTCCTTCCTTGGCTCCCTGTGCTATGTTTTCTTTACTGATGATTGCCGCACAGCCACGCCCCCGACATGTTTCGTCATCAATTCGACTGACTCATGAAGGAGTGGGACGGTTTTGAATTTGATGTCCGGTTAATGAGGAGTGGGTGAGACATACACAGGCTGTGCATGATACACCTTGGGTCCGACGTGACCATAGAACAGACAGTGTGCTATTTGAAGTTGGGCTTGCAGTGCAGTGCGGTGCTGATTGTTATTACTTCTGCTGGTTTTTACTTTGGAAAATGTGAGTGGATCTTTTGGAGTGCTTTATGTGATTTGTAATTAAAGTTTTTAAACTGATTTACACTATTGGAAGCACCCTCTTTTATTCACATGTGGAGTTAACCAGTCAACCAGTTAAACTGTTACACAACTGATCTGTGGAAAATTCAACTGACCCCCTTGGAGGGACCCTTATGCGCAGTAGCCTATCACGAAAGTGTGGGCATATTCATTTGGTGAGTGCGTTTCTTTTGGGAGAGGAGACACGTATCACTGTGGTGTTGTGGAAGATTACAGAAGAATTTGATTGATTGATTTTTTCACTTTAAAATTCATATATGGAACTTTTCACTAATATTCACCAGCGGTTTATTTGAACTTCAATTTTCCGCTTATATTTTATTGGCATACTGAACTCATTGATTTGCCAATTATTCTTATTTGTATTTTTATATTTGTATTGTGTTTATATTTATCACTAGACACTTAGAGGTGTGTTGAGGTATTTTACACATAGATTTTAGTTTATTATATTAATATATTTTTGCACTATATTATTTTGCACAGATATTTGATATACACTGTAGCGCCACTATTTGCTGTGAGTCTTTTGAGTTTTAAGATTTGTATGTAAATTCACCTAAATACTTTTCTCCTTTAACCTCCCTGGCGGTATGATTCTGGCTGGAATTTTGTGCTGAAAGCGGTACAATTATTTTGCATGGAAATTTGGCGTTTTTATATTGTAGGCATGCAATTCTTATGAATAACTCACTTAAATCTGTCCGAACCAGAGTCTAGTAGACATCCCGGGTATGATAAAGTTTGAAACACAAAATCATAAATTATAATATAATAAAAATATATATAAAAATTATTCAATAATGTAATCAAATCAAAAACACTGAAATTTGCTCAGTTGCAGAATAGTTGCTGTCATTAAATTTATTGTTTGATGATAAATTGTGATTCTAATTTTTTATCGGTGTTTTCTAGCTGGTCTAAAACCACTTTTGACATAAAGGGACACTTTTTGGTTGCTATGGACAATCTCCAGTTTCCAGGCAGAAAAAAAAACATTTTTATTATATAAAATGACATGCAGGGCACTGGGCAGACCACTAGGGACAAAGGGGGTGTGTATTTTTTGTATACAGTACTGTAATCTGTAAGATTACAGTATTGTATATGTGTTGTGTTTTTAAACTTTTTTAAATTTGGCGCTGATCTCCGTTCCCGTGCGTCGTAACGTCGCAGGGAACGGAGATCAGCGGCACTCGGCACTGTGTGAATCGAGCGAGCGGACGGCTCGCTCACACAGCGGGGAGACATCCAGGGGAAAAGGTAAGTAACTTCCCCCCTGCATCCTGCACGCAAGCCCGAGTCTGGCTCGGGGTTAACGCTCCCAGCAGAAAAAACTGGACCCGAGCCAGACTCGGGATTACCGCTAGGCAGGTTAAGTGGCAGCTTTAGTTAAGATTTGTAATAGCACTTGAGCGCAGTGGGAGGCATCTAAATAGGGGCGGTATATTTGGATTCCTGTGGTATTTGCTATGTATATTATGTTTGCATACAATACTGTATCCCTTTGGAGAAATAAAGACAGTTCCATTTAAGCAAGAATGTCTTCAAACTTGTGCAGAGACTTTTTAGTAACCTCGATAACCTCTTTCCACAACAGTGAGTACACCCCTCACATTTATTGTAAATATTTTATTATATCTTTTTATGTGACAACACTGAAGAAATTACACTTTGCTACAATGTAAAGTAGTAAGTGTACAGCTTGTATAACAGTGTAAATTTGCTGTCCCCTCAAAATAACTAACACACAGCCATTAATGTCTAAACCGCTGGCAACAAACGTGAGTACACTCCTAAGTGAAAATGTACAAACTGGGCCCAAAGTGTAAATATTTTGTGTGGCCACCATTATTTTCCAGCACTGCCTTAACCCTCTTGGGCATGGAGTTCACCAGAGCTTCACAGGTTGCCACTGGAGTCCTCTTGCACTCCTCCATGATGACATCACAGAGCTGGTGGATGTCAGAGACCTTGCGCTCCTCCACCTTCCATTTAAGGATGCCCCACTGATGCTCAATAGGGTTTAGGTCTGGAGACATGCTTGGCCAGTCCATTACCCACAGCTTCTTTAGCAAGGCAGTGGTCATCTTGGAGGTGTGTTTGGGGTCATTATCATGTTGTAATTCTGCCCTGCGGCCCAGTCTCCGAAAGGGAGGGGATCATGCTCTGCTTCAGTATGTCACAGTACATGTTGGCATTCATGGTTCCCTCAGATGAACTGTAGCTCCCCAGTGCCGATGGCCGGACAGTTTTTGCCAGAACACCGGCAGCCCTCATGCACCCCAGACCATGACACTCCCATCACCATGCTTAACTATAGGCAAGACACACTTGTCTTTGTACTCCTCACCTGGTTGCCACCACACACGGTTGACACCATCGGAACCAAATAAGTTTATCTTGGTCTCATCAGACCACAAGATATGGTTCCAGTAATCCATGTCCTTAGTCTGTTTTTCTTCAGCAAACTGTTTGCGTGCTTTCTTGTGCATCATCTTTAGAAGAGGCTTCCATCTGGGATGACAGCTATGCATACCAATTTGATGCAGTGTGCAGCTTATGGTCTGAGCACTGACAGGCTGACCCCCCCCACCCCTTCAACCTCTGCAGCAATGCTGGCAGCACTCATATGTCTATTTCCCAAAGACAACCTCTGGATATGATGCTGAGCACGTGCACTCAACTTCTTTGGTCAACCATGGCGAGGCCTGTTCTAAGTGGAACCTGTCCTGTTAAACCACTGTATGGTCTTGGCCACCGTGCTGCAGCTCAGTTTCAGGGTCTTGGCAATCTTCTTATAGCCTAGGCCATCTTTATGTAGAGAAACAATTCTTTTTTTCAGATCCTCAGAGAGTTCTTTGCCATGAGGTGCCATGGTGAACTTCCAGTTACCAGTATGAGAGAGTGAGAGCGATAACACCAAATTTAACACACCTGCTCCCCATTCACACCTGAGACCTTGTAACACTAGTGAGTCACATGACACTGGGGAGGGAAAATGGCTAATTGGGCCCAATTTGGACATTTTCACTTAGGGGTGTACTCACTTTTTTGCCAGCGGTTTAGACATCAATGGCTGTGTGTTGAGTTATTTTGAGGGGACAGCAAATTTACACTGTTATACAAGCTGTACACTCATTACTTTACATTGTAGCAAAGTGTATTTCTTCAGTTTTGTCACATGATATAAATGTATATATAAAATATATTACAAAAATGTGAGGTGTGTACTCACTTTTGTGATATACTGTCTATTGGGGTTATTTACGAAAGGAAAATCCTACTTTGCACTACAAGTGCACTTGGAAGTGCAGTCGCTCTAAATCTAAGGGGTAGATCTAAAATGGGGGGAAGCTCTGCTGATTTTATAGCCAATCATGTGCAAGCTAAAATTGTGTTTTTTTTTGGAGTCTGGATCCACCCACTTTACTGTCATTGATGTCAGCTCTCTGCTCTCTGCTCGTTCCCAAGACTTCACAGAGCGTAGCTGCTCCCCCCTCCCTCCTCCCCCCTCCCTTCTCTCCCACAGCATGTTTAAATGGTCAGAAGAGTCAGCAGAGATAAGAGCACTTCATTCAGTGACTATGTAGGAAAAGTCACTGATAGTGTTGTGTATGTAAATGCCCTCTACATATTACTATCAACCAGAGTGAAAATATATTTGTACAGCAGAATACACATATGGATGTGACAGCACACAGGCATTCCATGCATTGCTGGTATAGTAAAATTAAATAAAATCAGACCTAACATTGTGAATGAATCCTTTTATTGACTATCTGGATTTTTACATGAGACAATGAAACCTACTTGTATTTTCATACTGAAGCCCAGAGCTCCTCAGACATGGACAGAGCTTTGCTCCCCCATAATTGGTGTATTATCTAGTACCCCTATAGTAATAATGTTTCCTTCATAAATAGAGTGATCCAGGATCACATGCCGTACAGTGCCATCACATGCCATGCAGAGTCATCACATGCCGTGCAGTGTTATTACATGTTGTACAGTGCCATCACATGCCGTACAGTGCCATCACATGCTGTACAGTGCCATCACATGCCGTACAGAGTCATCACATGCCGTACAGTGCCATCACATGCCACACAGAGTCATCACATGCCGTACAGAGACATCACATACCATACAGAGACATCACATACCTTACAGAGCCATCACATGCAGTACAGGGCCATCAATGCCGTACAGTGCCATCACATGCCATACAGTACCATCACATCCCATACAGAGTCATCACATGCCGTACAGAGACATCACATACCGTACAGAGTACAGAGTCAGTGGGGGAGTTGTCAGTCTCTCCTCCTATGTACTGTACACAGGTATGTGTACACAGGTATGCTCTCTACACATAGCACTGTGTACATTTCAGAGAACAGACACAGGGCACAGGTCACTATGCTCCTCACCATGTCTCCTCTTGTGATATAACACAGTGCTGTGTGTAGAGAGATTACCTGTGTTCATTTCTGGACATGGTAAGTGAATCTCCCCTCCCCCCATTGGTTGCAGGAGACGCTGATACAGACTTTGAATGAATGAGCAGAGGGGGGGAGGAAATTCGGAGGACACAGGAAGGAACATCAAAGCCCAGGGGAGAGGTGTTGGAGTCTTGCAGAGGAGAACTTTCAGATAACAGCCAGAGAAAGGTGAGGACTTCACTGTTTGTATCACACAGTCTCTGCTTCCGGGTTTTAGCTGGGGACACGCTGCCATGGAAACAGAGGCATGTGAAGAACGTGCTCGTTCTAGATAGCAGCATGGTGTGCGCCTCTTCACCAAACACACCCACATGTCCTCCAGAGGGAGGGAGTGAGTGAAGGAGGGGTGGATTGTGGAGATGTTTCCACCCCCTGCAAACAACCGTTAGAGGCTGATTCTGGACACTTCAAAAGACTATTCTGCAAAAACTAAAGGACTGGGGAAAGAAAGAAATGTAATGCAGGTATGAGGGTAGCATGTAATACCTATTTTTGCATACCAGACATAACATAAAGGCATGGGCAAGAAAAAATATGATAAGGTAGCTTTTGTGAATACTGGATATCCACTGAGCGACCTAGGGGTACAAGCATTAGGTCTACATATGTCAACTAGGCCCAACAAAGGGAGCCAGTGTGTCAGGTCGACGGTACATAGATCTGTGTCTATCCCATAGTGATAAAGAATGTTTAGTGATCGGGTTCAGAATGTTCTTACGATCCCTTGGACTTAACCATAATATAATCGATTTTGGGAAAGGGTCACAGTCCACTGCTTCTATTGCAACCCAAAGGGGGGTTTCAGTAGTAGCTTGATATTTTGACAGTCGTGCAACTTGAGCAGCCTTATAATATGTCATGAAATTAGGAAAACCCAAGCCACCCCGCAATTTGGGGAGATATAATGTTTCTTTAGGCAATCTTAGTTTAATTTGTTCCCAAGTGAATTGTTTCGCTCTCTGCTGTATAATTCTTAAAAAATAAGCCGGGATGTGTATAGGGAGAACTCTAAATAAATATAAAAATTTCCGAAGAATGGTCATTTTGATTAAATTGATTTTCCCGAACAAGGAAAATGGAATAGATGACTATTTTGACAATAAACTCATGGTTTGTTTCAAAAAGGCTGGATAATTGGTGGAAAATAGATCTTTGTGATCTGTGGTGAGATAGATACCTAAGTAAGGCAGACTGTGTGTAGCCCATTAAAACAGAAATGCCTCCTTAACAGTACACATTTCCTTATAAGATAATGAAATGTTCAATGCTGTTGATTTCTGCATTTTAACTTTAAGACCTGAAATAGCTGAAAACTTGTTTAGGATGTTCATAATATTAGGGATAGAGATTTGTGGGGAGGATAAGAATAGAAGAATATCATCTGCAAATAAACACAACTTTTGATGATATCCACCTAGTTCTATGCCTGTAATGGAAGGATCAGTTCTAATTCTCTGGGCCAATGGTTCAATAAGCAGGGCGAATAGAAGAGGAGAAAGAGGGCACCCTTGTCTTGTGCCCCTTCCTATAATAAATGCATTTGATTTATAGCCTGTATATTTTATATATGCTTTAAGTTGATTGTATAATGCAGCGATTCATTGTAGGAAATGAGAGCCAAAGCCCCATTTCTGCAAAGTAAAATGCATATAATACCATGATATAGACTCAAATGCTTTTTTTAATGTATAAGGCGAGAAAACAGGATGGAATGCAATGTGTTTTAGCAAAGTGAGATAAAAGGACCGCCTGACGAATATTATCGCTGGCTTGCCGAACAGGCATAAAACCTACTGGGTCACGGTGTACAGTGCCTTGCAAAAGTATTCACCACCCTTGGCTTTTTACCTATTTTGTTACATTACAGCCTTTAGTTCAATGTTTTTTGAATCTGAATTATATGTGATGGATCAGAACACAATAGTCTAAGTTGGTGAAGTAAAATTAGAAAAATATATAGGGTGGAGCTCTGACATCACAATGCTGTAACATGTCGATTGCGGCCATCTTTGTGGTTGGAAACAAGTGCTATCCATGACAGACTGCTGCTTCTGACATGCCTGTTTTTATTTAACAAAATGTGAGTACCCTGGTTGTTTTTTAAGAAATAAATTGATCCTGGTTTTAAATACTACACCATGAGGAGTTGCTTTCTTGTATTCTATGCATATACCTATGAAGTCAAATTTGGTGAGACTACAAGACCCAGTCATCTATGATGCAATTGAAGTGGTTTTGTGGCGCTGTGGATTTATCATGCTTGTTTGACCACCTGTAATTCAGTGGTCTATTTTCTTTTGTAAGAGGCCCAGTGTGTTGATGCTTGGTGGAGGATAATTTCACGCTCACCTAATTGTGTCTCTGTCTACACCGTGGGTGGTTCCAGTTTTTTCCCTGAACAAGGACTTTGTCTTATGCCCCGTACACACGGTCGGAAAATCCGACCACAAAATCCATCGGATTTTGTCCGACGGATTTAGTCCGACACTGGTGTTGCATACACACGGCCGGACAAAGTTGTCGGAAAATCCGATCATTCTGAACGTGGTGATGTTTGTTGCCTACGATGGGACTACGTAGAGGCTAGTAGCCAATAGCTTTGGTCTTGTAATGTGATCTGAGCATGCGTGGCACTTTGTCCGTCGGAATTCGCTACACACGATCAGAATTGGTGTGATCGGACTTTGTTGTCGGAAAATTTTTAGAGCAGGAGATACAACTTTGTCCGTCGGACAATCCGATGGAAAATGTCTGATGGTGCCTACACACGGTCGGAATTTCCGACAACATTGTCCGATAGGACAGAATCCATCGGAAAATCCAACCGTGTATATGGGGCTTTAAACACTATGGACTCTTAATTTTATGTTTTTAGCGCTGCATACACTAATTTTTCATGCCTTTATTATCACCATACAATTTATGCCAACTGCTTTACTAGTGTTAGTTTAAATATATACATAAAACTATTTTTTTGAAATAAAAAACTGATAATTGGCATGTGCGTATGTATTCACCCCCTTTGTTATGAAGCCCATAAAAAGCTCTGGTGCAACCAATTACTTTTAGAAGTCACAGAATTAGTGAAATGATGTCCGCCTGTGTGCAATCTAAGTGTCACATGATCTGTCATTACATATACACACCTTTTTGAAAGTCCCCAGAGGCTGCAACACCTAAGCAAAAGGCACCACTAACCTAACACTGCCATAAAGACCAAGGAACTCTCCAAACAAGTAAAGAACAATGTTGTTGAGAAGTGCAAGTCAGGGTTAGGTTATAAAAAAATATCCAAATCTTTGATGATCCCTAGGAGCACCATCAAATCTATCATAACCAAATGGAAAGAACATGGCAAAACAGCAAACCTGCCAAGAGACAGCCGCACACCAAAGCTCACGGACCAGGCAAAAAGGGCATTAATCAGAGAGGCAGCACAGAGACCTAAGGTAACCCTGGATGAGCTGCAGAGTTCCACAGCAGAGACTGGAGTATCTGTACATTGGACGACAATAAGCCGTACGCTCCATAGAGTTGGGCTTTATGGCAGAGTGGCAAGAAAAAAGCCATTACTTTCAACAAAAAACAAAATGGCATGTTTTGAGTTTGCGAAAAGGCATTTGTGAGACTCCCAAAATGTATGGAGGAAGGTGCTCTGGTCTGATGAGACTAAAATTTTACTTTTTGGCCATCAAAGAAAACGCTATGTCTGGCGCAAACCCAACACATCACATCACCCAAAGAACACCATCCCCACAGCAAAACATGGTGGTGGCAGCATCATACTGTGGGGATGTTTTTCAGCAGTCGGGACTGGGAAACTGGTCAGAGTTGAGGGAAAGATGGATGGTGCTAAATACAGGGATATTCTTGAGCAAAACCTGTACCACTCTGTGTTTGATTTGAGGTTAGGACGGAGGTTCACCTTCCAGCAGGACAATGACCCCAAACACACAGCTAAAGCAACACTTGAATGGTTTAAGGGGAAACATGTAAATGTGTTAGAATGGCCTAGTCAAAGCCCAGACCTCAATCCAATAGAAAATGTATGGTCAGACATAAAGATTGCTGTTTACGAGTGCAAACCATCCAACTTGAAGGAGCTGGAGCAGTTTTGCAAGGAGGAATGGGCAAAAATCCCATTGGTAAGATGTGGCAAGCTCATATAGACTTATTCAAAGCGACTTGGAGGCATGTTAGCCGCAAAAGGTGGCTCTACAAAGTATTGACTTTAGGGGTGAATAGTTATGCACATTGACTTTTTCTGTTATTTTGTCCTATTTGTTGTTTGCTTCACAATAAAAAAAAACATCTTCAAAGTTGTGGGCATGTTCTGTAAATTAAATGATGCAAATCTTCAAACAATCCATGTTAATTCCAGGTTGTGAGGCAACAAAACATGAAAAATGAATACTTTTGCAAGACACTGTATAAGATTTCCTATAAATCTGTTCAATCAAGTGGCAAGGACCTTAGTTAGAACCTTGATGTCTTAGTTCAACAGAGAAAAAGGATGACAATTCAACCAAATTGTATTATAGGTGTGGGGTTTGGGAAGCATGCATATAATTGCTGTCAATGTTTCCGGTCTAAAAGACTAACCTTTAAGGAGGGAGTTGAAGACATTGGCTAAAACAGGAGATAAAGTTTCTGCAAAAGAAAGAAAAGATAGAGCAGAGAACCCATCAGGTCCTGGTCTCTTATTAAGTTTTAATGTTTTTATAGCATTCATTAGCCGAGATCTGATCTTCTAACAAGTCTGCTTGTATTTGTGATAATGTGTGAATATAATGTCGTCAAGTTTGATATACATTTTTGTAGTATTTTCACAGGGTCATTAGAATATATTTCTCTGGAAATGTTGTATTGCATGTATAGGCATATTGATTTAGAAGATTTTAGTAAAATTTAAGTGTATGGGCCAAAAGGGTGTCAGGTTTATTAGCCTTAATGCAATAGTTATGGTGTGATCTTTTAAGTGCTTTGTCAGCTGTTTCTGTAAGAAATACATCAAATTCCAGTTTAGCATTGTCCAATTTAAGCTTTCATTTTGGAGAGGGGTTATGTTGAAACGCCATATAACTAGCGTTAAAATCTGCCTCTAATTTACTACACAGTGTTTTGCGCTCTATATTAAACAGTGCAGCTTGTCTTAAACATGTCCCACGAAGAACTGGTTTATGCACCTCCCATAGGGTAAGTGGGGATATGTCAGGGGTGGAGTTATGTATTAGGTATTCCTTAAGAGCCGATTCAATATCTATTTTATGTTTTGTATTTTGAAGAAGAGAGTCTTTGAGATACCATGTGGGATCATTTTAGCTTTAGGAATCATAGAGGCTATGACAGTAAAAACTGCATTAACATCAGACCATGTGACCAGTATGATCTTAGATGCCAAGATCTCAGGCCCCATTCCTATGGTTAAGAACACATGGTCAATTTGTGAGAATGAATTGTGTGGACACAAATAATGTGTATATTGACGCTTGATCGGGTACAATTCCCACCATGAGTCTACTAGATTGTGTTTTGCAATGAGTTGTGAAAAGGAGTATTTACTGGGAGCGTTCGATTGGGATATTGAGGATTTGTCTAAGAAGGGCAGAAGGATCTGGTTCAAATCTCCACATATAATTACTGTGCCTATTTTGTGGGTTTCCACCACCTGCAAAAGAAATGGCATGGGTCTTTTATTAGGGGCATAATAGAATACTATTGTAACAGCAGAATCCACTAAATGACCTGTAAGGATCAAATATCTACCCTCTGGGTCTTTAATCTCTTTTAAAGTTTGAAAGGCGCAGTGCGATGGAAGGCAATAAGTACACCACATGGTTTGGTTGCAGCGGAGGCTGTAAATAACTGTGGATATAGTGCACTAAAGAATTTAGGTGTGCATTGAGTTTTAAAATGTGTTTCTTGAAAGCATAAAATGTGTGCCTTCCTAGTAGAAAAGGAGCAGAAATCTTTGGTGTTTTTTTGTGGAATATTGAGTCCCTGCACATTCAGGGATAAAATATTTAAAGGGGGCCATGGGATTATGATTTTGTGAAATATAATATCTGGTAGTCCTGAGCAATATTTGGATGAACCTACCTTCGGGGAAGGGGGGGTAGAAGAAGAGAGAACGAAAGAGAATGGCAAGATCATGAGGGAAGTAAGGATCATAGATATCAAATACATTAGGGTAAACATATATGTCCATATAACCTGGTCGTTGGGGGGAGAAAAAGTCACCCTCCAAGGATACACTATGGGGGTTATTTACGAAAAGGCAAATCCCCTTTGCACTACAAGTGCAAAGTGCACTTGAAATTGCACTGAAAGTGCAGTCGCTGTAAATCTGAGGGGTAGATCTGAAATAAGGGGAAGCTCTGCTGATTTGATTATCCAATCATGTGCAAACTAAAATGCTGTTTTTTAATTTTCCTTGCATGTCCCTCTTGGATCTAAAGTGCACTTTGTACTTGTAGTGCAAAGTGGATTTGCCTTTCATAAATAACCACCATTGCCCACTATTATTATGAACTAACAGATGGTAGCAAGTGGGGAACACAGGGAACTATCCCAGAGGATAAGGAAAGCCAGTTATCAAATGATCACAATGGTATGAGATAAAACCAGGATATATTAGCCCAAACAAAAACTGTAAATCCTAATAATCCTGTATGGGATTATTAACCACTTCAGCCCTGGAAGATTTGGCTGCTCAATGACCAGGCCATTTTTTTGCAATACGGCACTGCGTCAATTTAACTGACAATTGCGTGTTTGTGCAGTGCTGTACCCAAACAAAATTTACGTCTTTTTTCCCCACAAATGGAGCTTTCTTTTGGTGATATTTGATCACCTCTGCGTTTTTAATTTTTTGCGCTAAAAACAAAAGAAGAGAGACAATTTTGAAAAAAAAAACACTATGGGGGTTATTTACTAAAGGCAAATCCACTTTGCACTACAAGTGCACTTGAAAGTGCACTGAACATGCACTTGGAAGTGCAGTCGCTGTAGATCTGAGGGGGACATGCAAGGTAAATAAAAAACAGCATTTTAGCTTGCACATGATTGGATGATAAAATCAGCAGAGATTCCTCTCATTTCAGATCTTCCCCTCAGAGCTACAGTGACTGCACTTCCAAGTGCACTTGTTGTGCAAAGTGGAATTGCCTTTAGTAAATAAACCCCAATATCTTTTACTTTTTGCTATAATAAATATCCCAAATAAAAAATAAAATACAATTTTTTCCTCAGTTTAGGCCAATATGTGTTCTTCTACATGTAGCACTGACCCCCGAAGGAACTGCTGGTTTTATTTGGGCTTACCGTTACCTCACTTACTTGCTTCTCCATCTTGGGGATCCTGTGGAAAGTGGCCCAAAGAGTATTGAAACTGACACTGAATCCTCTTTGGATTATTTATTTTGAAAAAAGACAGTCTCATAATAAAGGGTAGATGGTTAGGGGTGAGTTCAGGTACTTAGGTTGTAGGGTGAAGATACTAGAAGAATCCAGAGGATATTAGTGTATTGGATTGGATATTGGATTCAACAACCCCCGGATAGGTCTCTCTCACTAGGCCTAGCAGCCGGTAGGATGCTCGGTAAAGTCTCTGCCACAGACTTGTAAAGTTACACTTTAGCGTCACTGAGGGATTTGGATGAATCCTAATGAACTAACATACTGTACCAGTTTCTCTCAGCCGATCCGGCGATACCGTATGAGTGTTGATCCAAGTTGCGTCCTTCAACTAAGTCTCCAGGCTCTTCAGAGAAGCCAGCCTTGCGCATGGCCTTCTCCTGAACGAGTCCTCCCCTGGGGTACTTCAGTTGCTTCTCCTCTCCGTTCACTTGAGATGGCACCAGACCTTCCTTGGATCAGTAGGCTCTGAAAGTCACTCAGGCCTGTTCCTTCAGTTGCGTTGCCTCGGGCCAGCCAGCTCCAAGACACAGGATGCATGGTTCCACACCCCCAGGCCAGAAGGGCCATGAGGCTGGGTCAGGAGGATCACCAGAACCAAACAGACAGAAAATAATCCCCCTAACATGGTGTCGGTACCTTAAATACCACCCCCCAGAATTCACAGCAGGAGAACACTCCCACTAGGCTGGTTCTGAGAGATAAGTGGCATTCAATGCATCCAGCTAGACTGCGTTTCAACCCTTGCCAGCGGTGACAGCGACACCTACGGTCAAGGAGAACCCAGTGCAACCCAGCTGGACTGGTACTGAAACCAGAAATTTTGTAAAATTATCATGAAGCCCAACTTTGACTCAGGCAACTTAATTTAACAGTGCATGTCAGAGTACAAACCAAGCCATGAAGTCCAAGGAATTGTCTGTAGACCTCTGAGACAGGATTGTATCGAGGTACAGATCTGGGGAAGGGTACAGAAAAATGTCTGCATCATTGAAGGTCCCAATGACCACAGCGGCCTCGATCTATAAATGGAAGAAGTTTGGAACTATTAGGATTTTTCCTAGAGCGGGCCGCCCGGCCAAACTGAGCGATTGGGAGTGAAGGACCAAGAACCCGATGGACACTCTGACAGAGCTCCAGCATTTCTCTGTAGAGAGAGGAGAACCTTCCAGAAGAACAACCATCTCTACAGCACTCCACCAATCAGGCCTGTATGGTAGAGTGGTCAGATGGAAGCCACTCCTCAGTAAAAGGCACATGACAGCCAACCTGGAGATTGGCAAAAGGCACCTGAAGGACTCTGACCATGAAAAACAAAATTCTCTGGTCTGATGAAACAAAGATTGAACTATTTGGCCTGAATGGCAAGTGTCATGTCTGGAGGAAACCAGGCACCGCTGATCACCTGGCCAATACCATCCCTACAGTAAAGCATGGTGGTGGCAGCATCATGCTGTGGGGATGTTTCCAGCGGCAAGAACTTGGAAACTAGTCAGGATTGAGGGAAAGATGAATGCAGCAATGTACAGAGACATACTTGATGAAAACCTGCTCCAGAGCGCTCTGGACCCCAGACTGGGGCGAAGGTTCATCTTCCAACAGGACAACAACCCTAAGCACACAGCCAAGATGACAAAAGCGCGGCTATGGGACAACTCTGTGAATGTCTTTGAGTGGCCCAGCCAGAGACCAGACTTGAACCTGATTGATCATCTCTGGACAGATCTGAAAATGGCTGTGCACCGATGCTCCCCATCCAACCTGATGGAGCTTGAGAGATCCTGCAAAGAAGAATGGGAGAAACTGCCAAAAAAAGTTTGCTAAGCTTGTAGCATCAAACTCAAAAAGACTTGAGGCTGTAATTGGTGCCAAAGGTGCTTCAACTAAGTATTGAGCGAAGGCTGTGAATACTTATGTACAGTATCTCACAGTGAGTACACCCCTTACATTTTTCAATGCTAGAGAGGTTGAAGGGGGGGGGGGGGGTCAGCCTGTCAGTGCTCAGACCATGCACCGCACACTGCATCAAATTGGTCTGCATGACTGTTGTCCCAGAAGGAAGCCTCTTCTACAGTTGATGCACAAGAAATGCCGCAAACAGTTTGCTGAAGGCAAGCAGACTAAGGACATGGATTACTGGAACCCTGTCCTGTGGTCTGATGAGACCAAGATAAACTTATTTGGTTTAGATGGTGTCAAGCTTGTGTGGCGGCAACCAGGTGAGGAGTACAAAGACAAGTGTGTCTTGCCTACAGTCAAGCATGGTGGTGGGAGTGTCATGGTCTGGGGCTGCATGAGTGCTGCCGGAACTGGGGAGCTACAGTTCATTGGGGGAACCATGAATGCCAACATGTACTGGGAGACTGGATTCGGAGACTGGGTCGCAGGGCAGTATTCCAACATGATAACGGCCCCAACACACCTCTAAGACGACCGCTGCCTTGCTCAAAAGAAGCTGAGGGTAAAGGTAATTGACTGGCCAAGCATGTCTCCAGACCCAAACCCTATTGAGCATCTGTGGGGCATCCTCAAATGGAAGGTGGAGGAGCGCAAGGTCTCTAACATCCCCCAGCTCCGTGATGTCATCATGGAGGAGTGGAAGAGGACTTCTAGCAATTTGTGAAGCACTGGTGAACTCCATGCCCAAAAGGGTTAAATAATGGTGGTCACACAAAATATTAACACTTTGGGCCCAATTTGGACATTTTCACTCATTTATAGGGGTGTACTCCCTTTTGTTGCCAGCGGCTTTGACATTAATGGTTGTGTGTTGTTATTTTGAGAGGACAGAAAATGTACACTGTTATACAAGCTGTACACTCACTACTTTACATTGTAGCAAATAGGGATGGGCCCGGTGCTCGATGCGAACCCACGTTCGCATCGAGCACCGGGCGTTCGCTCGCTCAGCGAGCCCAGAACTATTTTGGCCGCTCGCATCACGTTCGTGTGATGCGAGCGGCCCCGCAATGCATTGCGGCCGGCGCGGCCGACGCAGTGCATTGCTGGCTGATGATTGGCCAAGCATGCACTGTGACCCCGCATGCTTGGCCAATCACAGCCCCGGAAACTCGAAGAGCCATAATTGGCTACAGGCAGGACGCCTGTAGCCAATTACAGCTCAGGGGCTGTAGTACACGCCCCCCCCCTATAAAACGCCGCCACGCCGTCTGCGCCGGTCACATGCTGTTCCGGCGCAGATTGAGCAGGCTGATTCTGTGACACTCTGCTCGATTTAGTTAGGTAGAGAGATTCACTTACAGAAATTGAGTTAGATAGATTCAGTTACAAAGATTGATTGAGAAAGTAGTGTGTTCGTGGCAGGCAGGCAGAGGCAGGCAGAGCTCCTATATTTTGTTACCAGAAGCACCTATAGGACTTGTAGTGTGTTCGTGGCAGGCAGGCAGAGCTCCTATATTTTGTTACCAGAAGCACCTATAGGACTTGTAGTGTGTTCGTGGCAGGCAGGCAGAGCTCCTATATTTTGTTACCAGAAGCACCTATAGGACTTGTAGTGTGTTCGTGGCAGGCAGGCAGAGCTCCTATATTTTGTTACCAGAAGCACCTATAGGACTTGTAGTGTGTTCGTGGCAGGCAGGCAGAGCTCCTATATTTTGTTCCCAGAGGCACCTATAGGACTTGAAGTGTGTTAGTCACATCACACACACAGAGCTATATTTTGTTCCCAGAAGCACCTATAGGACTTGAAGTGTGTTAGTCACATCACACACACAGAGCTATATTTTGTTCCCAGAAGCACCTATAGGACTTGAAGTGTGTTAGTCCCATCACACACACAGAGCTATATTTTCTTCCCAGAAGCACCTATAGGACTTGAAGTGTGTTAGTCCCATCACACACACAGAGCTATATTTTGTTCCCAGAAGCACCTATAGGACTTGAAGTGTGTTAGTCACATCACACACACAGAGCTATATTTTGTTCCCAGAAGCACCTATAGGACTTGAAGTGTGTTAGTCCCATCACACACACAGAGCTATATTTTCTTCCCAGAAGCACCTATAGGACTTGAAGTGTGTTAGTCACATCACACACACAGAGCTATATTTTCTTCCCAGAAGCACCTATAGGACTTGAAGTGTGTTAGTCCCATCACACACACAGAGCTATATTTTGTTCCCAGAAGCACCTATAGGACTTGAAGTGTGTTAGTCCCATCACACACACAGAGCTATATTTTGTTCCCAGAAGCACCTATAGGACTTGAAG
Organism: Lithobates sylvaticus; assembly: GCA_028564925.1. NCBI lineage: Eukaryota > Metazoa > Chordata > Amphibia > Anura > Ranidae > Lithobates > Lithobates sylvaticus. The sequence continues at coordinate 300,378,680 of CM053026.1, forward strand.
TGTGTTAGTCCCATCACACACACAGAGCTATATTTTCTTCCCAGAAGCACCTATAGGACTTGAAGTGTGTTAGTCCCATCACACACACAGAGCTATATTTTGTTCCCAGAAGCACCTATAGGACTTGAAGTGTGTTAGTCCCATCACACACACAGAGCTATATTTTGTTCCCAGAAGCACCTATAGGACTTGAAGTGTGTTAGTCCCATCACACACACAGAGCTATATTTTGTTCCCAGAAGCACCTATAGGACTTGAAGTGTGTTAGTCCCATCACACACACAGAGCTATATTTTCTTCCCAGAAGCACCTATAGGACTTGAAGTGTGTTAGTCCCATCACACACACAGAGCTATATTTTGTTCCCAGAAGCACCTATAGGACTTGAAGTGTGTTAGTCCCATCACACACACAGAGCTATATTTTGTTCCCAGAAGCACCTATAGGACTTGAAGTGTGTTAGTCACATCACACACACAGAGCTATATTTTGTTCCCAGAAGCACCTATAGGACTTGAAGTGTGTTAGTCCCATCACACACACAGAGCTATATTTTGTTCCCAGAAGCACCTATAGGACTTGAAGTGTGTTAGTCCCATCACACACACAGAGCTATATTTTGTTCCCAGAAGCACCTATAGGACTTGAAGTGTGTTAGTCACATCACACACACAGAGCTATATTTTGTTCCCAGAAGCACCTATAGGACTTGAAGTGTGTTAGTCCCATCACACACACAGAGCTATATTTTCTTCCCAGAAGCACCTATAGGACTTGAAGTGTGTTAGTCACATCACACACACAGAGCTATATTTTCTTCCCAGAAGCACCTATAGGACTTGAAGTGTGTTAGTCCCATCACACACACAGAGCTATATTTTCTTCCCAGAAGCACCTATAGGACTTGAAGTGTGTTAGTCACATCACACACACAGAGCTATATTTTGTTCCCAGAAGCACCTATAGGACTTGAAGTGTGTTAGTCCCATCACACACACAGAGCTATATTTTGTTCCCAGAAGCACCTATAGGACTTGAAGTGTGTTAGTCACATCACACACACAGAGCTATATTTTCTTCCAGAAGCACCTATAGGACTTGAAGTGTGTTAGTCCCATCACACACACAGAGCTATATTTTCTTCCCAGAAGCACCTATAGGACTTGAAGTGTGTTAGTCACATCACACACACAGAGCTATATTTTGTTCCCAGAAGCACCTATAGGACTTGAAGTGTGTTAGTCCCATCACACACACAGAGCTATATTTTCTTCCCAGAAGCACCTATAGGACTTGAAGTGTGTTAGTCCCATCACACACACAGAGCTATATTTTGTTCCCAGAAGCACCTATAGGACTTGAAGTGTGTTAGTCCCATCACACACACAGAGCTATATTTTGTTCCCAGAAGCACCTATAGGACTTGAAGTGTGTTAGTCCCATCACACACACAGAGCTATATTTTCTTCCCAGAAGCACCTATAGGACTTGAAGTGTGTTAGTCCCATCACACACACAGAGCTATATATTTTGTTCCCAGAAGCACCTATAGGACTTGAAGTGTGTTAGTCACATCACACACACAGAGCTATATTTTGTTCCCAGAAGCACCTATAGGACTTGAAGTGTGTTAGTCCCATCACACACACAGAGCTATATTTTCTTCCCAGAAGCACCTATAGGACTTGAAGTGTGTTAGTCCCATCACACACACAGAGCTATATTTTCTTCCCAGAAGCACCTATAGGACTTGAAGTGTGTTAGTCACATCACACACACAGAGCTATATTTTGTTCCCAGAAGCACCTATAGGACTTGAAGTGTGTTAGTCCCATCACACACACAGAGCTATATTTTGTTCCCAGAAGCACCTATAGGACTTGAAGTGTGTTAGTCCCATCACACACACAGAGCTATATTTTCTTCCCAGAAGCACCTATAGGACTTGAAGTGTGTTAGTCCCATCACACACACAGAGCTATATTTTCTTCCCAGAAGCACCTATAGGACTTGAAGTGTGTTAGTCCCATCACACACACAGAGCTATATTTTCTTCCCAGAAGCACCTATAGGACTTGAAGTGTGTTAGTCCCATCACACACACAGAGCTATATTTTGTTCCCAGAAGCACCTATAGGACTTGAAGTGTGTTAGTCCCATCACACACACAGAGCTATATTTTGTTCCCAGAAGCACCTATAGGACTTGAAGTGTGTTAGTCACATCACACACACAGAGCTATATTTTGTTCCCAGAAGCACCTATAGGACTTGAAGTGTGTTAGTCCCATCACACACACAGAGCTATATTTTGTTCCCAGAAGCACCTATAGGACTTGAAGTGTGTTAGTCCCATCACACACACAGAGCTATATTTTGTTCCCAGAAGCACCTATAGGACTTGAAGTGTGTTAGTCCCATCACACACACAGAGCTATATTTTGTTCCCAGAGGCACCTATAGGACTTGAAGTGTGTTAGTCCCATTACACACACAGAGCTATATTTTGTTCCCAGAAGCACCTATAGGACTTGAAGTGTGTTAGTCCCATCACACACACAGAGCTATATTTTGTTCCCAGAAGCACCTATAGGACTTGAAGTGTGTTAGTCCCATCACACAGAGATCCTATATTTTGTTCCCAGAAGCAACTATAGGACTTGAAGTGTGTTAGTCCCATCACACAGACCTTTATTTTCTTCCCAGAAGCACCTATAGGACTTGAAGTGTGTTAGTCCCATCACACAGAGCTCCTCTATTTTCTTTGCAGAAGCACCCATAGGACTTCTAGTGTGTTAGTGGCATCACACAGAGCTCCTATATATTCTTCTCAGCAGCACCCACAGGACTTCTAGTGTGTTAGTGGCATCACACAGAGCTCCTCTATTTTCTTTGCAGAAGCACCCATAGGACTTCTAGTGTGTTAGTGGCATCACACAGAGCTCCTATATATTCTTCTCAGCAGCACCCACAGGACTTCTAGTGTGTTAGTGGCATCACACAGAGCTCCTCTATTTTCTTTGCAGAAGCACCCATAGGACTTCTAGTGTGTTAGTGGCATCACACAGAGCTCCTATATATTCTTCTCAGCAGCACCCACAGGACTTCTAGTGTGTTAGTGGCATCACACAGAGCTCCTCTATTTTCTTTGCAGAAGCACCCATAGGACTTCTAGTGTGTTAGTTGCATCACACAGAGCTCCTATATATTCTTCTCAGCAGCACCCACAGGACTTCTAGTGTGTTAGTGGCATCACACAGAGCTCCTCTATTTTCTTTGCAGAAGCACCCATAGGACTTCTAGTGTGTTAGTGGCATCACACAGAGCTCCTATATATTCTTCTCAGCAGCACCCACAGGACTTCTAGTGTGTTAGTGGCATCACACAGAGCTCCTCTATTTTCTTTGCATAAGCACCCACAGGACTTCTAGTGTGTTAGTGGCATCACACAGAGCTCCTATATTTTCTTTGCATAAGCACCCACAGGACTTCTAGTGTGTTAGTGGCATCACACAGAGCTCCTCTATTTTCTTTGCAGAAGCACCCATAGGACTTCTAGTGTGTTAGTGGCATCACACAGAGCTCCTCTATTTTCTTTGCATAAGCACCCACAGGACTTCTAGTGTGTTAGTGGCATCACACAGAGCTCCTCTATTTTCTTTGCAGAAGCACCCATAGGACTTCTAGTGTGTTAGTGGCATCACACAGAGCTCCTATATATTCTTCTCAGCAGCACCCACAGGACTTCTAGTGTGTTAGTGGCATCACACAGAGCTCCTCTATTTTCTTTGCAGAAGCACCCATAGGACTTCTAGTGTGTTAGTGGCATCACACAGAGCTCCTATATATTCTTCTCAGCAGCACCCACAGGACTTCTAGTGTGTTAGTGGCATCACACAGAGCTCCTCTATTTTCTTTGCAGAAGCACCCATAGGACTTCTAGTGTGTTAGTGGCATCACACAGAGCTCCTATATATTCTTCTCAGCAGCACCCACAGGACTTCTAGTGTGTTAGTGGCATCACACAGAGCTCCTCTATTTTCTTTGCATAAGCACCCACAGGACTTCTAGTGTGTTAGTGGCATCACACAGAGCTCCTCTATTTTCTTTGCAGAAGCACCCATAGGACTTCTAGTGTGTTAGTGGCATCACACAGAGCTCCTATATTTTCTTCTCAGCAGCACCCACAGGACTACCGACTACAATGGCTGGAAGACCGCCAAGGGGAGGCAGAGCGTGCAGAGCCAAGAACACAGGGCAGGCAGGCTCTGTTTCTAGTGGACGTGGCCGTGGACGTGGACGTGGTCGTGCATCGTCATCAGCACGTGGCCATGGGACACGCGCGTCTTTGTTTTCGGCAGCTGGACATGTGGAGCCGCATCATGCTGAAGGCTTGGTAGAATGGATGACCAAGCCCTCCTCATCCTCCTCATCCTCTCTCACCCAGGCTCAGGGTACTGACAGAGCATCATCAGCCACCCCTTCCCTAGACCCACCATGTCCTCCTGAGGAGTCCCCCGAACTCTTTGAGCACAGTGTTGGGTACATGCTCCAGGAGGATGCCCAACGATTCGAAGGCTCGGATGACGATACCCAGCTTGAGGAATCTGGCAGTACTGTTCCACCAGCTGCAGCTTACTGCCAGGTTTGCTCTAGTGGTGAAGAGGGAGGGGATGATGAGGTCACTGACTCCACGTGGGTGCCTCAAGGGAGAGAGGATGAGGAGGAGGACGAGGAGGAGGAGGATGCGGCGTCACATGTCCAACGAGGCAGGATGCCCCATGGAGGCCAGGTAGAGGCCAGCACAGCAACTGTACAACACCGCAGAGCTCCGCCTGTGCAGGGCGCTGCCTCTGCACGTTATCAGAAAAGTTCTTTGGTGTGGGCCTTTTTTGAGACGAGTGCAGCAGATCGCACCACTGCTATTTGCAATATTTGTCTCAAGCGTATCTCGCGTGGCCAAAACATCAGCCGCTTGGGCACGACAAGCATGACCAGACATATGGCGACCTGCCATGCAGCTCGTTGGCAGGCACACATAAAAGACCCACACCAAAGAACTAAGCGGACATCTCCTTGCTCCTCCTCAGCTGGGATCTCCATCCCCACTACACCTTCAGTCCTCTCTGAAAGCTGCTCTGAGAGGACTGAAGGTGTAGAATTAGGTGTGTCACAACCAAGTACTTGCAGTACACCGACGTCCGATTGCAGCAGGCAAATTTCCCTGCCCCAGCTGCTGGACCGTAGAAAGAAGTACACTCCCAGCCATCCACATGCCCAGCGGTTGAATGCTAGCCTTGCTAAATTGCTAGCACTTCAACTGCTGCCTTTTCAGTTGGTAGACTCGGCCCCCTTCCGTGAGTTTGTTCAATGTGCGGTTCCTCAGTGGCAGGTTCCCAAACGCCACTTTTTCTCGCGGAAGGCGATTCCGTCTCTCTACCGGCATGTGGAGGGCAATGTCCATGCCTCGCTGGACAGGGCGGTCAGCGGTAAGGTGCATATTACCGCTGACTCATGGTCCAGCAGGCATGGACAGGGACGGTACCTTTCTTTCACGGCCCATTGGGTCACTCTATTGGCAGCTGGGAGGGATGCAGGACAAGGTGCAGTAGTGTTGGAGGTTGTTCCGCCACCACGCCTCCAAAACGCGACTACTGCTACTGGTTGTGACACACCTCTCTCCTCCACCCCCTCCTCTTCTTCTTCCTCCAGTGCTCTGTCCTTGGAACCAGCGGTGCTCCGTAGGCGTACAAGGGGCTACGCAAGTACGCAGGCAAAAAGATGCCATGCCGTGCTTGCGCTGGTGTGTTTGGGAGACAGGAGCCACACTGGGCCAGAGGTTCTGGCAGCTCTGCAGGGGCAGGCCGAGAGGTGGTTGACGCCACGTCAGCTTAAGCCAGGAATGGTCGTTTCTGACAATGGCACCAACCTCCTCTCCGCCCTGCGACAGGGGCAGCTCACCCATGTGCCCTGCATGGCTCACGTCCTCAACCTGGTGGTGCAGCGGTTCTTGGGCAGGTTCCCAGGCTTACAGGATGTCCTGAGGCAGGCCAGGAAAGTCTGTGTGCATTTCCGCCGATCTTATAATGCCAGTGCTCGGCTGACTGAGCTGCAAAAGGAGCTGAACCTGCCCAAGAACCGCCTAATATCTGACATGCCCACCAGGTGGAACTCAACGTTGGCCATGCTGCAGCGACTGCACACGCAGCAGAGGGCCATCAATGAGTACCTTTGCGACTACGGCACCAGGACAGGGTCAGGGGAGCTTGGTTTTTTTTCCCCACGTCAGTGGAGCATGATCAGGGATGCATGCACTGTCCTCTCACCATTTGAGGAGGCCACGAGGATGGTGAGCAGTGACAGTGCATGCATCAGTGACACTGTCCCTCTTGTCCACCTGTTGGAGCATACGCTGCGTGGGATAATGGACAGGGCACTTGAGGCAGAACAGAGGCAGGAAGAGGAGGACTTCCTTGCCTCTCAAGGCCCCCTTTATCCGGACAGTGTTCCTTCTGTCCCACCCATCACACAGGAAGAGGATGAGGAGGAGGAGGAGGAGGAGGAGGAGGAGGATTGTGTGAGCATGGAGGTGGAGCCTGGCACTCAGCATCAGCAGCAGCAGTCTTTTAGGGATGATGTACAGTCCCAACAAGCCAGTGGACTTGTACGTGGCTGGGAGGAGGTGGCTGGCGATCATGTCATCCTCAGTGACCCAGAAGACTCCGGACCGAATGCCTCAGCTAACCTACGCTGCATGGCCTCCCTGATCCTGCAAAGCCTGCGGAAGGATCCTCGTGTTCTTCGGATCAAGGAGAGGGACCATTACTGGCTGGCCACTCTCCTTGATCCGCGGTACAAGGGTAAGGTTGCGGACCTTATCTTGCCGTCGCAGAGGGAGCAGAGGATGAGACATCTCAGGGAGGCCTTGCAGAAAGGTCTGTGCAACGCGTTCCCAGAAACTGGGAGGCTACAAACTCCTGGTCCTGGGCGACGAGTTGCTGAGGCTTCGGTCAGTGGCAGAAGGAGCGGTGGGGAAGGTGGACGTCTGACCGATGCGTTCAGACAATTTTTTAGTCCGCAGCCCCAAGGTATGATCGGTTCCAGCAACCATCGCCAGCGTCTGATATACATGGTGCAGGAATACCTTGGGGCAAGGTCAGACTTGGACACCTTTCCCACCGAAAATCCTCTGGCTTACTGGGTCCTGAGGATGGATCACTGGCCAGAGCTTGCACAGTATGCAATTGAGCTACTGGCCTGTCCTGCCTCCAGCGTTCTTTCCGAACGCACATTCAGTGCTGCTGGAGGATTTGTGACTGATCATAGGGTGCGCCTGTCCACCGCCTCGGTTGATCGACTGACATTCATCAAAATGAATCAGTCTTGGATCACCACCAGCTACCAGGCACCTGAGGCGGATATAACCGAATAATTTTTAATGTCACATCCCTTCAAGACTGCCTATGCTGATGCTGAGTGACTGTCCTCTTATGTTCACTGACTATCCTCTTCCTCCTCCTCAATGATCCATGCCACCACACCAGTGCCTAAGGCACAATTTTTCAGCCCCTGTTTAACAGGGGCGTGTACTTCCAATTTTTTAAAAAAAATGCTTCGCAACACGTGTGACTGCTGTGCTCCAAGTACAGTCTCTGTGAGGGGTTGCAGTGTTGTGGCACCAGCACCAGTGCCTAAGGCACAATTTTTCAGCCCCTGTTTAACAGGGGCGGGTACTTCCAATTTTTTAAAAAAATGCTTCGCAACACGTGTGACTGCTGTGCTCCAAGTACAGTCTCTGTGAGGGGTTGCAGTGTTGTGGCACCAGCACCAGTGCCTAAGGCACAATTTTTCAGCCCCTGTTTAACAGGGGCGGGTACTTCCAATTTTTTAAAAAAATGCTTTGCAACACGTGTGACTGCTGTGCTCCAAGTACAGTCTCTGTGAGGGCCGGGTTGCAGTGTTGTGGCACCAGCACCAGTGCCTAAGGCACAATTTTTCAGCCCCTGTTTAACAGGGGCGGGTACTTACAATTTTTTTAAAAAAATGCTTCGCAACACGTGTGACTGCTGTGCTCCAAGTACAGTATCTGTGAGGGCCGGGTTGCAGTGTTGTGGCACCAGCACCAGTGCCTAAGGCACAATTTTTCAGCCCCTGTTTAACAGGGGCGGGTACTTACAATTTTTTAAAAAAATGCTTCGCAACACGTGTGACTGCTGTGCTCCAAGTACAGTATCTGTGAGGGCCGGGTTGCAGTGTTGTGGCACCAGCACCAGTGCCTAAGGCACAATTTTTCAGCCCCTGTTTAACAGGGGCGGGTAATTACAAATCTTGATCTAATAGTTCACAGCAGGGCCCATTCCTGCGCCCACCAAGAGTAACTATGAGGGCCTGCAGTCTTGTGGCAACACCGTCCACCACCACCGCCAAAGGCCCAATTTTTCTGCCCTGTTCATCAGGTGCTTGCAATTACAAATCTTGATCTAATAACTCACAACAGGGCCCATTCCTGCGCCCACCAAGAGTAACTGTGAGGGCCTACAGTCTTGTGGCAACACCGTCCACCACCACCGCCAAAGGCCCAATTTTTCTGCCCTGTTCATCAGGTGCTTGCAATTACAAATCTTGATCTAATAACTCACAGCAGGGCCCATTCCTGCGCCCACCAAGAGTAACTGTGAGAGCTTACAGTCTTGTGGCAACACCGTCCACCACCACCACCACCCCCAATTTTTCTGCCCTGTTCAACAGGTGCATGCAATTACAAATCTTGATCTATTAACTCACAGCAGGGCCCATTCCTGTGCCCACCAGTCTTGTGGCTACACCAACATCTAATAGGGCAAATTTCTGCAGAGTATATACGCCAGGCCCCTACTTTCAAACATCCAACTTACAAACGACTCCTACTTGCAAATGGAAAGAGAAAACAGGAAGTGAGAGGAAATCTACCCCTAGGAAGGGAAATTCTATCCTGTTAGATTTAATTTGGGAAAAAGGTATCTCCTCTCTACTGATACTTTATCACCAATCCTTGTTTCAATTAAAACCCCACTTTTCCAAAAACATTTGTCATTGGGACGGAAAGTGAGGTGACATGTTCTGAACAGATGTGCAAAGACAGCAAATGTTACAGGGGTGATAACCCCTCCCTATGTTCTCCAAAAAGCTTAAAAATAGATTTTTTTGGGATGGAGCTACACTTCATAATGTACCTGTTCAGATTCTACTTAAGATCAAACCTAAAGCCGCAAGTGGTTTTAAATGGCTTCTTTTTTTCCTTTACAAATGTCATTTTGTGCAAGGACAGTTCTAAACACGGGAAACACATGCCACTTCACAGGCATACTTTAGACACCCCCCAGGTACCATATTTAAAGGAAAATTTCACTTTTTTTTTTTCACTTTATGCATCATTAAAATGACTGCTCCCGAAAAAACGTTAGTTTTTAAAAGTTCTTTTTGCATTGATATATGTCCCCTGGGGCAGGACCCGGGTCCCCAAACCTGTTTTATGACATTAACATGCATATTGGCCGTTGTAATTAGCACTTTTGATTTCGAACGTTCGCGTCCATTATAACGTATAGGGTTCGAAAATTTGCGCGAACTTTCGGTCCGTTCGAAGGTTCTGGTTCGAACCGAACCCGGGGGTGTTCGGCTCATCCCTAGTAGCAAAGTGTAATTTTTTCAGTGTTGTCATATGAAAAGATATAATAAAATATTTACAAAAATGTGAGGGATGTACTCAATTTTGCGAGATACTGTACACAGGTTGTTTTTAATTTTATTTTTTTTAATAAATTTCCAAAGATTTCAAAACAAACTTCTCTCACGTTGTCATTTTGGGGTATTGTTTTTAGAATTCTAAGAAAAATAATAAATTGAATACATTTTGGAATAAGGCTATAACATAACAAAATGCGGAAAAAGTGAAGCGCTGTGAATACTTTCTGGATGCACTGTAACATTTCCAATAACCGATCATGCAGATTTACCAACAATACTGAAAGATCAAGGTCATTTACTTTTTTTTATAGAAGGGAGTGAAGGTGGCCTATCATTTAGTAGTAAATAACGCTGTGAATGGGGACAGAAATAATTTGTGGCTAATGCCCTGTACACACGATCGGAAATCCCGCCAGCAAAAGTCCGATGAGAGCTTTTGGTCGGAAAATGCGACCATGTATGCTCCATCGGACTTTTGCTGGCGGAATTCCCGTCAGCAAAAGATTGAGAGCAGGTTCTCTTTTTCGGTCGTCCTATGCGAAAATGCGTTCGTCTGTAGCAATTCCGACGCGCAAAATTCCGACGCATGCTCAGAAACAATTTGACGCATGCTCGGAAGCATTGAACTTAATTTTCTCGGCTCGTCGTGTTGTACGTCACCGCGTTCTTGACAGTTGAAAGTTCAGAGAACTTGTGTGACCGTGTGTATGCAAGCCAAGCTTGAGCGGAATTCTGTTGGAAAAACCATCCAAGATTTTTCCAACGGAAATTCCACTCGTGTTCATAAGTGGTTAGCATTACTGCTTCACAGTGCTGGGGAAAGGATTTTAATACTTCCTGGGTCACTGAATGCATGGAGATGGTATATGCTTTCTACATTTGGGGGTTACTTCGGACACTTAACATTCCTTCTACAAACCAAAAGCATACTAGTAGAGTAACCTGCACCCTATATCTGTGTGCGTCTAACCACAGTAAAAAAATAAACACTGCAAAAGGAACTGCCACAACACAGCAGAGGCATCTTGAAGATAGCAAATGTGATGTACGAACATCAGATGGCACCTACTGCAAGAACACTCAGGAGGTTAGTTTAGCATGCTCTCCATACATATGTTTCTTTGATTTGTAATTCTTAATAGGGTGTACTTGAAATGTAGGTTTCAACACTGGGGGGGGGGGGGGGGGGGCACTGTCACCTTTCTCCAACCTTCATATGGATTGATCTAAAGAGCCATGCATTATTAAAAAGTCTAAGCACTTGAGGCAGCACATTTTCTAGAATGGTGAAATACATACAGCAGGTGACTGTAAGGCTGGGTTCACATTTATGCAAAATTGAACAGCATCCAGTTTGCATAACATGTGAATGTGACCGGCTCCACTAAATTCAGACGGATGGAAACCCTATTTTCCATCCGTCTGGCGGATCGGATAAAAAAAATGGAAAAGGCGGTCCGTTTTCATCCGAGCCCCCATAGAGGAGAGCAGAGCTCTGACAGGTCCGTCCCTGCACAGTGTGCAGAGACGGACCCTGTCATCTGTCTGCTCAGAGGGGATCAACGGAGCGATCCTCGCTGAGCAAAGAGGAGTCCATACACGGACACGCCCGTGTGAAAGGGGCATTTTTCAATCGTAGCAATGAGAAAATTTGATGGGACAGGGTGGAAAAATGTTCTTGAACACACAAAGTTCTAACAGTGTATGTGGTTTTTCATTAGGTAATGTCTATTCATTCCAAATTCGAATGTTAAAAGTACATGACATTTTTGAAGTACTTTTGAACAACATCCATCAAAGTCATCAAATGTACTGAGAATTTTTTCATACAAATTATTGCACAAATGTTTATCAACTAGTGTATAATCAGCTTAAGTTAGTGAACAAGGTTTTTTATTGAAACTTTTTCCCTTCACTTCTCATCTTGTGCCAGCTCAAAATGTTGGTTTTCCTTTCACTTTCTGTCTGTGACTATAGTCACCTTTATATTTGTATATTATATATATATATATATATATATACATACACACACACACACACACACCACACACACACACATTATTGAATCTGTTCATTGGGTACAGCTATAAAAACTTGACCGAGAGTGGATTCTAACCCTGCACGACTTATTCCAAAACTCAAAGAAACCTTTTGCCTTTACATACATTTAAACTGTTGGAGAGACTTGATAAAGGTTTGGTTAATCCTTGTGGATATCCAAAAAATCTCTTAATATTAGAATATCATCAAAAAGTAATTTATTTCAGTAATTTTATTCAAAAAGTAAAAAACTCATATCTTTCATAGCGTTACACACAGTGATATATTTCAAGCATTTCTTTCTTTTAATTTTGATGATTATGGCTTACAGCTAGTGAAAACAAAAAATTCAGTAACTCAGAAAATTAGAATACATAAGACTAGTAAAAAAAGATTTTTAATACAGAAATGTTGGCTTACTGAAAAGTATGTCCACGTACAGTACAGTATGCACTCAATACTTGCTCGGGGCTCCTTTTGCATAAATGAATGCATAAAATGCGGTGTGACATAGAGGTGATCAGCCTGTAGCACTGCTGAGGTGTTATGGAAGCCCAGGTTGCTTTGATAGCGGCCTTCAGCTTGTCTGCATTGTTGGGTCTGGTCTCTCTCATCTCTCTTTTGACAATACCCCACAGATTCTCTATAGGGTTTAGGTCAGGCAAGTTTGCTGGCCAATCAAGCACAGTGATACCATGATCATTAAATCAGGTATTGGTACTTTTGGCAGTGTGAGCAAGTGCCAAGTCCTGCTGGAAAAATAAATCAGCATCTCCATAAAGCTGGTCAGCAGAGGGAAGCACAAAGTGCTCTAGAATTTCCTGGTAGAGGGCTGCGCTGACTTTGGACTTGATAAAACACAATGGACCAGCAGATGACATGGTTCCCTAAATCATCATGTACAGTGGAAAATGTTGCATTTCATTTGGAAATCAAGGTCCCAGAGTCTGGAGGTAGAATAGAGGCACGGAATCCAAGTTGCATGAGGTCCAGTGTGAAGTTTCCACAGTCAGTGACGATTTGGGGGAGACATGTCATCTGCTGGCGTTGGTCCATTGTAAATTTATCAAGTGCAAAGTCAGCGCTGTCCTCTAGCAGGAAATTCTAGAGCACTTCATGCTATAATATTCTAATTTTCTTAGATACAGAATTTTGGGTTTTCACCAGCTGTAAGCCATAATCAAAGTTAAAAGAAAGAAATGCGTGAACTATATCACTCCGTAACACATCTATATAATATAGGAGTTTCACTTTTTGAATAGAATTACTGAAATAAAATAACTATTTGATGGATTCTAATTTTAAGAGATGCACCTGTATGTGTCATCCCTATGAGTGTAATTGTCCTGGCTGCCTGGAACCTAATGGCCAACCTAAAAATTGGGCCTCTGGCCCATGGGTTTTCCCCACTGGGGTACTGGAACAGTGAATAAGTTAGTGGGATTGAGTAAATTTTTTTTAAAGAAAAGGAGGTCCACGTTAACATTATATAATTGTTTGAGAATAAAGCAATCCTCTGCTCTAAAGCCACTCCTCCCACTGCCTTCCCGAAGACAGGTGCTGGACTGAAAGAGAGCCGTCCACGCTTCAAACACACCATGGAAGAGATGCCCAACTGACGCATTTCATCAAAGACTTAGTCAGAGGTGGGAAAACCAAGAAGAGGATTCATTATATACACATAATAGGCCAATTACCTCAGGAGCTATTCTTAAAGGAATATACACCATGTAAGACAGCCTAGCTGAAAGTATATATTCAGCACAATATAATGGCTATATAGTACCCCCCACCATGCTTGTTGAAGTCTTCTTAGCTAGCGAGCAGTTAAGGAAACACTGTTGTATACGTGTTCCTAGGTAATGCTGTGTGCTGTCCATAGACACATGCCACTGCTTCCTTCTCCCAGCAACTTGACTGGCAGGAGCCTATCATTTTACACAGAACAGTGCTGGGGCATTTTTTTTTTTTTATGATTACACACAGAGGGAGCCCAGCGGCAGGTACCGCAGCCTTGATGTCCGCCAATTGTTCAGTGGACAGGCAGAACGGCGATCTGACTATGTAAACAAGGCAGATCACTGTTTTGTCAGTAGGGAAGGTACTGATCCTGTGTTCTTGCAAAGCTGGCACACGGATCTATGCCTTCCCTTAGTAAAAGCACCTCCCTCACAGTACACATTATCATTATTACAGTGACAGTGCATATTTTTTAGCGATGATTAGTGTCACCGGTCCCCAAAAAGTGTCAGTGTCCAATTTGTCCACCGCAATATCACAGTCCCACTATAAAAGTCATTGATCGCCACCATTACTAGTAAGAAAAACAAAAATATACCATAGCTTGTAGATGTAGCAACCTAGAGGATAACATCATTGTTGATAATATACTAAGGGCTTGTTCACATTTGCGGCTGTCATTTCTGCTCCTCTGAAAGTGCTCTGTAGAAGCGATGGAAATAATCTCAGTATGTATTAAAGTGCATGTGCACCCTAAATGTGTTTAGCACACTGTATAGAGTGTTCCTCAGGCTGTCTGACATCCACAAAAGGCTATGCAAAAGGGAGCCACACCCAAAATGCATAACCAGCCCACTGACATCATGACCATTTTGTGGGCCCGCAACACTTCCCTGTTGTCCACAGTGGTTCTAATCCATGTGATATACACACAAATACTGCTTTTGCTGGCTCTTCCTGGTTCCAAGCACCTTACATCACAGCCACGTGTACTGGCTTGCTCACCATTGACCACCATCTGCTGGCGATTCATTGATACGCCTTTTTAATATCTTTTAAACGTGAGTGCATATTTATTGGCTTTTATTATGCCAATATGTTTTAATAAATGCTACACTAAAAAGGTAGTGGTGCCTTTTCTCTCCTTTTTTTTTCTCTGTTCATACATGGAGCCTCCTCAGATCCTGTTGGAAGAGAGACAGACTGCTGACGCTGCCATCATTTTAAATTCATGCCACTGCATTTTTTTATCTCTTTAGTGACTTATCAGAAAGAATAGTGGTCTAAAAGGGACCTCTAGCCATATCGATGGGGTCCTTATGAACAGCTGCAACCTTTAACGGGATACTGCCAGATCCACAGACCGGGGCAGCCCACTTTTTAACCAAACCATCCTCAAACTGGTACAATATTTGTCTGTTAAGGATTTAAGAGACTCGGCCTCAGACAGGACTCTGGCGGCCGAGGGCCCAGAGGTTGCTAAGGCACTTTGGATAGGGATTCTGAAGGATGCTTCACCTACCATGCTTATGGAATCTGCAGTCAGAGATTACAGAAAGGGAGCAATTTGTCTTATGTTTTCCTGCATGCCTGCAGCGAGACCTTTCTGTGAGAGCTGAGACGTAGGCACACCCAACAGAGATAGGAAAGAGCAGAGGGCCAAATTCCTGACCATCTGTGTCAGACACATCAGGGAGAACATGAAGGCAGCACTAAAACTGTTAGTGGAGTGTGCACATCAGTCACCCAGTATTAAAGGGACTGTTCCCCATGTGTCTAGAACCAAGCATGTTACACCTCTCTGCCGAACATAAACATACCTTGGGGTAAGAGGCTAGGCATCATTCTCTGTAACCCAGCTGCTGGGTAGCAGAAATAGGGTCAGGTGGCCAGAACTGACCAAGTCAATGTTACTTGCACAGAGAAGCAGCAGTGGAAAGGTGCTTCCTCAAAAATGCTAAATGGAGTGAAAGAGTGAAGAGCAAGCACCACTCCAACATGAAGATGATGCCAGCGCTCAATCCCTCAGCGTTAATCCCTTTTGCTGCAAAACCAATAAAAAGTGTGGATTTTTTTAATGGCACCCATCAATTCTAGTAACAAGGTTAGCTTGCAGTGCTTGGCCCCATAGCTTACTCATGATCTGAATCTTCAGAGACAGGGTCACACTTGAGGCTGTGCCACAGCTCTGGCCCTGGAGAGCACCCTGTGGCTAACAAAGTGCATCAATGATCAACTTATATAATATAAATTCCAACATTGAATTTACATTTTTCCTAGCCTATTCCAACTGGGCGGCACAGTGGTGTAGTGGTTAGCACTCTCACCTAGCAGTAAGAAGGGTCGCTGGTTCGAATCCCAACCACGACACTTCCTGCCTGGAGTTTGCATGTTCTCCCTGTGCCTGCGTGGGTTTCCTCC
Source organism: Lithobates sylvaticus (assembly GCA_028564925.1). Lineage (NCBI taxonomy): Eukaryota > Metazoa > Chordata > Amphibia > Anura > Ranidae > Lithobates > Lithobates sylvaticus. The sequence continues at coordinate 300,394,606 of CM053026.1, forward strand.
GGGTACTCCGGTTTCCTCCCACAATCCAAAGACATGCAGGTAGGTTAATTGGCTTCTGTCCACAAATTGGTCCTAGTATATGAATGGGGACCTTGGATTGTGGGCTCCTTGAGGGTAGGGACTGATGTGAGTGTGCAATGTACAGGGATGGGGACAATTGTAGACACTTGCTCAGGTTGAACTGGATGGACTGATGTCTTTATTCAACCTTACTAACTATGAAACTATGAATCTTTGTAAATTTACTTTCTGAAGAATCCCACACATTTTCTTGAATTTACACATTCACTATGCACTGCTGTCTCACCCAATTACACAGGAGTTGAGAAGAGAAGATTAAGGCATAGTCGGTATAGGAATCCTGCTTGCAGGCAGCAACATAGCATTGTATATGTAGGCTTTAGAATTTGAAAGTAAAACAAAGGCATGAGCAGAGAAGAAGCTGCATTCATTGCAGGGAATCCAGGAAATTGTTGAAAGACATAGCCAGCAAATAAGCAACAATAACATAAAAAGGAGATTTTCCAAGTAATCTTATATTGGACTGTCAAAGAGAACTATTGTTTGCATTGCTATTAAATACATTGCTATTCTGATGTTATGTGTGTGCTGTGGCTACCGATCTCTTTAAAACCAGTAAACTCTGGAAGACACCACAGTGCATAACCCAGCAACCAAAGGTCCACCCTCCGGGCTAGCTCTGCAAAACACTCAGTCCAGCTGGATCTGGGTATGGCACTCAAAAGTTGGGAAGGTTTTCAAGATAGCTATGCAGAGACCAGCCCAGCAGTGATGTAGCAGGAAACCTGAAGAACTTTTCTCAGCAGAAAAAAAAGCACTAACAAAAGAAAAAAGAAAAACAAAATGGGATTTTCTATTTGCCAGTCTCCTGACTGCGGCAGTATAACCTGACAGACTCTAAATTCCATGTCCATCAATAAATGAGAAAGTAATAGCTACATTTAAATTCTTATAAAAGTTGTACAATACATTTTACAGCATTCCCCTGTATGGATTCCCAAGAAATATATTTTAAGATGATCAACTCCAATTAATGTTTTTTTCTTTGGGGTTCCCAGCAACCGAGGTTTAAACTCACAATGTTACAAAGACCCTGGTTATGGGGTGGATTAGCATGTCCTGACCTCTACATATATATTTTTAATCGCTATGCTAATGCTTGCCCAAACCTGGCTGATAGTGGATGACTAATGCCACTGTGGTATTGAAAGCATCCTAATGTGGGCTCTTATTAAACGCTTACAAACCTTGTATATAGAGGTTCAACTACATTACTTCCCTTGAAAGTGGTAATGAAAGCTGTTCTGAGGGTGTGGTCGATGGCTCAAGCAGAGTGACCCATCCCCCCATGGCACGTTTCTCCATATACCCCGATATAGTTCAACCTGTCCCTACCAGAATTCGCTTCAATACCTGATCCCCAGATCTGGGCTGTAAAAGGCTATAAATATTTGGATCAGATCAGTTTAGGAGAAGAATTAAAGACCTTTGATGCTCTAAAAGCACAGTTTGGTCTTCCTAACGTATATTTTAAGAAATTTGCAGCATTTCATACACAATTCAAAACTTCATCAGTAGCTTTCCATACCTCCACCCTCGAGACTGTACTGAGAGATGACTCTCCAGTTAAGACCCTCTCAAATATCTAAGGCTATGCTCCTCTCTGTCCACTTGGGATTTGAATATCTTAAAGCTAGATGGACATTAGACATTTCTGGGTTAGATGACAGGGGGGGGGGGGGGAATACTATGGGAATGTTCCTTTCTCCAACTAGTCTCAATTAAAGCTATACTTGTACAATTTAAAATCCTGCATAGAATTTATCTCACCCCTGTACGACTACACAGAATATTTCTCTCCATCCCTGCGGTGTGCTGGCGGTGCTCCGCAGACTCAGTGGACTCCATTCATATTTTCTGGCAACGCCCTCATTATTCAAATGTTTTGGGTGGATGTAATATAATTTATTACTCAGTGACCACCATACAGATACCTCAGTGGACAGACAGTGGAGGTCTGTCTGCAGGATCTAGTGGACCCCTTGGCCCACCATAGAGCCCCAAGAACCCTTGTTAGACTGCTTTTGTTCTATGTGAGAAATTTGAATTTGAATTTATGGGGTGGATATTTTTACCTTTTACCCAGTTCTTACTGTAGACCCTGAGTGAGTGAATCACATTTTGTAGGAATCCTTAAGTGGCTAATTGAGTGTACTCCTGGTTCAGTGCCAGTTAGGACATTAGAGTTGTTGCTGATTGTATATGTTTTTTCCCCCTTGATGTATATGTTCCGAGTCTGGGTATTGCCCATTAGGCTCGGTTTAGTACCTAAACTTTTTTTTCAAAAAAAAATAAAAAAAATTCTAAGCGATTTTGAGAAAAAAGGAAAACGGTCTGAGAGAAAGGAAAATTCAAAATGGTCAATTGCTAACTGGATATGTCCATTTTCATTGTTCTAATGCGCACAGTGACTCATAAAACACTCATTGATAAAATAAGGAAACAGAATGGCCAACAAATATCATGAAAACTTTGGCAGAGACTGTAAAGAATCTGACACTTCATGCAATTTAAGTTTTGGTTTTATTCAATCAGCATCAAAACCAGTTTACATTTACTGTATAGTACCCATTTTGACAATCATGACCCAGAAAAATAAAAGGTGCTTGATTTTGTAGAAAAATATAAAAGATTCTTTATATGAACATTGGAGAGGCACTTAACGATACAAAAAAATGCCCTGAGGAAAGGTGCTCTGCATACCAACCTATAATGCAGGCCTTTGGATTTGGAGGAAGATAGAAAAAAAAATTAAGGATTATTGAAATACTTAAAATAAACGGTGTATCCAAATACAACAAACAACATTTTACAGATATTAAATAAATTTCAGCTGACAAGAATATTTAAACACCAGTAAAGGGGTTTCACAATTACCAGACTATTTTTACATCAGCTATACATAAAACTTAATTACAGATTGGATAAAATATTTTTATCTTTTGGTCACATAAATTCATAAACATATGAATTCTGGCTGTAGCAAAAACTCTTATACATAAACTCCATATTGGATAAAACAAGAAAAATGTTCCAGTGGAAAATCAAGATGTTAAATATCTGGCTACACACAGCCGGGAATGATCTAAAAAGAGGTCATTCAGAAGTGGGTGAATGATAGTCCCCCTTCCCCCATTCAATAGGCTCAGTAGGTTTACCAATAAAAAATACCTGACATTAATTAATTCTTTCAGAAAGCTGAATTGAGCATCATTTTGGCAAATTTACTACTTTGTCCAAATGTCTGACTACAACCCTTAAGCCAGCCATAGATGGATCAAATCTCGGCCGGCCAAGATTCGATACATCTACGGGCAGGCTGGTTGTACCCAAGTCGATCCATTAATCGACTTGGCTACAGCCAGCCTGTCAGATTTTTTTCTTTTTTTAATATGCGGTTCTGTTGGCTGGGAAGACACAACCCTAAATGTGTTGCTAAGGAAATTGAGCGATTTTCTTTTCTTCCATCCGTGGTGGAAGATAAAATCACATCAAATCATCTATGGCTTGCCCTAGGGTAAAATACAGCATATTATGGGTGGATCTAGTGTTGACTGGATGGCACATAACAAATGACTTCAACTTTATGTATAACTTAGTTAACAAGAAATTATGGAGATTTTTGCATGGAAGCAAAAAAAAAAAAAAAAAAAAGACACTGGGGGTTCTTTACGAAAGGCAAATCCACATTGCACTACAAGTGCAAAGTGCACTTGAAATTGCACTGAAAGCGCACTTGGAAGTGCAGTCGCTATAAATCTGAGGGGTAGATCTGAAATGAGGGAGAAGCTCTGCTGATTTTATCATCCAGTCATGTGCAAGCTAAAATGCGGTTTATTTTCCTTGCATGTCCCCCATCGGATCTACAGTGACTGCACTTCCAAGTGCACCTTCAGTGCAATTTCAAGTGTAGTTTGCACTTGTAGTGCAAAGTGTATTTGCCTTTCATAAATAACCCCCATTGTCTACAGTTTGTAGGACTGTTGAAAAATGTTTCAGGAAATGACTGTGGATGTTCATAACAAAGCAATTTCTTCAAGAATGCATGGTATGACAGGCAGCTAAGATTTGGCAATTCTACCAAACAATGTCCCAAAATGGAACACATTAGTAGATCAGACACACTGCATGTAATACATAAACATTTCAACTTTTTAGGGAAAGCCTCAGATGAGTAACAGGTGCTCCATATTTTACACAAAAAAAATGTAATATAGAATTTTTTTTCTTTGGTTGTTATGTTACCTAACCCTATCAACATCGTTTAAACAGTCACAATTATACATAACGCCTTAATCTGACATGAGGATATGTAAATGCAGCTGGGATTTTATTGCACTGCAACTCCTACGGAGTTAAAATAAAGATTGTATTCATCTTTCCAGCTGTGGAACAGTGCATAGGCTAAATGTGTACATTTATTTTGTGTTACAATCTAGTGCTACTTACAATGTGCAAGGTTGATTTATCACATCAAAGAAAAAAAAAAAAAGGAGACATTCCAGGATTATAGCACTATGTATACCAATGGCCATTTATACAACTCAAGTGTGTCTATCTGGATATAGAGCTTTGTGTCTTAAATGTACTTCCAGGCACTGAATAGCAACGGGGTCGACATTTACATCAAATTTGTTAGCAAACAAGTGGTGCTGCTTCAACATGAACTGTAAGTCCCCCGCACCAAAGACACAAACTGAGCGGATATGGATCCCGCTGCATGGAGGATATGGGGCACCCTTGCTGACGTCTCCTTCCAAGTATTCCCAGGTCACAAACCTGGCTATGGAATTCATGTCAGATACATCATATTTACTATTTGCAGGGACTGACCCAGGCACGTCTGGAATTCTATTTAGGGTAGCCCACAAAAATTCATCTGGGCTATAGGTATCCTTGGACCATTCTAAAAACGTTCTAGCATTTTGATTTTCCAAAACATGTCCAACAAATGCCCTACTGACAACGAAGTAGGCACTGCCAGAAAATACTGTAATCTGAAAAGGTGGAGGTTCTTTGTCAATGTCCGTTTTATGAATACCACCGTTTTCTATGTCATAGTGTTTTCGCCATCTGGTTTCTTTGTGCACTGGCATCTTTTCCGTTTCTAGACTGTTCTCTCCTTTTAACGCTTTTAACATTTGCACTATTTCCCCGTTGGTCTTTATTGGGAAGTCCATGCCACAAAGATTTATTAAGTACTTCCACTGTACATTGGCCTTGTGTAAATCTTTCATGCAGTTAAGGTCAGCTTGAACCCGATTCCAAGATGCATATACAACATTCTCTAGCTCAGATGCAATAAAGACATTTTCAAAGCAAGACGCAATTGCCTTCACTGCGGACAAAAAGGATTCTGAAGACTTTTTATCAACGTGGATGCAGTAGTAGTTCTGAGGCATATAAATGCTGCGTAAAAGTCTTTCCAGCATGTCAATTTTTTGGTGAACCACTATTGAATAGGCTATAGGAAATTCACTCTCCTCCTGACTAAGGGGATACAGGAAATATTTACGATTTCTAGTAAATGAGTTGCAGTCTTTTGTCATATTGATGAAGTCTTTTTCAGTCAGCCAGCTGTGCCTTTTTTTGTAATCCACACTTAGCAGTTCCAGTTTGGCAGTCTGAATTTCCTCAATGTCCCCCTTGATGATTTTGGTGCAGTTAACATGGTCTTGGTTTTCCTCTACCAACTCCAAGTTTCTTTTGCTGAAAAACTGAGCTTTGCTGTGGTTCCTAAACAGCGTAAGAGTCACAGCGGTTAGAGCTATAAAGAGAAAAAAGCTTACGCAATTCACTTTGCAATGGCGGAGTCTTCTTCTTAGCATTTCAAAAATTAACAGAGCACTTTAACATAAGAAAAAAATGGAGAAGACTATTTTGTACAGCCTAGTTGTCGTTGTCAGCAAATATCAGCTGCAGAAGTGTAATTTTAAAGAGTATGGGCCAAGCAGCTCCTGAAACACAAAAATAAACTATGGTTATATTTAAGATTAAATCATTTAAAAAAACAAGAGAAAAAGCAAACTACTCATACATCAGTGTCTTTTAGCGAATATGATGCTGCATTTGTAAACTAAGCCCTCCTTATTAGATCTATTTATCCAAATATACATTGTTGCTGAATGAGATTACGTCATTGCATCATACTTTGAAATAACCACATGTAAGGAGCTTCAAATTCCATTAGTAGCCACTAGTGATGGGCTCAGGTGTGTTCGGATCGAATCCGCCAGGAAGCAGTTAGTGTGTGTGCGTGTGTGTGTGCAGCTGCCGGTCAGGAAATGCCTCACTGCCTATGATTGGCGGTGTGCAGTGATGGCTTCCTGGCGGGTGCGATCCGAACACGCCCGAGTCCATCACTAGTAGCCACCATTCGGATGTGGAGTGTGCAAGTAGTTAGATGTTAAAAATACACTATCCTTTAGACAAGCATGTACCTCCCTGCTAGCCACTAGATGGTGCAGACTAAAGCCTGGTACACACTATGTCAGGTCCGGTCGGAGTCGCTGTATTAACAATCCGAAGTTAGTACAGCGATCTCCCCCACTGAGCTGTTGTGTTCTGCAGTGGCGGCCCATCCATTAGGGGCGCCCAAGCGCCGCCCCTTCTATCCACGTCCACCACCTCATAGTGATGCGATCCTCTATCCATTGGCGCCACCACCCCCTATTTTATGCGTCTGGTCCCTTTTTAGGATGCCGGGCGCCTGAATTACATCGGCGGCGGGTGTTTTTTTTTTTAAGCACCCGATTAGAGCCAGGGGCTCTAATAGGCTTCAAAATAGGGTGGGCTCATGGCGCAGAGCATTGCACTACGAGGCCACCAGGGTGTTACAACAGCAAATAAATATTCGCTGTTGCAACACTGGGTCTGTTACCAGTCACCCGACTGGCTGAAAGGACAGGCGATCCTATTGGACGCCTAGGAGGAGGGGAGGAGATGCACAGCAGAAGCGAGGGAGGAGTGAGGAGGATTAGACACAGGAGCCGCTACCCGATGCCTGCCACAGCCTGATGTCCGCCGATCCCCACTGCGCCTTGATGTCCGCCGCCTAGATAGGGTAAGTGAACCATGAGCAGGGGAGGGGGGGGGGGTCTTTGCCACACGCCACTGGTGTTCAGACAGGGGGACGCCCCCCCCCCGCCAGAACACTCCAATCAGCTCTCTCAGCCATCATTGGTGGGCCGAATGTCAGACGTTTTTTATTAAACCGGCCGATGTCGCCTGGTATTTGGCCCCTGTGTCCTAGGCATAACAGTGCTCTGCTGATCAGTTGTTTGATTGTGGTTTCTGAAGCAGGTCTGCGAATGTTAAAAAAAAATAAAAATCACAAGTGATGGGCAGAAAAAGTCTATACCATCCAGTAAATACTAAAAAAACAGCAGCTACAGGGAAGGACAGGGGACATGTACACCTTTTCTAAAAATATTTCAACACTAATATTCTTTCTAAATACTTAACCATGGACTTAAAATGCTGTATTAGTAAAGTGGTTGTAAAAGTAAAAGGTTTTTTTCTATGCATAAAGATTAAAAACCTTTTACGTGCAGCTCCCCCCACAGCCCCCCTAAATACTCACCTGAGCTCGATCTTGGTCCAGCGCAGTGCACTCTGCAGCAGCTCTTCTCGCATGGGTTCGGCCGAGAGCCTTTGCTGCTGTCGGTTGAAACCTGTAAGTAAAGAACAGGGGTGGGGCCAAGGCGGGCTGTGTGTCTGCATAGACACAAACAGCCCGGTTCACACAAGTGCCCCCATGAGAAGTGGCTTCCTATTGGGGCACTTGGCTGGACAAAGGAGCCAGGAGAACCGGTGTTCTATCGAATAGTGCCCACCGTCGAAAAGTGCCCACACATGCGCAGCATGGAAGGGCACTCTAGCTGATTTCCCGATCAGCTGGCGTGGCGTCACCATAGCGCATACGCACATGGGAGATAGCATTTCACAGGCAGAATTGAAAGCTATGCAAACAGCACATAGAGGGAGACCGTAGTTGTCAGATTGTGCCTCGCTGTTGTGGGACGGGTTTACAGTGTGCTCAAGATCGGGTTTTGTCTGTGTTGCAGGGTGGGTTTGGTGTGTTGAACAACGGGTTTTGCCTGTGTCTAAGGGTGGGTTGCAACAGACAAAACCCGCCCTGCAACAGCGAGGCAGAATCTCACAACTACGGTCTCCCTCCGCTGTTGGCATAGCTTTCAATTCTGCCCGTCAAATGGCATCTCCCGTCGAAAAATGCCTCCTTCGATGTGCTAATGCACTATGGTGATGTCACGCCAGTTGATTGGGAAATAAGCTGGACTGTCCGTCCGAATTGCGCATGCGGGCACTTTTCGACGGAGGGCACTATTTGATAGAACACTGGCAGGGGACCTGAAAAGAGGAGGATTGAGGCTGCTCTGCACAAAATAAATGCACAAAGCAGGTATGCCTATTTTTACTTTAAAAAAGGAAACATTTAATATCATTTCAATGCAATGAATAGCCCCTATAAAAATGGTCCTTTTGTATAGGGTACCTTTAAATGCAATTTTAAGTCCCTTGCTACTTTGTAGGCTCTCTCCTCTTCTTATGGTCTTCCATAGCTGCTTAGCAGTCCATTGTAAATAAGGAAGAGCCCCCCACCACTATCCAGAGGATCAGAGGAAAGAGAGGAGTGCCAGGGGAGCAATGGATAAAGTAATTAAAGAACCTAGAACTAAAAATAGCATTTAACTCTTGGCGTGTATGGGGTGTCCCACTGCAAAGAGTTTTGAATGTTTCCCTATTGTTCATCTTTAAAGTGAAAGTTCACTCAAACTGTAGCTGTGTTTACTTTGAGTACCCAATCACGTGCAGAAAAAACAAAAACAAACACAGGACTCTTTTTGTCCCTTGACTGGATGATTAAAGAGAATTTTCACTCAAATTTGTTGAGTGAATATTCACAACTCATTTAGTAAAAAATGAAATCAAATCACGCTAAATAAAAAGAAAAGTATTTCCTGAACTATTGAATGCTTAAAATTAACAGACAGGCAGTTTATTAAATCCTATTAATTAGTATTGCAAGTCCTCTATTCAAGTAAATTCCACATTGTAAATCATTACTGCATTTTCGAAGGAACGTTACAGACCAACTGTAATTAAAACTTTCATCTTGGAGTAGGGAAGGTTTAAGAAGGTCTGCCAGGTTTTCCCTGTTGTATGTGCCCCCAACAGATGATTTTACCTCACTTCCTGTTCAGAGGTTAGGAAGTAACAGAAAATCTTTCCAATAGAAACAGACTGCAAAAAATTTTTTTTAGCAGGGTAAACCTTGGGTCAGTGTTTTTCTTGGCGACAGAGGAAAAGAGGAAATCTTGGTAATAGAGTCACAGACCATCATAATAAAAATATCTTAACAGATTGTAACCCTTCCTCACTATTTAAAAATAAATAAATCTTTCAGATTTCTTTAAAAAAAAAAAAAAGGTTTCCATTAAGTGATCATTGGCACAGTCATGATGGTTAATGCTATTGCATAATGAGACATTTTTTTTGGGGGGGTCGGCAAACACTGCACCTCCCCACGCAGGTCGGTTGTTTGGTGTACTTAGCCCATCCATGGCGGGCAATTATGGACGGCTTCCCAAGCTCTCCTCCGCGAGCATCATGAGCAGCTTCTCCTTTCCCTGCTCGACGGCTTCCATCTCCTCCCTCCTCCTTGGCAGCCAATCAGAACGCTTCTCCTTTCTTCCAAATCGGGAAACAGGTCTCAGACCCATGCTTCCTGATTGGCAGAGTCACGATTCAGAGAGACTAGCGAATATTCACCCGAGCGCATTCTCAGTGCCCCAAGCCCACCCTATTTTAGAGCCTATCATGAGCCCGGCGTCCTGAAAGGGGCCAGACGCATAGATATGGGGGGTGGCGGTGATGGATAGGGGAGGCGGCGCCCGTGCGCCCTTAATGGACGGGCCGCCCCTGGTAGCAAACACAACCCAGCAACATGCTATGTACCAGCATAACTACAGTTCCCCAAATTGTAGAAAATTTTAATATTTTGGTGTAAATAATCTTTTATCAATTTATACTTTTTTTGAAGGGCAATTCCACTGTTTGAGCACACTCTCTGAATTCCTGACAAACAACATACGCACCTGTCCTCGCTCCACCCACCAGTATAGACTTTCCATTAGAATTAATAGTGAATGCTGCACACATAATTTCCACACTTGCTACAAATAACTGCATGCATTACTTGGTGTGTTGGTCATTTTGAAACAAACAAGAGAAAGAAAAAAAAAAAAAACCTCAATAGTTTTTAGCAATTTAGTTTCATCTTCACACACAACTTTGTTCTAGCTGTCATTATTCTAGTGAAGGAATAGTTTAAGTGGGCTGTGACTTCACATTTCCTTCCTCAATTTTTATACATTAGCTCTGCTGACAATCATGTCCACACATAGCACTTGCATTTATTTTTTGTTATTTTCTTTAAATTTGAAAGCTAAAATTACAATTTACCACACAAGCTTAAGTTAAAGTGTATGGAAAGGCTATTTATTTTTATTTTTTTTGTGGGAAAGGGTTACACATTCCACCAACTTTTTATTGCTTGTCTTCTGCAGTCTTTAATTTTCATTAGAAACTTGAAAGTGATTGCAAAGCGTCCACACAATTTATTTTTTGTTTTTCTTCTTTACAGATGCAATAGTTATACAATTTGGATTATCTAGTGATCGGATTGAAATATATGTGGGCACTAGATAAACATCAGATGCTGCATCAGTCCACCAAATTCCCCAAACTGAAGAAACTGAAATTGTCTATTATCATATGATCAACCCCGGAGTTTTAATAAACATATAAAACAGCTGAGAGTAGTAAAACTGCTGGTAAACGTAGGGAAATGGAGCTCTGGGGCTTTTCTGCACTCGGCAGTAATCATAATGCCATGGTTGCAAAGAAGCAGTATTTGAATCTTTTTGGTAATTTTAGGTAAGCATATGCATTATTAATCACTTTTCTTTGAGGGCATTTTTTTAATTTTTTGCATAAATTTTAATCTGCATTTTATTTTTTTAGAAATTGAATAAAAATTTTTATGCTGAATGAAATTTGCGCAACTGGTTATCAAACAATTTCAGGAAAAAATACACTATAAATAAATTTTAGTGCAAGCCAACATAATATGAATTTATTGGCAAAATCTAAAAGATGGTGTGCCATGTAAATAGATACCAAATATGTCAATCCCTAAAATTGCGAGCACTCATTACGAAAAACAACAGAATCCAATATTGTCCATAGGCAATGCTTTAAACCTTTACAGGTTATCAGGTTAGACCGACTGAACCATGATTTACTGCCCTGGACACCTTCAGAGTCCGTAAAAGGGATTTCTAGACCAGGGTTTCTCAACTCCAGTCCTCAAGGCGCCCCAACAGGTCATGTTTTCAGGCTTGCCATTATTTTCACAGGTGATTTGATCAGTTTCACTGCCTTTGGGCTCTTTCACACGGACGGTCCATATGTCGGTTTTTCATCCTTCCGTTTTCGGATGCAAAACGGACATACATGTATCCCTATGGGATAGCGGGTGTCAGCGGAGATCTCGTCCATGCCCGCTATGGTCAGTTTCTGCAGACGGAGGAAAACCCTATTTTTTCATCCGTCTGCAGAGCGGATCGGATGACCACGGACTCTAGGGTCCGTCGTCATCCGATCTCCCATAGGGGAGAGCGGCGCTGTGACAGGTCTGTCCCTGCGCTGTGTGAAGAGACGGACCTGTCATCTTCCTGCTCAGCGGAGATCGCTCCGGCGATCCCTGCTGAGCAAGCGGATATCCACGGGGCGGATCAGCACTGATCCGCCCCGTGTGAAAGAGCCCTTAGTAATTACCACAGTCATATCATCTGAGGGAAATCCTGAAAACATGACCTGTTGGGGCACCTTGAGGACTGGAGTTGAGAAACACTGATCTAGAGCTTCCCAGGTCACTTTTACTTGATAGCTTGTTTTAACCCCTTGAATACATTAGATTAGTACAAACCACTGTTCCTTTAACACGGATGTGATGTCACAGAAATAGCCACTGAAACTACACAGAGGCAGTGAGGGGACTGGTCATCCAGTTGAGAATAAGGCAGCCACAAGTGTCTGGTCACGTGAACAGAAAACGGGGGAATAGAAAGCCCATTTAGGATGACTTTTAGGAGAGATATAAAGAAAATGATGGGTCTATAAAAAAAAAAAAGGTAACTGGAGCTAACATTACTACTAGGTATACATGTGCCTATGAGACTACTAAAGAGTTTCCAGAGTGGGGGGTTAAACTTTTTCACAATGGATCTGGGGAATAGACTGGAAAAAAAAAAAAAATAAGACTTTCCTTTACCATTAATTTCTCTTTCCTGGAATACAGTACAGGACACCTTCAGGTGATTGGACGCTGGCAAAAAAGGATTGCAGGTACATTCTTCCTTATAAACCCTTCCAATCCCAGCTAGCCTCATTTCTGTAGCAAGCCATGGAGAGATCACAATAATAGAAGCAAGGGTCTTCTACAGTACTCCAGGATATGGATTATACCAATAAGTCCAACTTAAACAAAAACGAACAGAAGCCCAAACAGCAGACAGGCAATCTGAGACACCGTTGCCTGATGCTAAAAGTCAGAGAAGCACAACAGAGCATGCCTGAACAGGGAGGGGATATTATATTTTAGGCTTAGACAAAAGCTTTTGTAATCCACCTAGCAATGATGGAGTGATATGCAGGGAGTCCTCAGGAAGCACAAACAGGATTTCAATTTCTGAAAGGAAGCAGTAAGAGAGGTAAACTCTCACAGTACATACACAAAGCAAACAGTGTAAGAAAATCTCCCTAGGATGCGTCAAAGCATGAGATAAAAAAGGAAGGGCAATATCCTGAACGATATGAAAAGCAGAGAACACAGTTTTCCGGGAAACAAAAAAAAAGAAGGCCTTAGAAGGAAAGGACAGAGACTCTCCTAGCAGATGTGTTAGCTATCAGGAGGACCACTTATGGTTAAGAACATTTAGGGGTGTTCCTGGCAAGAAAACAAATAGAAAAATTGATTCAGACAAATCCCCAGACAGTAACCCAATGGGTAAGAGCAGTAAATCGGGTCCTACCCTACAAAAAAATAATGTATGAACAAAGGGGAAACGGGCGAAGATATGAAAATATATGGGCAAAATGGAATAGAACATGGTTAACAGTGGATATAGGAACACCCGAAAATATAGTATAAGGTGACCATAGAGGATGAGAGAGAATGGAATGAATGAGAGGAGAAAATTTAATTATAATTTGTATTATATAAAGAAATGTAAAAGTATATAAAAATGCACAATGTAAATTATTATGTAATGAAAAATTTTGTAATAAAGAGTTTTGAAAAAAATAGAACATTTAGGGGGAAAAAAAAAAACTTGATTGGTTCATGAGTGGCTTTGAAATCCAAAAGAGCCAGACTGACATCCCACAAGGATACAGGCGAATTGCCAGGGGGAGATACATGAGTGACTCACTAAACAAAGACCTTAACTAGCGAATGAGAGGCCAAAGTTTAGTCCTCTTATGGTTCTTAAGGCCAAATGTTGGTCTAGATCAGACTGGACTAGAGCGCCACGCGAGCATGCACAGTCAGGAGCTAGCTGTGGGTCCTCAAGAAGCGTTTGTTACCCCAAAACTTCTTATTCCCGATATGTGCCTGCTGTTCTGTATACCTGCATGAGAAAGTATCCTGTTCTCTTTGTATTGCTTTCTTTATGTGAAATCCCTGGTGTTCCTGCCAGTACCTTGGCTTTCCTATTAAAAACTGGCCACACTAAGCAGGAGAGCACACCATGGTCAGTTCTCTAGCTATGCTAGGAACTCTGTGTGCTCTCCTTCAATGATCAGACGTGTCCCGACACGAGCCCCAGCCATTTACTGTGAAGATTTGTGTCCTGCTGCTCCTCCTTCCCCCTGCTCTTATGCAGCTGAGAACAGAGGGAATGTGACCACTTATAATGTGTGTGTGTGTGTGTATATATATATATATATATATATATATACATATACATACACACACACACACACATATATATACACACATATACATATACACACTTTTTTTTTTTTATATTTATTACACACACAAGAATGTTTTGTCTTTTATTTCTATTTAATAATAAATAGAAATCAATAATTAATAATATCTATTTTACGAGGTGATCGTTTACAATCACTTTAAATCCTTTGCCATCTGCCTGCCTTTTTTGGGCACAGTTTCAAGAGTCCAGGTCCTCTAACTCTTCATTAACCAACTAGCCCTAAATAATACCTTACCTTTGTGCAAAAATAAGAATTGTAATGTCGAAAGTGGGGAATTGCTAGAGTGGCCCAACTCGGTGACTGTGTTGTGAAACTTAAGCCTTTTACACACGATAAGAAGATCGGACAAATGATCGACCATTTGTTTTTTTCCTTTGGCATGCTAGTCTAATCTCGAAAACCAATGGGTTACTAAAGTTATGAAAATTCTCGTATGACAGTATATAACTTCGGAAGTGATATAATGTTTTGCATTGTATTCTTTCGTTTCCGAGCATGCGTGGTCTTGCATTTTTTTTCATACGAATTACATTTCATTTAAAATTTTATTTAATTTGATCATTTACTGATTAAATGAAAATCGTTTGTTCCGGTATTGTACAAGAAATATTTGTGTTTGTCCCTTCGGAAAATTTCAGGTGAACTGCCGTGATGGGCTCTCAAAAGCTGTACACTAATGATCAGATTATCGTACGATCGCTTTGAAAGTGGCATTTTTCGTCCGATTTTCTCATCGTGTACTAGGCATTATATAGAAGTCTCAACTAAGGTAAAAGATGGCTAAATGCTTTTTGTAGTGCAAGGCTCACTTCAGGTTTTACCAGCTGATAAAATGAAAAGCACATATATTCTACGCACATAAACACACACCCATAGTGCGGGATGTGTTCCTGTTTGAGATCAGATGTATGAAAGTCCACCCTTATTCATGTGTGAAAACACAGATCTCGCCAGTAGCTGGGACTCTGAAAGCCGCACTTTATGCTAGCTAGCACGGAGGCTTTTTCAGCTCTCCATTTATGTTTTTTTTTTTCTTTAGGAAAGTGTAAGGTTACCTAGTAACTTAATATGTACCTAAATATAAATGTCAGCAGTCTTCAAAAAAAAGGTCTACATTTCGAAGAACATTCATTACCAAATTAATGTTATTTTTTATTTATTTTTTTAAAAGAAAAAAAATTAATTTCTTGTGATTTTAAGGAAAACCAACTGCAATATTCACTGATCCTCTATGCAAATTACTATTTTACATAAACTGTACATACACAGCACTTTTTTTCCACAGAGAATTAACCACATCACACAAGTTTTTGCCTTGGAGTTTATGATCGTCTACTACAGACACAAGCACACCCTGTAAGGCCAAACTAGAGCAAAAATATGTAAACATAAGTAGGCCAATAAAGATAGTCCATATTAGCAAGTGACAAAAAGGAATTCCCCCTATCGCTTCATAACTTTTAAATATGGCTGAATTATGGATTTGTAAACCAATAGTATAATTCATCATGCCAGGTTGCTGGAGTTATGGGCAAAAATATTGTCACCCTGCCTTTCTGTAAGACAGTGCACCACTTTGCCCAGAAAATGTTTGCAATTACAAATGTTTAGGCATTCTTATATTTATTTAGTTTGTATTGGTATGACACAAAAGTGGAGAAACAAAAAGCCAAATCTGACACATTCCATGCAAAACTCCAAAAACGAACTGGACAAAATTATTGGCACCCTCAATTTAACCACTTCCTGCCCGGCCTATAGCAGAATGACGGCCAGGGCGGTGGTTCTGTTATCCTGACTGGATGTCATATGACATCTTTCAGGATAACAGCCGGCACGCGCACGCAATAGGTGGTGCGGCGTGTCAGTCTGAGATACTGCAACACCAATCTTGGTAAGGGCCCTTTACAACGTGATCAGCCGTGTCCAATCACAGCTGATCACAGTGTAAACAGGAAAAGTCGTGCATCAGCTTTTCCTCACTCGCGTCTGACAGACGTGAGTGACTGATCATCAGCACAACCCCCCCCCCCCCCCCCGTGGATGCCCATCCAGGTTTACCGGGGATTGCCACCACTGATGATCACCAGGTATGCCACCCATGGCCACCAGGGATGCCAATTTTTGCCAAAATCAATACCAATCAGTGCCCACAAATGGTGCCAGTCAGTGCCCATCACTAATGCCTGCCAGTCCGTCCTTATTAGTTATGCCCATCAGTGCACGGACGCCCTCCCCGGCAATTAAGGCCTGCACTGTAGCCATCTTTCGGGTATATAGCACGGGCAGGAGGAGGTTAATATTTGGTAGCACACCCCTTGGGGAAAAAAAAAAAAAATAACTGAAATCAAATAGCTTCCTGTAACCATCAATGGAGTTTCTTACACCTCTCTACGGGAATTTGGGGCCACTTTCACCAACTGCTCCAGGTCTCAGATTGGAAGGGTTCCTTTTCCCAACTGCTGTTTTGAGATCTCACCACTGGTGCTCTATGGGAGTTAGATCTGACAGTCTATCATTTCCTCTTCCTCCATATGGAGAAATGAATGTATTTCTTGCAACCACAGGCACAGACCCTGTTGACAGGGAAATCCCTCCCGGGAGCCATTGTATTCTCCCAACAGGGAAAGCAACCCCAACCAGGAGAACGCAGTGATTATTGCTAGTAGCTATACCAGCCACTAGCGATAATCGTTCGTAAAATTTGACAGGCTGGTTGTTCCCAAGCTGATAAGAAGAAAAAAATAAATCAACTTGGGAACATTCAGCATGCCCATACATGATTCGAACATGACCGGTTCCTGCTCAACTGGCTGAGATTAGAATCATCCATGCCCAGGCATAGGCACCATTCACACCTGAGCGTAGCCATTTACTGGCGTTTTTCGGGGGTTTTAAGTGTATTTTCAGCTTTTTAAAAGGAGCTTTTTTATTCTACAAAATGTTAAACAACAAAGAAGTATTCAATAAAACTCTAGTAATGTCACGCTGGGAGACTGACTTAGGCCAAACCTTCACACCAGAGCAATGGCAAAAAGCTTTTAAAGCGGTTCGGCACACATTTCCTTTAGTAAATCTCTTTTGCTTCCAAATCAGGCAAAGAGTACTAAATGAAATGTGTTTTTTTTTTTTTTTTTTCACTTACCTTGTAATCGATGACTTCCAGTCCTCTGTCTCTGCGGGGGTGGGCGGGGTCTGTGCAGGGATCCTCGTCACGACGCACTGTCTCCAGGGATCTGGTGTCATTGATCCCAGGAGTCTGTGCGGGCATCTTCCGAAATCTCGCGAGATTTCGGACACATCTTCCGAAATCTCGCGAGATTTCGGCAGATGTGCCGACATCTCGCGAGATTTTGGAGAACGTGAGCTACACTTTGCCGTTACTGCGCACGCGCGAGCTCGGCGCAGTAACGGCGGTGCATGCTGGGCCATCTTAAGTGCCTGTGGGGTTTCCCATGCCCACAGGCAAGATGGCCCCCAGCAGAAAAACAGAATATAAAGAACTTTATTGGACGAAAACCGGATGCGATCGCGATGGAAGACGGAACAGGTGAGTCCCCCAATTTTGCTATTAATCCTGAGCATATTCCCCAAAAAAAATAAAATAAAAAATAAATAAAACCCAGTGCAGAACCGCTTTAAAGTGAATTATATGTCAACCAAGAGTGTTAACTTGTGGGAACTATCCCATAAGATATCACTTCGCTGGTATTTAACGCCACACAGAATCGCAAAGTTCACACCTCACTCCACCGCCCTCTGCTGGCGACAATGTGGTCAAGTGGGAACTTTATACCACATCTTATGATCTTGTCTGGTTATCAAACATTACTGGGAAGCAGTCTTTCAGATTGCCAACCAGGTCCTAGGACTTGTAGTCAACACAACCCCTGAGATGGCTCTTCTCTCCCTGTCCATTGACTCTATCCCGAGAGAACATTGGACAGTCCTAACACATATACTTATGAGTGCAAGACTAGTACTGACCCGACACTGGAAAAAACAACCAGCTCCCTCCATGCGTGAGGTAGTGATGACCACCAACACCCACGCCACATACGAATTAATGTATGCTAGTACGCAAAATTGCCTCTCACAAGCTTTAATGAAGTAGAAAACCTGGACTAACTGGTATAAAATAAATAACCCCTAAGGTAACAGGTAGAGGAATAAAGTATGATTACCAATCTTTTATGGTTACACAATGATGAATAGCTTATTCTGTTTGTTTTTTCTGTTCTGAGTTCACTTACCGTTAAAATGTCAAGACACCATTACAAGGTATTTGTACTGAAATGTATCGTATTGCTTTTCTATGTCTGACAAACCAATAAAAATTATTGAAATTAAAAGGAGCTTTTAAAACGTTTTAAAGGCGTATTACAAGCATTTAACAGCTTCAGGCCATTTTGTTTAGCCAATAGAAAGCACTAGGGGGAGGAGAGGAAGAGCAAAACGGGGGTGGAGAGCTGCTGTTTGAGCGACAAAACTCTCAGAAAACTCAAGTTAAGGTATTTCTATTGAAGTCTATGGGGTCAAAAACAATTGTAATCTGCCAAAAAGAAGCTCATGTACTTTTTTGAGGGACAGGCATTTTGCTTCAGGTGACAGAACGCTCATATGTGAACAGGGATTATTGAAATGAATGGTATGTGGCTTGTTGAGCGTTTTAGAGCTACAAGCAGAAAATTGTTTAGGTATGAACGGGGACTTAGGACCGCTTACATACAGGCATTGCACTCTTCAATCTTTTATCTGTCCGTTTTCAGAGGGAAAACAGAAAAGCAATTCATTCCTGTGGGCTTGTGGATGTAACTGAATGATCGTCCGCTTACATCTGCCTACATCGGTGTCCTTCAGGCCAATTTTTCTAACCACTTGACCTCTGATAGGTTTTTACCCCCTTCCTGACCAGGCCATTTTTTGCTATTCTGCACTGTGCTACTTTTAACTGGCAATTGCATGGTGATGCAACACTTTACACAAATTAAATTGATATAGTTTTTTTCACACACACAACTTTCTTTTGGTGGCATTTGATCACCACTGTTTTTTTTCCTTATTATATAAAACAAAAAAAGACCGCAAAAAAAAAAAAAAAGACGTCATTTTCTACCTTTGTGCCAAATCATATTAAAAAAAAAAAAAAGTCAAGAAATCTAATTTCTTCATAAATTTAGGCCAAAATGGTTTCTGCTACATGTTGGTAAAAAAAAAAAAAAATCTCAATAAGTGTACATTTATGTGAAAGTTAGTGTCTACAAACGATAGCATATATAGTGGAATTTACTGTAATGGCGGTAGTGACAATACAGTGATCAGTGATAATACTGTACTAATGACAGTTGCTGGGAAAGGATTAACATCTAGGGGCAATCAAGGGGGTTAACTGTGCCTAACAAGTGTTATGTGCTTTGGTTTTAATCCCTGCTTTTCAGCGAGACTGTTGCTCACTGTCCAAAGAGTTCTGCGTTTGTAAACACAGAACTCTGTGTGACTGGACACAGCTGATCAGCAGGTTTCAGCCAAAATCATTGGCTGGAATCTGCTGCCAAACTCATGCTGTGTCCAATCACAGCACAGGACAGCAGGGGCATGCACATTTAGATGGATCGTAAGGCTGCATTCACAACTGAGCTTTTTGTAGCTTGAAGCCTGAAGCTACAAAACGCTAGAGGGGAAAAAATCCATTATTCTCAATGGAGATGGTTCACATCCATGTCTCCTGAAGCCGAACGCCTGAAGCTCAAACAAGTTCCGGACCCTTTTTTGTCGCTCGAATGGGGCAGATTTGGGCGTTTTTCTTCTTTTTACATTGGTGACCTTTTGCCCAGCACAAATCGTGGCAAAACGCTATAAAAAAACGCAGCGAAATTGCGTTAAAAAAACGCTGCAAAAAACAAAATTGCTGTAAAATTGCGCGATTTTCTGCCTGAAAACGCTACGCTCAGGTGTGAATGGGGCCTTACAGATGTAAACCGATGTCTTCCATTTACGTTGACCCCATTTATGTCTGTTTTAAGGCAAGAAAAATTTTTTGTTTATACTTTTGGTACCTATGCTTAGTTTTTTCAACAAACACACACAAAAAAATAAATAAATTAAAAAAAAAAAAAAAAAAAAAAAAGAAGAAAACCCTGCTGCAAAAGCATGCATAACTATCAAAAAAGCTTTTAAAACATGTATAAAAGACTGACCTCATCATGACGTGTCTACCTGAGATGTTATTTCACTTAACAAGCTTGGGATTTCTTCTCTGCACATTTTTACTAGGGGTTAAGCTAAAACAATCCGATAATTATCCCTACTGGGATTATAACCAGAATAATTAGAAAAAAAAAAAATAATATTGAGCCAATTATAGCGATTGTAAATGTTCTCTTTAAAAAAAAAAAAAAAAAAAGAAGGTTTACACTTGCCTCCTCCTCGAAACGCCTCTTCTTGGGTGCCCTGCTGGCTCTCATCTGCTGAGTGCCCCCATTGAAAACCACTTTCTCACGCATGCAGGGTCACTCTCAAGCCTCGCTGTCTGCATCTATTGACACTGACAGCAGGACTCGGCCCCTCCCCCTCGTTACTGGTTTGAGCAGCAAAGCCAATGAGACCAGAAATTGAGGGGAGAGAAGAGCTGCAGACGTGCACAGTGCACGATCAAATGAGGGCTCAGGTTAAAAAATAAAAAGTGGGCGGGTAATACTACTACCTAAACATTTTTTACCTTAATGCAAAAAAAAAAAAAAAAAAGGTAAAAATGTTTAGGCTTGGGAAGTGCGCATGCGCGGAGTTCCGAAGATGGCCGCTTAGCCAGGAGCTCCGCTCTACCTCAGCCAAACGGAACCCATTACCAGCTTCACAGCACCCCAGAGCGGCGGGAAAAGAGACCGCGGAATCCACAAACGACGGGGAATCACCCCACATGATCAAGCCCGAGATTAGACGCAGCTTGGAGCCACAATTTGAGAGCCTGGATCCGGCCGGCGGATCCAAAATGGCGGCCGCGTCGAGGCAGCACCAGGCCTACACTGAGGGAAGACTTGAGGGGAGACAGGTAATAACTCCTACTACCCTCCACTACACACCGGTGACACAGGGTTACCCACAGCAGGACCTGTCTCCCTCACCAGCATCCACAGAAGCCCTAATAGGCCGTTCCATGGACGGACCCTCAGTCTCCCCTTCAGAGCTTCCCACTGCTCACCAAGCCATTCCTCTACACACTGATCCCTTGTCAGCGTCCCTCACTATGGATGAACTCTATTTGAAATTATCAGACTTACTTTCCCTAACAGCAGCCAAAATCACAGGAGAGCTTAAACAGGACTTTCAGAACTTAGGCACCAGAATTGACTACATTGAGCATAAGATGGAACAAACAGTTGCCATGACTAACCAAACCTCTGACCACCTACACACAGTACAAGATCAATTGGATATCGCCTTATCCAGAATTGACGATTTGGAAAATAGGTCAAGAAGGTACAACGTCAGGATCAGAGGACTCCCTGAATCCGTTACCAACATACCGGCTGCGGTACAAAATATGATTCAGGCCCTAATCCCAAATGTGCCTCAGCACCGCTTGGAACTAGACAGAGCTCATAGAGCACTGGGACCTCCCAGGAAAGATGGAACCCCAAGAGATGTCATCGCGAAACCGCACTTCTACGCCATCAAAGAAGAAGTGATGAGACAGGCACGCTCAGCTCCCAAAGTCTTATGTCTTGGTCACCCTGTACAATTATTTGCAGATCTCTCTCCTTCCACCATGCAACGCAGACGCTCACTAAAACCCCTGCTTCAGGTCCTTTCACAGAAAGACATCAAATACAAGTGGGCCTTCCCATTTGCAGTGAGATTCACAGATAGCGGAAAGTCTTATTCTTTCTCGACATTCCCTGAAGGCGAAAGACTGTTGCTGCGACTCAAACTCATCTCCCAAGAAACAGAAATGGAAGTGACCTCCAACTTGCCCGGATCTTCCAAGAGACCAACCCCGACGAGCCCGGTATCACCGCTGTGGAACAAAACCAAAATCAAGAAATCCAAGGAAAATGGCCCACCTTGATGACCACTAAAGGGACATGAACTGTCCTACGCCCCTTGGTCCTAATTTGATTCTGAGCTTCCTAGACTCAGATACCTGATTGCTGTTCATTTTGAACACAGGCTTTTTTTTTTTTCTTTTTTTTGTTTTATTTTATATTTAATGTTTTTGATACATCTGGTCCCACAGGAGTTGGCCGGCCCTGGACCGGTCAATTCTGGGAATTTACGCACCTACACGGTGAACGGGTGCCCCCCCCTCCGCACCCCAATAAGGGGCGAACGGGGGGCACCTAATGCGAAAACATACATTGTTTCCCTGTCCGCATTTTATTTGCCTTTTTTTTCTAGACGGCTGTGATCCACTTACCTCCTACAATATTAGGGGGTTCCTTGGCTGAGGTAGGCTCCTTGTGCCTCCACCTCACCCTCTGGTTCCTATTGGTATCCGAGGGTGTGACTGTCTGTCCCCTTTGGGAGCAGACATCGTTACCTATACGGTAGTAGCCCCTAGGGGGTGTCTCCACCCCTGGGGACTGTTTTTCTTGTTAGGAGACAATTTTCTTTTCTTTCCCACTCTTCCCCCTTTTTCTTTTATTTTTCCTCTTCCCATGTCCCCCCCTGTGATTTGGTGCCTAATGAGATTTATCCTTTCAGAACAACCACCTTCATTGTTGGTTTCCAGCTCCCCAACGCCAGGAAGAGGTTATGCTAAGTCGAACAGCCAAGTAGACAGAAAACTTCCAAAGGTGAGTGACGAAGTATGCCGAGCTGCCGCTCCTCCCACACCTAATGGCTGACACACCACAACCACATCTCAAAATAGCCTCCCACAATGTGCAAGGCCTAAACTCACCAATCAAAAGGAGAAAATTATTTTCACACTACAAATCCCTTAAATTAGATATTTTGTTGATTCAGGAAACTCACTTCCCAATGCGGTACAGTCCCAAATTTATACATGCTCACTACCCTCACTTCTACCTTGCCAAGGTAGAGAACAAAACGAGAGGGGTCGCAATTTTTTTGTCGAAATCGTGTGGCTTTACTCTCTTATCTGAACACAGAGATGTGGAGGGGAGGTTCCTCTTGGTCAAGGGGACTATAGGAGGTCATATTTACTCCCTAGTATCCTATTACGCCCCAAACAAAGGTCAGGAACAGTTCTTTAAACGGATCCTAAACGAACTTTCTCCTCTATTAGAGGGCACGGTGATTTGGGGGGGAGATTCTAATATAGCATTCGATCAGGCAATGGATAAATCCAAACCGCCCAATACACAGCTCACCAGACCCACCAGGGCAAGTTTAAGGATAGCAAAACTTCTACATAACAGGGGCTTTATTGATGTGTGGAGAGAACTTAACCCCTCCAAAAGGGACTTCACTCACTATTCATACCCGCATGACACATACGCCAGGATTGACCATATTCTGGTCTTTCCAAACTCGCTACCAGCAATTCTTAAATCTCACATAAGTGATACGGTTCTCTCAGATCACTCATTAGTTATCATGCACATTCAATCCAGCATACACATGACGAAACAGGGACAATGGCGCCTAAACGAATCTATTCTCTCAGATCCAGTGCAAGTAATGGAATTAAGTAAGGCCCTAACTGAGTACTTCACCCTAAATGATGTGGAAGACATTTCGCCAGAAACGCTATGGTCAGCACACAAGGCTGTAATTAGGGGAAAGTTCATACAAATAGGTTCCAAGCTCAAGAAAGCACGCATGATACAGATAGATAGATTGGAAGACTCGTACAAATCTGCCAAAGCTCAACACAAACGTTGCCCCTCCCCATCCCTACTTGCCCACATTGAAAAGCTAAGACTGGAACTTAATCTAGCTCTTACGACGAAAGCCGAAAAATCTATCCGTTGGAGCTCGAACAAATTTTACACTCAGATGGGGAAGATAGGACCAATGCTAGCCAATAAATTATCTCCCAGAACAAAATTTTCCTCTTTCCCCAAAATCAGATTGGCTAATCACGGTTTAACGTCCAACCCCGCCAAAATCCTAGATGCCTTCCAAAAATTTTATGCAAAACTCTACAGTGCCCCCCCACAGTCCCCGAGTATCTCGATCTCTGAATTCATGGACAGTGTACCTATACCAAGATTAATAGACGAACACAGGGAAATCTTAGAAGCTCCTTTTTCGATAGAAGAAGTGACCTCAGTAATCAAAGGCCTCAGGATAGGGTCGGCACCCGGTCCGGACGGGTTATCGGCTCCCTATTATAAAACCTTCAGGGAACCCCTAGTCCCATATATGGTTAAATTTTTTAATCACTTAACTCAAGGCAACCCCCTAGACCCTCAACTCAACACGGCATACATTACAGTTATTCCTAAGCCTGATAAGAACCCAGAAGAGATAGGGAATTACCGACCCATCTCACTTATCAACTCTGATCTTAAAGTTCTCACAAAAATAATGGCGGTTCGCCTTTCGTCCTTTATTAACAAATATATACACAAAGACCAGGTGGGGTTCATTCCGGGCAGGCAAGGTCCCGACCAAATTAGAAGGGCGATAGATATTGTTTCTATTCTTCAATCTAACTGGGATGGGGGGCAAGCACAACAGGGACTACTGTTATCACTTGATCTCCAAAAGGCTTTTGACTCAGTATCATGGTCATACCTTTTCCCACTCCTGGAGAAATGGGGCTTCGGCCCCCGCTTTAGAGGGGTGTTCCAATCCCTATACTCACGCCCCAAAGCCCAAATACGTATACAGGGACATTATTCCAACCCCATACCCATTGCTAGAGGAACTAGACAAGGATGTCCGTTATCCCCGATTATTTTTGCCATTGCAATTGAAACTCTTGCCATAGCAATAAGAATCAACAATGACATCCAAGGGGTCAAATGTGGGGATCGTACTCACAAATGCGGCCTATTTGCAGACGACATGCTCTTATTTTTGACGTCTCCCATCACTTCCCTTCCAAACCTACTCAAAACACTCTCAGATTTCTCCGGGATATCAGGCTTAGGAATAAATTACTCTAAATCACAGGCACTGAATATCTCTCTTCCTCCCTCCACGGTTGCACTACTTCAAAATTCCTTTCAATTCCAATGGGGAACAGGCTATATCAAATACCTGGGGGTTTCCCTCACAGACAGGATAGAATCCCTTTACAATAAAAATTATCCCCCACTATTTCAAAAATTAACGGCCGATCTGAAAACATGGTCACAATATGAGCTTTCCTGGCTAGGTAGAATTAACTCCATTAAAATGACCCTGCTTCCTAGAATTCTTTATTTCTTTAGGTCTCTTCCAATACCCATTCGAAGAGATCATCTCATGACACTGCAAAGTAAAATCCTGAAATTCGTATGGGGGAAATCGGGATATAGAATCCCCCAACAAACTCTATATCTGCATAGGAAAAAGGGGGGACTGGGATTACCGTTTCTCCTTAAATACTATCAGGCAGCCAGACTGGCCCAATTATCTTCAGTCTACTCTTCTTCTGAAAAACCAGACTGGGTCTATATGGAGAGGCAAGCGGTACCCCAATACACCTTAGAATATCTATTATGGTGTCCACAAAAACGAAGGCCAGCAATTCTCTCACCTTCTCTATCTCAGTCCTTTGCCCTTTGGGACAGAATTCGTGATAATCCAAACCTAATCTCGGAAGCTAGACCTCTCTCCCACATCTTTGGCAACCCAAATTTCCCGCCTGGGATGGTAATTAAGACATTCCAGTGGTGGTTGGATAAGGGACTGTACCGCATTGGACACTATTTCACAAGTAAAGGACCTCTCACCCTAAGTTTTTGCACTCACAAACTAGAAATGCCAACCTCTGAAAAATCCAGATTTGATCAAATATCACACTTTTTACACGAGATTTGGACAGATAAACCTCTACCCCCCAAATTTACCGATTACGAACTGTGGTGTGGTCAGGCCGAGGGCCGGAGGGGCGGCATCTCGGTAATATATTCGTCGCTCACACAATCTTCCAGTAAATCCACTTATATGTCCAATTGGGAAAATGATCTCCAACAAGAATGGGACTTAGACACCTGGCACCAGGCGGGTTCTAAAGCCTTTAAGGGTATTCTTAATATTTCTTTAATGGAAGCAAACGTTAAAGTCCTCATGAGATGGTACATGACCCCATCTAGGTTAGCTGCGATGTACCCCTCGGCGGACCCTTGCTGTTTCAGGGGGTGTCAATTGAGGGGAACATTGGTACACATCTGGTGGGAATGCCCCAGAATAAGGCCACTATGGGCAAAAATATTTTCCTTAATCACCAAGGTCACAAACTGTTCAGTTCCTAGGACTGCAGCAGTTGCACTCTTGAATGCTAACATTCCGAACGTTTCCGGACCCAAGCGAAGATTGATTCACTTTATTCTATTGGGCGCCAAACTGACCATTGCAAGGGCCTGGAAGCGCCCTAAGATTGCCTTCAAAGCAATAGTCAGTAAGATCTCATGGATAATGACCCAGGAGAAGCTAGCCAGTATACTACTGGATACCTCTCAAAAATTTGAAGCTGTATGGGAACCATGGGCATCTCACTGCGGGATATCCAATACCACTAGAAACAAATCACAAAGAACGCTTCAGTCAAAAGGATTGACTTATCCTACATTCAATATCTTGATAGTAATTGATTAGTCATCCTTTACCCATCATGGAAATATTGACTTAAAGTGGTTGTAAATCATTTACAAACACTTTTTACTACAGGCAAACCTATAATTAGGCTTACCTGTAGCTACACTGGATATCTCCTAAACCTGCACGGCTTAGGAGATAGCCCCTGTATTTGCATGTGAACGTCATCGGCACATGCGCACTTAAGCAAACTGAAGCTCCCGCTTAGTACAGGGTTTACAACCACTTTAACCTGAAATCCCAAAAGCAGCAATAATCAATGCACATTACTGGAATATTCAACAATCATGGAAACTTTATGTTTACATATAGAACCATATTAAATACTAAGTTGTAAAACAACTTTAACCCCTTGAAGACCAGGCCTATAAAAAAAAGTTACTTAGGACCCCCAAACTTTTGTAAATATATACAGTGACTTGCAAAAGTATTCACCCCCTTGGATTTTTATCCATTTTGTTACATTACAGCCTTTAGTTCAATGTTTTTTTTTATCTGAATTATATGTGATGGATCAGAACACAATAGTCTAAGTTGGTGAAGAAAAATTAGAAAAATAGATACATAAAACTATTTTTCAGAAATAAAAAAACTGATAATTGGCATGTTCGTATGTATTCACCCCTTTGTTATGAAGCCCATAAAAAGCTCTGGTGCATCCAATTACCTTCAGACGTCACATAATTAGTGAAATGATGTCCGCCTGTGTGCAATCTAAGTGTCACATGATCTGTCATTGCATATAGATACTAGAGCTGCACGATTCTGGCCAAAATGAGAATCACAATCTTTTTGCTTAGAATATAAAGATCACTATTCTCGCAACGTAAAATCTTTCACATTATACAAAAAAAGGTTATATATATATATATATTTATATATATATATATATATATATATATATATATATTATATATATATATATATATATATATATATATATATATATATATATATATATATATATATATAACCAACAAAATGTTTTTTTAAGTCAGCAGCTATAAATACTGCAGCTGCTGACTTTTAATAAATAGACACTTACCTGTTCCAGGTTCCAGCGATGTCGGCAGAAGACGACGAACGATCGCTTGTCTCTCAGCTGCCCCTGACAGAGGATGGTGGCAGGGGCAGCTGAGAGACAAGCGATCGTTCGTCGTCTTCTGCCGACATCGCTGGAACCTGCAACAGGTAAGTGTCTATTTATTAAAAGTCAGATCAGGAAGTGAAGCTTGCGGCTTCACTGCCCAGTTCCCTACTTTCCTACTCCCTACTTCCCTACTGCGCATGCGCGAGTCACGTTGCACGTCTTTATTGGTCCCCGTCTTTATTGTTCCCCGTTGTGTCCTGGGAACTGTGTTTCCCAAGACACAACAGGGCATCTTCGGATATGGGCGGGCCAGCTCCGGCTATCTAGTCCCGAAAGTGCGTGCAGATACCTGTATTATACAGGTATCTGCACCCCCCTCGCCCTGAAAAGGTGCCAATTGTGGCACCGGAGGGGGGGGAGGAATCCAATAAGCGGAAGTTCCACTTTAGGGTGGAGCTCCGCTTTAAGTGGTTAAACTTTTTTCACTTACACACACAAAAAGTCTATTCCATTGACAAATTGTTACAATGTTTATACTTAAGTTCAACTGATAAAGAATGTTTTGATTCTTGGCAGACTGCCCATTTTTTTTCTCTTCCTTTCTTTTGAGGGCTGTGGCTTCAGAAGAGCAGAGAGAGAATTCTTTGCATAGAAAGAATTGTGAAACACTTTAGTCAAGATCGCAATAAAGATTCTTGACGATTAATTGTGCAGCTCGAATACACACCTTTTTGAAAGGCCTCAGAGGCTGCAACACCCAAGCAAGAGAGACACCACTAACCAAACACTGCCATGAAGACCAAGGAACTCTCCAAACAAGTAAGGGACAATGTTGTTGAGAAGTACAAGTCAGGGTTAGGTTATAAAAAAAATATCCAAATATTTGATGATCCCTAGGAGCACCATCAAATCTATCATAACCAAATAGAAAGAACATGGCACAACAGCAATCCTGCCAAGAGACGGCCGCACATCAAAACTCACAGACCGGGCAAAGAGGGCATTAATCAGAGAGGCAGGGCAGAGACCTAAGGTAACCCTGGAGGAGCTGCAGAGTTCCACAGCAGAGACTGTACATTTCTGTACAGAGGATGACAATAAACAGTACGCTCCATAGAGTTGGGCTTTATGGCAGAGTGGCCAGAAGAAAGCCCCTACTTTCAGCAAAAAAAACAAATGGCACTTTTTGAGTTTGCGAAAAGGCACATGGGAGACTCCCAAAATGTATGGAGGAAGGTGCTCTGGTCTGATGAGACTAAAATTGAACTTCTTGGCCATCAAAGAAAGCGCTATGTCTGGCGCAAATCCAACCCATCACATCACCCAAAAAACACCATCCGTTTTTCAGCAGTCGGGACTGGGAAACTGGTCAGAGTTGAGGGAGGGAAAGATGGATGGTGCTAAATACAGGGATATTCTTGAGCAAATCCTGTACCATTCTGTGTGTGATTAGAGGCTAGGACGGAGGTTCACCTTCCAGCAGGACAATGACCCCAGACACACTGATAAAGCAACACTTGAGTGGTTTAAGGGGAAACATGTTAATGTGTTGGAATGGCCTAGTCAATCCCAGACCTCAATCCAATAGAAAATCTGTGGTCAGACTTCAAGATTGCTGTTCACAAGCGCAACCCATCCAACTTGAAGGAGCTGGAGCAGTTTTGCAAGCTAACGCTACTGGTGTTTTAAGAATGTCCAGTGTTCATGAGGCCTTATGGTTACCTTAGGCCCCTTTCACACTGGGGCGGTGCGGGCATTGACTTGATTTTTTTACCGTCCTGCTAGCGCACCGCTCCAGTGTGAAAGGACCCGCTTTTTTCAGGTGCTATACAGGCGCTATTTTTAGCGCAGTAGCGCCTGAAAAACACTTCAGTGTGAAAGGGGCCCAAGTCTACTATTTTGACTGCTAGTTACTTCTATGGCATGGCTGGCTGACTGTGCAGGTAGGTATAATCCACATGGAGAACCAAGCCTTGTGCATACTTGGTGGACAACCTCATAATGGCAGGTCACATACCCACTGGTCGGCTGTGTGCCCCAAAAAGCACTAAAGAAAAAGGATTTAATAAAGTAGTAAAATAATTATTTTTGCAAAATTTGTCAAAAAATTCCCATCAAGGGGTTAAAACTAAATATTTAAAAGAATTTGATTTTGTTCCATTCCAATTTGATGGGGGGAAAAAAAAAATAGATTTCCATTGCCAAAATGTCTTTTGTTGCACCTATAAAAAAGTTCTTACATGGAGATAAACAGAAGCAGCGACAGTGGAAAAAAAAAAAAAAAAAAAAAAATTTATCACAAAACAATCAAGTCTCTGTATAAAATATGAGCAGTTTCTGGAGACACTCAGCTACTTTTATTATATTTTGTGCTGAAATCCAATTAAAATACTCATTTTTTCCAACTGGAAAAAAAATATATACTGCATAAAACTTGCCAAACCAACCGGCATGAGAAATCATTTTCAGCTGTGGATTAACTGGTCTTGTTAAGTAGTTAACACTACAGGTGCGATTTATTCAAGGAGTGACATAGAAAAAAATGACACAATATGGTTTATGACCACAATATGACTGTAACAAAGTACAGGGGACTGTTTCATATTTAGTCTTAAAGCGATTCTGCACTGACCAAAAAAAAACATTTTTTCCGGTCTATCAATGTCAAAAGATATCAATCTTAGAATAAGCTTACTGGTTTTACTGCTGCACGATTTATCCGTCCGTTTTTATGATTAAAGATCTCTTATAAAAAAAATCTCCTCACTGATGTCATTTTGCTTGTGGGCATTTGAAGCCCACAAGCAAAGACTTCCTGGTTCCCTTCGTTGTGAGGAACCAGCATTCATTGCCGGTTCCCTGGCATGCTCAGTGGCTTCACAGCTACGAGCGACGCCATCGAAATTACGCGAGATTTCGCATCTGACCTCCGCAATGTCTCCTGGGATTAATTACACGAGATCCCAGGAGACACAGCAAATGCAGGGCTCTGTGCATGGAGCAGACATGTGGCTGTTTTTTTCTCCCTCTCTCAGTAAAAGTAGAACACATTACACATTGTTAGGCACAAGGTGTCAATGCCAGACTGCCTGCCGCACTATAAGTTGCCGATTACCACCATTACTAGTATAAAAATTCAAGCATGCAGTATCTCACAAAAGTGAGTACACCCCTCACATTTTTGTAAATATTTTATTATATATTTTCATGTGACAACACTGAAGAAATTACACTTTGCTACCATATAAAAAGTAGTGAGTGTACAGCTTGTATACAGTGTAAATTTGCTATCCCCTCAAAATAACTCAACACAGCCATTAATGTCTAAACCACTGACAACAAAAGTGAGTACACCCCTAAGTGAAATGGTCCAAATTGGGCCCAAAGTGTCAATATTTTGTGTGGCCACCATCATTTTCCAGCACTGCCTTAAGACTCTTGGGCATGGAGTTCACCAGAGCTTCACAGGTTGCCACTGGAGTCCTCTTCCACTCCTCCATGACGACATCACAGAGCTGGTGGAAGTTCTAATCCTTGCGCTCCTTCACCTTCCATTTGCATATGCCCTAGAGATGCTCAATAGGGTTTAGGTCTGGAGACATGCTTGGTCAGTCCATCACCTTTACCCTCAGATTCTTTAGCAAGGCAGTGGTCGTCTTGGAGGTGTGCTTGGGGTCATTATGCTGGAATACTGCCATGCGGCCCAGTCGCCGAAAGGGAGGGGGATCATGCTCTGCTTCAGTATTTCACAGTACATGTTGGAATTCATGGTTCCCTCAATGAACTGTAGCTCCCCAGTGCCGGCAGCACTCATGCAGCCCCAGACCATGACACTCCCACCACCATGCTTGACTGTAGGCAAGACACGTCTTTGTACTCCTCACCTGGTTGCCTCCACACGCGCATGACACTATCTGAGCCAAATAAGTTTAACGTGGTCCCATCAGACCACAGGACATGGTTCCAGTAATCCATATACTTAGTCTGCAGCAAACTGTTTTCAGGCTTTCTTGTGCATCATCTTTAGAAGAGGCTTCCTTCTGGGATGACAGTCATGCAGACCCATTTGATGCAGTGTGCAGCGTATAGTCTGAGCACTGACAGGCTGACCCCCACCCCTTCAACCTCTGCGGCAATGCTGGCAGCACTCATACATCTATTTCCCAAAGATAACCTCTATATATGACGCTGAGCATGTGCATTGAACTTCTTTGGTCGACCATGGCGAGGCCTGTTTTGAGTGGAACCTGTCCTGTTAAACCGTTATATGGTCTTGGCCACCATGCTGCAGCTCAGTTTTAGGGTCTTGGCAATCTACTTATAGCCTAGGCCATCTTTATGTAGAGCAAAAGATTATTTTTTTCAGATCCTCAGAGTTCTTTGCCATGAGGTGCCATGTTGAACTTCCAGTGACCAGTATGAGAGAGTGAGAGTGATAACACCAAATTTAACACACCTGGCTCTCCGTTCACACCTGAGACCTTGTAACACTAACAAGTCACATGACACCAGGGAGGGAAAATGGCTAATTGGGCCCAATTTGGACATTTTCACTTAGGGGTTTACACATTAATGGCTGTGTGTTGAGTTATTTTGAGGGGACAGCAAATTTACACTGTTATACAAGCTGTACACTCACTACTTTACATTGTAGCAAAGTGTCATTTCTTCAGTGTTGTCACATGAAAAGATATATAAAATATTTACAAAAATGTGAGGGGTGTACTCACTTCTGTGAGGTACTGTATTTACAATCATTTGTAGATGCTATAACTTTCACGCAAACTAATCAATATACACTTATTGGGATTTTTCTTCCGCAAATGGAAAATACAAAATAATATTCACAAATAGAAGCAATACAAAATACCCATGAATCGTCCTTGGTCTGGAGCTCCATGCAAGTTTTTGCCTCGTGGGGCGAGTATGATCATGAGAAAAGTGAGGAATCAGCCCAGAACTACACGGGAGGAGCTTGTGAATGATCTCAAGGCAGTTGGGACCACAGTTACCAAACAAACCATTGGCAAGCTCCTGCAATGTCCCCCTCCTCAAGAAGGCACATGTACAGGCCTGTCTGAAGTTTGCCAATGAACATCAATGATTCAGAGAAGGATTAGGGAAAGTGCTGTGGTCAGATGAGACCAAAATTGAGTTCTTTGACATTAACTCGACTTGCTGTGTTTGGAGGAAGAAAAATGCTGATGAAGACCCCAAGAACACCAATACCTATAGTCAGGCACGGAGGGGAAAAAATTATGCTTTGGGCCTGTTTCTCTGCTAAAGGTACAGGCCGACTTTGCCGCATTGAGGGGCAAATGGACGGGGCCATATATTGTAAATTCTTGGATGAGAACCTTCTTCTCTCAACCAGAACATTAAGCCTAGGTGCCGATCACATGCGATGTCTGTGCAATGCGAGTTCAACCATACAGTTGTATGGCTGAACTCGCATTAGATTCGCAAAAAAAAAAAAAAAAAAGTGCTGGGACCCCCCCCCCCTGAAATCGGATTGCATGGGTGTTCTCACCTATGCAATCCAATTCCTGTACGAGTTCACAGTTCACACTGCAATCTGAACAGATACGGGGTGTCATTAACAATGTATTGACACGCGCAGCGGTTTGCAGAGGGCAGTGTGAACTGCCTGCAGGAGAGATGCGATGTGTGAACTGGCGCTGTAATTGCACTGGTTCCCACATCGCACAAGTGTGAACCTAGGCTGAAGTTGGGTCATGGATGGGTCTTCCAGCATGATAATGACTCAAAACATACCGCCAAGGCAACAAAGGAGTGGCTTGAGAAGAAGCCGATTAAGGTCATGGAGTGGCTTAGCTATTCTCCAGACCTTAATCCTATAGAAAATTTATGGAGGGATCTGAGACTTTGAGTTGCCAAGAAACAGCTAAGAAACCTTAAAGGATTTAGATAAGATCTGTAAAGAAGAGTGGACCAAAATCCCTCCTGAGATGTGTGTAAACCTGGTCACCAACTACAAGAAACAATCTTACCTCTGTGCTTGTCAACAAGGGTTTCTCCACCAAGTACTAAGTCACATTTTGCTTAGGAATCAAATAGTTATTTTAATCACTAACCTGGAACTCAATTTATAACATTTGTATCATGTGTTTTTTCTGGGATTTTTGGTTGCTATTCTGTCTCTATCATTTAAATTACACCTATGATGAAAATTATAGAGCCTTTATTTCTTTGTGAGTGGGCAAACTTACAAAATCTGCAGGGGATCAAATAATTAAAATGTTCCCACTGTATATGTTTTTTTTATTTTTTTAATTAATCCAGCATAGTTTTGGCTTCTGTAAAATGAACAATACTGTGGGACATGAGCAATTGCAGAAGGACTCAAGTCATTTCCTTTTACAAGATATGCTGGGTACTGATAAGGATGAACTAGTTTCCTCCCAGCCATAGAGCACATTTAGGAAATAAAAGTAAAAAAAAAGTGCTATGACAGCCCAAAACAAAATGGCCACTGTAAGGCTTGGTTCACACCTATGCATTTTTTTTTATATTTTTAGCAGAAACGCACTACAGTCTATTTAACATGGTTTGCTACTGGACACGTTCACATCCATGCTTTTTTTCAGCCGCTGCAATTTTAGAAAGGGTCAGGGACTTTAATAGCAAAATGGTGCGTTTTGGTTTAATAGACTTCAATGGAGAAGCATGTAGTGTGTTTTTGCAGAAATTTGCATTTTTGAATCCACACAACAAATTGGCCAAAAAAAGAAGTGCATAAAAAATGCAAACCACAAAACGCATCAAAAACACACGAAAAATGCAACAAACCCATAATGCAAAAAATGCTAAATGCACTGCAGAAATGGATCAAAAGACGACCTGAGTGTTTTATATTGCGAACCTCTGAAACGCTCATCAAAAGTTCCATAGTTTTCAGTTGTGTACGAGTGTAGCTTTAAGCTTGTAGCTCGAAAAGTATTTAAAGTGGTGTTGCCACCAAAAAAAAAATTTGCTTAAAAATCATAAAGAAAAGAAAAAAAAAAATGTGAAAAAATTTTTTTTTACTCACCTCTAAATGCCTGTTGCTAGGGGGTCCCTCGTAGTCTGCCACCTTCAGTGCCCGGGCACTGACATCACTTCCCCTCGGCGCGGCACAGTCATCTGGGACCTGTCACGTGTCCCAGATGACTGAGCTTCATATCACGGCGCACGGCGCCGCTAGCGCATGCGCAGTGGGTGCCCGGCTGTGAAGCCGGCGCCACGAGCGCAGCGGGGAACGAGGGGGGGCTTCATTCCCCCGCATCGCTGGACCCTGGGACAGGTAAGTGTCCGATTCTTAAAATTCAGTAGCTGCAGTATTTGTAGGTGCTGACTTTTAAAATTTTATTTTTAATGGGCACTCCTCTTTAAGCTTTTTTTTTGAGCTACACTCAGTTCAAGTGTAAATGCAGCCTAAAAAGGTTGTTCCTATTAACTGGTGTCACATATATAGATTGAGTCAACCAAAGTATTTTTTAGCAGTTGGGCTGTGCAGAGGCTACAGACAGAAGAAGCCACTATCATATACCATGAGATCGCTCCATGACCGGATGGCAAAAACTCCCCTTTCTGTGGAGAAAGGAAAAGAAGCCTTTCAACAGTGCTGTATTTTTAGAGACAATCGTGGTACTTTCTGCTGATGTGATGATTAATTCAACAGGATTCATATCTCCCTCATCAATGAGAGCTCTAGCCATAAGCATGCAGTTTGGGGAGATAAGATACCCTAAAGCCTAGTACACTATCAATTTTTTTCTGACAGCTCAGCCGCTGTACTAACAATACAACGTTAGTGCAGCAACCTCATAATATATTTTATATATATAAATCTATATATATCTATATCAGCCTCTCTGTTTCTATCATGAAAGGTATACTTTTAGGCACAGCTTCTGTCGGAAGAATGCAGTTTTTAAATTAGCTGTAACTCATCACAAGAGGTTTGTCATGCTTCCTTGAACTCATTTAATATGAAAGAGAAGTCTGTTGATTTAGCCCCCGTTCACACCCATGCGAATTAGATGCGGCTTACAACGCATCCAATTCGCAGGACATTTCAAGGCACAGCCTTGGCACTTTTAGGCACAGCTTCTGTCGGAAGAATGCAGTTTTTAAATTAGCTGTAACTCATCACAAGAGGTTTGTCATGCTTCCTTGAACTCATTTAATATGAAAGAGAAGTCTGTTGATTTAGCCCCCGTTCACACCCATGCGAATTAGATGCGGCTTACAACGCATCCAATTCGCAGGACATTTCAAAAGACATTCATTTTAATGAGGCTGGTTCACATATCTGCGGTGCATTCGCACTGCGCATTGCAGAAAAAACGTGTGCGTTTTTTGGGCAGTGCGGTCCGGCTCAGGTGCGAATTCAGGCCCATTATCTTCTATGGGCACACATCTGATTCGCAGATGCATTCCGTTCTGAACACAAATTCTCTCCTTCTCCTCACTACACCTCCCCCTCTCCCTGCTCACTGATCCGCAGCTAAAATGTAGAGGAACCTCGGAACAACTGACTTTTTGGTGCACAGTTAAACAGGACAGTCAATTCGCAACGCACTGGAGTGAACCCGGGCTTATGGATTATCTGATCTAATCTCTCAGCTCAAAAGCAACTTCCCTACACTGACCTCAAACAGAACAAAAAGAAAACTCCTGTGCTTTTTTTGGTGCGATGCGAACTTCTATCCTTCAATGCAAATTTGTTCATACCTCCAAACCACAAATCTCACTGTAAATTCGCACCTCACCCCGGGAAAAAAAACCCACATCAAATTTGCACCACATCGCAGGGCAGCAGTGTGAACCCAGGCTCGAAGTGGATGCAAACTCTCACATATACCCAGTGAAGTGAACAGCCTCATGATACACAGGGATGAAACAAATCTGCCTAAGTTTTACATGTATATCTGCTGTCTTCATCTTTATACACTGTTTAGAAAGTGCATATTTTTTCTTCCTGTTCAGCACTGCAGTGAAGTCTAGGCATACAGCCAAGACAGCTGATTGGAGGAAAAGCACACACCCCCTCTCCTCATAGGTAGAGACTTTCAGAACTGTTTATTGAATAGTTTAGCACTCTGCTAATCTATTTATAGCATCCTCTCCAACACAAAATTCAGGCTGCTTTTATCAGGAGGGAGAACTTGTCAGAAGTTATCAGGAAGAATGGAGCAGGACATATTTCTTTGAAAAGAGATAACAAAACACTGCAGATATATGTGCCCACATTTTTTGAATCAGGTTTACATCCACTTTAAAGCGGTTGTATACATCAATGTTTCTCAACTCAAGGCGCCCCAGGTCATGTTTTCAAGATTTCCCTCAGATGAAACAGCTGTGGTAATTACTAAGGCAGTGAAACTGATCAAATCACCTGTGCAAAATAATGGAGAGGCTGAAAACATGACCTGTTGGGGCACCTTGAGGACTGGAGTTGAGAAACACTGGTATACATACCCCTTTTTTTTACAGTTTTACCTACAGGTAAGCTTGTAGGTGAAATGAACATCTCCTAAATCTACACGGTTTAGGAGATATTCACCCTGCATGCAGCCGGAGACATCAGCGGCGCATTGGGCAGTGAAGGTCCGGCGTATCATGCGCGGGAGTGATATCATCGCGGCTCCAGCCACTCACAGCGCCGGAGCCACGAACCTGGAATGGGAAAAAGTTAGCTCTCGGCGGTGACCGGGATGCGATGCCGACACTTCGTTCTAAAGGTGAGTATTTCATAATGAGCTAGTGTGCGGTGCATACTAGCTCATTATGCCTTTGCCTTTTTTTGCCCTTGTTTGCGGGTATACAACCGCTTTAAGGAGAACCTGTCCGAAACTCGGCTACTAAGCTCTGGAAAAATGACATCTTCAAGCACTCTTTTGCAGCCCCCATATTTGTTGCAGCTCCTTTAAGTTGGCCTGTGAGGCTGCCAGCTAGCTGATGGGGGCAATAGGGTGTGGTAGGCAGGGGTGGGAGAGCTAGTTCTTGGCATCTTTTGGAAATGACAATTTAGGTTTTGGGGCTCCTGGGAGCTTCAGATTCCAACTTTTTAATTCATACAGACAGCATTTTATTGGAAAAAACGTTTCTCCCAATTTCCTGCATGAGCCATGATTAAATCATATTGCGAGGCAAAGTTAAGTATTTAATAGGCTAGCTGGCAAATGTTTACCTTATTATTTTATCTTGTGTTCTCCATTTAATAAGCAGCAGTCTCCTCTTCTCATGCTTCAGTGCAGACAACATTACAGCTTTCTCTATTTAATTTCCTGTTCAGGGGACCAAACACTTGTGGCTGCTCTATTTAAAACAGAGTGGTTACTTTTGTGACTGCTTGGAAGTAATTACATCTGTCAACGTTGTTCTGCTATGCCCTGCAGGATACTAGGCATTGGCAATGACAGAAGAATTTCCTAATTTGTGCAACATGCCCCTCTCCGCCAAGCCTACCTCTATACCAGGATATGTGCTAGTAATGTGTCAGCACTGCTTTCTTCTTACAAGGGATTTTTACATTCCTTGTAATAGGAATAAAAAAGTGACACATTTTTTTTTTTTTAAACAGTGAAAAAAAAAATAAAAATAAAAGTTAAAATGAATAAGAAAAAAAAAAAAGAATAATTTTAAACGCGCCCCGTCCCGACGAGCTCGAGTGCAGAAGCGAACGCATACGTGAGTAGCGCCCACATATGAAAACGGTGTTCAAACCACACATGTGAGGTATCTCCGCGATCGGTAGACCGAGAGCAATAATTCTAGCCCTAGTTCTCCTCTAACTCAAACATTTTTCTCTCAGTTTAGGCCGATATGTATTCTTCTACATATTTTTGGTAAAAAAAAAAAAAATAAAATTGCAATAAGCGTATATTGATTGGTTTGCGCAAAAGTTATAGCGTCTACAAAATAGGGACAGATTTATGGCATTTTTTTTTACTAGTAATGGCGGTGATCTGTGATTTTTTTCGTGACTGCAACATTGTGACCGAGACATCGGACACTTTTGACACATTTTTGGGACCATTCACATTTACACAGCGATCGGTGCTATAAAATTGCACTGACTACTGTGTAAATATGACTGGCAGGGAAGGGTTAACACTAGGGGGCGCTGCAGGGGTTAATTATGTTCCCTGGGAGTGATTCTAACTGTGGTGGGAGGGGACTCATAAGGGGAGGAGACTGATCCGTGTTCCTCTGTACTGAGAGCACACCATCAGTCTCCTCTCCTCTGACAGGACGTGGATCTGTGCGTTCACACATACACACAGATCCACGGCCCTGCTGTGTCCCCGGTGCCCGGCGGACATCGCGGCCGCCGGGCATGCGCACCGGGTCCCAAGCGACGCCGCAGGCACGCTCGTGCCCCCTAGACGGCCGGGAATGAGAGGACGTCATATGACACCCGCCCAGGATGGGAGATCCCATCTGCAGGCGTCATATTACAATACACCGGTATTGAAGTGGTTAAACTGCAAAGGAAATAAATGGGGGTGTATAAATGTTGGGGCCATGATGCTATGCCATTTAAACTCCCTGCCATGCTGGAGAGTACGAACACCTTCAAAACATGACCCAAGTGAATGGGGCTGCACTATAACCACCATAGGGGTTAAAGCAGACAGTGAGGCCTGGGTCACACCTATACAGGTTGCAGTTTGCATATTGCAGGTGCATTTTGCGTTTTTCAATACATGTTTTTGATCCATTGAAGTCTGTGGAACCAAAAACCAGAAAAAAAAAGTCCCTGGCCCTTTGCATAAAATGTACACATGTGAACTGCATTCATAGGAAATCATGTTAAATGGACTGTAGTGTGTTTCTGCAAAACTGAAAACGCACTACAAAATGCATAAGTGTGAACCAGGCCTGAGGTAGGGTTGCCACATCATCCCTTTTAATCCAGGACAAATATTAATTACATGGGTTCTGAGGCTGACTTAATGCAGATAAGGCACCAGATGAGTTTAATTACCACCTTAATTAGCAACAGAACCCGTGTAATTCATGTGTCCTGGATTAAAAGGGATGATGTGGCAACCCTAGCCTGAGGAGGAAACATAATTATTATAATACACGATTTATATAGCGCCAACATTTTAGGCATCGCTTTACAATGTATAGGGGGAACAACACAATTACAGTACAGTTTAATACAAAAGATACAAGAGGGTCCTGCTCATAGAGCTTACATTCTAAAGGGACGGGGTGGCCTTCTCATCACCTGTCAAATGCCCTCTGAAAAGCTGTCCAGCATGGATTGTTTTTCAGAGGGTGATGCTGTTGCCCAACAGAGCCCTGGATAGCAGTAAAACATGGGTGCTCAACCTGTGGCCCTCCAGCTGTTGCAGAACTCAAAGTCCCATCATGCCTCTGGGAGTCATGCTTGTAACTTTCAGCCTTGCAATGCCTCATTGCAACAGCTGGCGGTTGAGCACCTATGTGAGCAAAACCTGACAGTTTTCTAGCCTTTCCCTATTTTATCTAAAACTTTTTTTTTTATAATTTATAATATATATATATATATATATATATATATATATATATATATATATATATATATATATATATATATATATATATATATATATATATATATATATATATATATATATATATATATATATATATATATATATATATATATATATACATATATATATATGTGTACATACACACACACACACACACACACACACACATTTATTTTTTTACGATCATCCTGATAATAAAAGTAGGTTTATTGTATAGTCTGTACATTTTGTTGTAATCACACACACAGTAGTTGACCGCAGACGTTTTCTCATAGTGTATACCCAAATTATTCACTGATAGTGATGCGTGTCTTTTTTTTTCTCCATTTCCTCTTCCTGTTTTTATGTCAAAACAAATGCTTAGCAGATTCCAAAAGTAGTGCGAACTCAACTGCTGAGCAGATCTAGTCATCTTTTAAAAATATAAGGGGGTAAAAAAAAAAAAAAAAAAAAAAAAGTGTGTACAGTGGTCCCAGAGTTATAAAGAATCTGCCGCTAGCCCGTTCTATTGCTGAAATGAACTCCAGGGAGGAAATATGAATCACCAGCTAAAAATAAACCCAGAGCACTTTCAAACCCGTGCAGATGGGTATGCGTTTAGTTAGAAAAACTTCACAATCACAACTTGGTAGTTCACTGCAATGCATAAGGTCAGCATTACTTATGTAATATATGCGTAAATGCAGACTGAATCATTGCTGTCAGTAGAACGTTT
Organism: Lithobates sylvaticus; assembly: GCA_028564925.1. Taxonomy (NCBI): domain Eukaryota; kingdom Metazoa; phylum Chordata; class Amphibia; order Anura; family Ranidae; genus Lithobates; species Lithobates sylvaticus. Next base: position 300,435,845 of record CM053026.1, read on the forward strand.
ATAAACGGTCTGGACTTCAGATGGTTAAAACAAGCCCACACTGCAGCAGCATCCGGGAGCTTGGTGTCATCTCTTTTTTTTTATCCAGTGACTGTCTTTTCAGTAAAAATTATCCGGGCAGCTGCAGAGCCACCCGATAGCTTTTATTGCACTAAAGCCTAGTACACACAATGAGATTATCGGACGAATGAGCGGTATTTTTTGTACGATATTCTGATCTTGTGAATTGGGCTTAAGGGAGATATCAGGGGTCTAATAGGCTTAAGGGTTGGTTCCCACTGCTGCGATGTCAGACATCACATGTGATTCGCAACACACTGCAGTGCAAATCACATGCGATGCCTGTGCGATGCAAATTCAGCCATACAGATAGTATGGCTGAATTTGCATCACATTACATTCAGACCAAACTGGTGCAGGACCCTTTTTTGATCCGCACCAGAATCGGATCGCATGCCATGCCATCTGATTCCTGTCAAAATTGACAGTTCCCACTGCGATATGCAAACCGATCTGGGGGGTGTCATTAACTTTTACACTTTGCATAGGACAGTGTGAACTGCCTGCGAGTCAGGTGCGATGCAGGAACCCACAGTGGATTTGCAGGGTTCCCGAGTCGCACCAATGTGAACCCAGCCTTTTGGGGCCCATCAGAGATTTGTCACCTGCCCCATGATTTCACATCAGGGGCTTGTTGAGCCCCTTGTGATGACAATAACACTTTTTTGGAGGAACTGGTTGAGATATTGTCCCATTCTGGACGACACTTCACCAATAATATTAAGAATAGGCCTGGCCGGTGGGCGTGTAGAGTCTTTGTGCATTTTTGGAAGGGTGTAGATTGTCGGTATATGACTGCTGCTAGGTACTAAGTATTTCCTTTCCTTGTTGGAAAGAACACCAGTTCTGTACCCCGTATCGTGTGTAAAAAATATCGCTAAAAAAAGTCCATCTCAGTGAACTGAGAAAAACATGTGGTGACTCTAAACAGCCTGTGCACAAACTGTTAAGTGCAAATATAAACTCATACACACAAATAAGTGTAAAATAAATCATATGACAAAAAGTCTCAATGTCCACACAGATGTATGAGAGTGGAAAAGTTCTTTCTCCTCCTGGAGCTAGAACGTGTAATTATATGAACAGTTGAATGCACTTAAAGACACGTCAGGGAAATTCACAAGGGTACAGTTGGGTACTCTTACCAGATGTGATGGACACACATACCATAAGGCAGTGCGTCAAACAGGCTCGTAATGCTGGGATCCTGGTAGAGTGGCACGAATCTGGCTAAAATGAGAATCACAATTTTTTTTGCTTAGAAGATAGATCACGATTCTCTCACGATTCTCGCGGCCCAACATCATCTTTCACATTAAAACAAAAAAAAATGGGCTAACTTTTCTGTTTCTTTTTTTTTTTTTTATTATTATTCATTGAAGTGTATTTTTTCCCAAAAAATTGCTTTTGAAAGGCCGCTGGGCAAATACAATGTGACATAAAATATGGCAGCAATTGCCATTTTATTCCCTAGGGTCTCTGCTATATAATGTTTGGGGGTTCCAAGTAATTTTTTTAGCAAAAAATATTGATTTTAACTTAAAGTGGATGTAAACCTGAATTTTTTTTTTTTTTTTTTTTTTTTTTTTTTTATGTCATAATATAGAGTATACGATTGCCTATCATTTGAGCCCAGTCTTGCCACAAAGAGTTAATCCAGCTCTGAGCAATCCTCTTTTATTTTATAAATCTTGACAAACAAGAGAAAAACCTTGACAAATCCTCCCCCTTGCTGTGAGTGACAGGTGATTTACATATCTTGTGCACTAGCCTAAGAGACATGCATTATTTTTTAATTCCCTCCCACTCCTTTCTTCTGCTGCTCTTCCTGGTTTGGATGTTCCACACCTCAGCATAATTGGGCATGCTGAAGTCATGTGGTTACTTTCCTGTCTTTTCACTGGATGTTAGAGATCATAGCAGAAGTTCAGTGTAAGAAATACACAGGAGAAAATGCATATCGACAAGGGGAGGGTAGAGGTGGGCGGGGAGTCTACTGACATCACGACTCCACCCACCCAGCTCCAGACAACAGACCCACCCACAAAATCTGCAGTTTTTTGGGTCTCATAACAGACAGAGGGGAGACATTTGACAGGAAAAGATACATGCAGGAGGCATGTATATCCTTATAGAGAACACCTATGGCAGTAGTTTAGAAAGGATGACATTGGGTTTACATCCTTTTTTTTTTTTTACTTTTTTTTTTTTTTTTTTTTTTTTTTTTTTTTTTTTTTTTTACATCCACTTTAAGAAAGAAGTGTCAGAAAAAGTTTTAGGGCCAGTTCACACCATAGAAACGCAGTCTGGATGCGTTCCAGGTGATTTTCTGCATATGCGTTTTTGATACGTTCCAGTGCTTTTTGTCCCCCCTCTTTTTTCTTAGCCTTAAATAAGGACAAGTGTGTTGCAGTGCATTTAGGTGCGTTCCAGTGTGTTTTTGATGCGTTTTACAGTATTTCAGTACAGTCCAGTGCAGAAAAAATGCAGCATGTTCTACTTTTTTTTCTGGAACTGACCGCACTGGTGTAAACTATGCCATTGAAAACCATATAACCTACTTTCCATGCATTTTTGATGCAGAAAAAAAAAAAACGCACTGGACTGCATGTGGCCCTTAGACTAAGTGGTTAAACTTCCTGCATTTACACATTGTTGAAAACTTGGCAGATTACCTGGATTATTTGTTTACACAGAAGTTCTATCCCTTTGATCTAAGAAGACAAGTGTTATAGCCGGTTCACACAGGGGCGACCTGGGATCCGACTTCAAGTCACGCGGTTGAGAAAATCAATGGAAGTGAATGGAGCCATCTTAATGTACACTACTGAAGTCGCTCGGACTTCAGAAAAGGTTCCTGTACGACTTCAATCCAACTTCTACCCATTGATTTCAATAGAAGTTACCTCCAAGTCGGATCCCCTGTCTCAACTAAAGCAACTTTACAGGAAGTAAAAATTGTTTTCTAGGCATTCCCCTCCCTCCTACAGAGCTGATTATTATGCGATTGGCCACTGGCAAAGTCCCCTGTCCTGGAGGCAACTTCAAGTTGCCTTGTAAGTTGCCCCAAGTCGTGTCCAAGTTGCCTTCCAAAGTTGCGCTGAAAGTCGTGTTGCCCCAGTGTGAACCGGCACTTAGTTACAATGTTTCAAGTTCTAAACTTGGCAGACTGCCCAGATGCTTTCTTTTGACAGCTGAGTGAGCAGATAATCTCTCCACTTGTTTATATGAAAGAATCGGAAAACTCAGCAGGAGAGATCGTCAGATTTTTTTAACAATTAATTGTGCAGCTCTAGTTCCTGGTGGTAAAAGGATGCCACGCTGAGTTGCATTCGTGGATCTACGACTCCAGACCACTCACTGGCTGGTTTACGGCTCCAAAACACTCGGCAACCGGACCAATACAAAAAGGTGATGTTAATAGACAGATAATCAACAGTGCCCAGATATAAAACAAGGAGAAAAAAGGAGCTCCATATGGCGTGGGTCAACCAAAAAATGGTTTATTGTAATAAAGGGTAAAATAGTAAAAAGTGATCACAAATGGATAAAAAGCAATGTGGAAGGCAAGGAGGTGCTGGGTCAGCACCTCTTTGCCTTCCACATTGCTTTTTTTTTATCCATTTGTGATCACTTTTTACAATTTTTTTTTTCAAAAGATAGGAAGGAAAAAAAAAACAGGCAGTCTGCCAAGAATCACAACATTCTTTAGCAGTGAAACTTAAGTATAAATATTGTAACAATTTATCAATGGAATAGCCTTCCTGTGTAAACGAGGAAAGTTTAACCACTTAAACACTAATCCTTTTTCTGACATTTGTTGGTTTCAAGTTAAAATATTTTTTTTTTGCTAGAAAATTACTTAGAATCCCCAAACATTATATATATTATTTTAGTAGAGACCTAGAGAATAAAATGGTGGCTGCTGCAATATTTTATGTCACACCGTATTTGCGCAGCAGTCTTTCAAATGCAATATTTTTGGAAAAAATTACTTTAATGAATTAAAAAAAAAAAAAAAAAAACAGTAAAATAAGGCCAATTTTTTTTGTATAATGTGAAAGATTTTACATTGCGAGAATCATGTTCTTTTTATTCTAAGCAAAAAAAATAGGGATTCTCATTTTGGCCAGGAGCGCGCAGCTATAGTTTCTTCTAGATGTTCCACGATGACCAGGAGTGACATTTGCATGTCACAGTCAGCTGGGAACCATCAGGAAGCAATCAGCGCAACTGTTCGTTTGATACAGGTGGCTTCCTACACAGCAGGACCGGTGACTACGCTAAGTTTTACCTTTTTACTGCTCTATTGTTTTAACAAGCTAGCAAGTAGATTATGTATGGGGGGGTAATTGGCTACAATAAAATTTTGATAAACAGGATTACGCTATGTGGCAATTTTATTTTTTCATATGATCCTGCTGTATTGGAGGACTCCAATCCTGCTCGCGGACCGGAGCTCCGATGTACACCGTGGTGCTGGCATTCCCCATGCACTGAGAAGAAGGGACAGCAGCCACAAGCCTACTGCCCTGGTGTATGTGCCACTCTGGGACCTAAGAAGAAGGTAGGAATACCACCCCAAAACGCCACAGAAGCCATGCTCATGAGACCCAGGGGAACCAGTTCCAGGAAACATGTTAACCCCCGACCGGAGGAAACACCAATGCTGACATGGGGCCTCCATTTTATCTGGTGGGGGTTAATGTGTTTCCTGTCCTGGTAGGAGGAGCCCTAGGTCTCATTGGCTGTCCTGGAAGATGCCCCTCCCACTATCCAAAGCTAAAAAAATAAACAAAAATTTAAAAAAAAAACAACTTTTACTACTAGTTATACATTGAAACAAATGTACTGTAAACCCAATCACTAAAATCTCATGGAACTTAACCACTTGCTGACCGCCCCATGTATATATACGTCGGCAGAATGGCACGTACAGGCAAAACAACGTACCCGTACGTGTCATTCTTCTGGCGGGTGGGGGGTCCGATCGGACCCCCCCCCCGCCGGCGGGGACGGACGGCATCGCTTCAGGAGCGATCCGGGTTGAGGGGACGGCCAGTGGTTTCTGGCCCACCCCTCGCGATCGCTCCTGGCGAATGAAAAGCTTCCCCTGCCTGTCTATTGTATAGACAGGCAGGCGGAAGTGATGTCACGCTCGGCGTGTCGGTCTATCTGACCGGGACGCCGAGGAGTGAACACACACAGGTTAGTGCACAAACATTACACTGACACCAGTACACATAGGCACACAAATAACCCCCCCTGTCACCCCCAGATCACCCCCTGCCCCCCCAGTCACAGTGTCACTAATTGCAGTGATCATTTATTTACTGATCACTGCATTTAGTGTCAGTGTGACTGAAATAACCGTCAGGGCAGTTAGTTTTAGGCCCCTTTAGGTCTAATGTAGCCCCCTACCCCCCCCCCCCCCCCCCCCAATAAAGGTTTAACCCCCTGATTGCCCCTAGTTAACCCTTTCACCCCCTTTTGCCATTGTCACTAAGCGATCGTTTTTCTGATCGCTGCATTAGTGTCACTGGTGCCGCTAGGTAGCCAGTTTTTTTTTTTAGGTTAACCGCCATGTTTATATAGGTTCATAAATAGGTTTATAGGTCAGGTACCCCCATATTACAACCTAAATAAAGGTTTTAACCCCCTGATTGCCCCTAGAGTTAACCCCTTCACCAGTGATCACCGTATAAGTGTCACTGGTGACGCTGGTTAGCCAGTTAGTTATTTCGTTATTTAGGTTCCCCGTCAGGTTTTTATATAGCGTCAGGTACCCCCATATATTACCTAATAAAGGTTTTAACCCCCTGATTGCCCCTAGTTAACCCTTTCACCAGAGATCACCGTATAACTGTTACTGGTGACGCTGGTTAGTTTGTTTTTTATACTGTCAGGGCACCCGCCATTTATTACCCAATAACGGTTTAACCCCCTGATCGCCCGGCAGGTGATATCAATTAGGTTTTAGGGTCAAATAAGGTCTGCGTCGCCCCAGGTTAGTGCCAGTACCGCAAACACCCACGCGCAAAGCATACACCTCCCTTAGTGGTACAGTATCTGAACAGATTAATATCTGATCTGATCTATACTAGCGTCCCAGCAGTTTAGGGTTCCAAAAAACGCATTGTTAGCGGGATCAGCCCAGATACCTGCTAGCACCTGCGTTTTCCCCCTCCCCCAGCCCAGCCCAGCCCACCCAAGTGCAGTATCAAATCGATCACTGTCAATTACAAAACACTAAGCACACATAACTGCAGCGTTCGCAGAGTCAGGCCTGATCCCTGAGATCGCTAACATTTTTTTTGTGGTAGCGTTTTGATTCAGTCGCTAACAGTCAGGAGCTTTTTTACCTGTGAATCTCAAAAAAAAAAAAAAAAAAAAAATAGTTGTCGTTTTATTGTTCTCTCTCTCTCTCTCTCTATTGTTGCTCTTTTTTTACTCCATTCTATTCTGCAATATTTTATTATGTTTTATCATGCTTGCTTTTCAGGTATGTAATTTTGTTTACTGTGTTTTAGTGTTAAGCATTTTTTTGTTTTCGGGTGCGCCATTCAGTTGCAGCGCGGATTTATTTATCTTGACAGCAACAGCGTTTGCTCCCACGATACATAAAGCCACGACTCCAACGCTGTAGGAGGTGATTTCACCACCACAGTTAAAAAAAAGATCATATATGCCGAAGCATGGGGGCAGCAGGGGCGGAGGAGCGATTGGCTCCTAATGCCACGTACATACGGTCGAAATTCCGACGGAGGCTTGCCCCGTGGAAAAGTCCGACCGTGTGTACACGGCATAACTTTTGTGGGAGGATGCCCCCATGCTTTGGCATATATAAATGGTGCATGTATGCCCATCATTAGAAGTGGGTGGATGAAGGGAGGTATTCTAATGGTGGGCATACCCACCAATCAATCTCTTTTTTTCGTTTAGCCAAGAGGCTGCATGAAAAAAAAAAAAAAAAAAATAAAAAAAAAAGAAGAAGGATTACAATGTATGTCCAGTATGTTGCTGGACTTTGAATGGTTATACCAGAATGATGCCTGCAGGTTTAGGTATCATCTTGGTATCATTCTTTTCAGCCAGTGATCGGCTTTCATGTAAAAGCAACTCTAGCGGGTAATTAGCCTCTAGACTGCTTTTACAAGCAGTGGGAGGGAATGTCCCCCCTCCCGGATATAAACCGCGCCATTGGGAAATTGGGAAAGCATTTTATCACACCGATCTTGGTGTGGTCAGATGCTTTGAGGGCAGAGGAAAGATCTAGGGTCTAATAGACCCCAATTTTTTCAAAAAAAGAGTACCTGTCACTGCCTATTGCTATCATAGGGGATATTTACATTCCCTGAGATAACAATAAAAATGATAACAAAGAAAAAAAATGGAAGGACAGTTTAAAAATAAAAAAGCTAAATAAAATAAAAAAAAAAATAAATAAAAAAAATAAAAGCACCCCTGCCCCCCCTTCTCTTGCGCAAAGGCGTACACAAGCGTTGGTCTGGCGTCATATGTAAACAGCAATTGCACCATGCATGTGAGGTATCACTGCAAAGGTCAGATCGGGGGGCAGTAATTTTAGCAGTAGACCTCCTCCGTGAATCTAATGTGGTAACCTGTAAAGGCTTTTAAAAAATGTATGTAGTTTGTCGCCACTGCGTGTTTATGCGCAATTTTAAAGCATGTCGTGTTTGGTATCCATGTACTCGGCCTAAGATCATATTTTTTATTTCATCAAAAATTTAAGCAATATAGTGTGTTTTAGTGCATTAAAATTAAAAAAAAAAAAAAAAAAGTGTATTTTTTCCACAAATTTGCTGCGCAAATACTGTGTGGAAAAAAAAAATGCAACACCCACCATTTTAATCTGTAGGGCCTTTGCTTTAACAATATATATATAGTGTTTGGGGGTTCAACGTAATTTTCTTGCAAAAAAAAAAAAAATATGTTTCATGTAAACAAAAAGTGTCAGAAAGGGATTTGTCTTCAAGTGGTTAGAAGAGTGGGTGATGTGTGACATAAGCTTCTAAATGTTGTGCATAAAAAAATGCCAGGACAGTTCAAACCCCCCCCAAATGACCCCATTTTGGAAAGTAGACACCCCAAGCTATTTGCTGAGAGCAATGTTGAGCCCATTAAATATATTTTTTTTTGTCCCAAGAGATTGAATAATGAAAAAAATAAAAAATATTATATAAAATAAAAAAATAATATATATATATATACATTTTTTTACAAAAAGTTGTCACTAAATGATATATTGCTCAAACATGTCATGGGCATATGTGGAAATACACCCCAAAATACATTCTGTTGCTTCTCCCGAGTACGGGGATACTACATGTGTGGGACTTTTTGGGAGCCTAGCTGCGTACGGGACCCCAAAAACCAAGCACCGCCTTCAGGCTTTCTAAGGGTGTAATTTTTTTATTTCACTTCTCACTGCCAATCACAGTTTCGGAGGCCATGGAATGCCCAGATGGCATAAAACCCCCCAAAATGACCCCATTTTGGAAAGTAGACACCCCAAGCTATTTGCTGAGAGGTATGGTGAGTATTTTGCAGATCTCGCTTTTTGTCACAAAGTTTTGAAAATTGAAAAAAAAAAAAAAAAAAAAATTTTTTTCTTTACTTTCTTCATTTTCAAAAACAAATGAGAGCTGTAAAATACTCACCATGCCTCTCAACAAATAGCTTGGGGTGTCTACTTTCCAAAATGGGGTCATTTGGGGGGGTTGTGTGCTATTTTGGCATTTTATGGCCTTCGAAACTGTGATAGGTAGTGAGGAGTGAAATGAAAAATTTGCACCCTTAGAAATCCTGAAGGCGGCATAGGCTAGTGGGGGGAGGAGCCCGGCGATGGCTCAAGCCGCGCAGAGTGGTGTCGGGTCGGGAGATCCAGGGAAGCGATGCAGTGGTGAGAGCCCGCCTAGCCCCTTTCCATACCTCCGGGAGCACCCTCTGTGATACCCTCGGGACTCTCTGTACCTGCCTTCCACCCCCCGTAGGCCAGCTGTTTCCCCAGGCCGGAGGGGAGTGAGACCCAGCACCCAAGCCTGTAAGTGCCGCTGAAGCGGGAGCGGGGCTCCACGCCACAGCAACGATGATGCGCACCCGCACACACGCCTCCTGAGTGGACGAGAGACGAGCGCAGGTTCCCCCTGCAACGGTAACGGCCACCAGTCAACACACCCGGATCACCCTGCGCTAATACCGATACTAAACGCAGTAAGAGGAAAAAAGGAAAAAAAAAAAAAAGTCTCTCTTTTCATTGGAGAACTTTTACCTTGCCAGAAAACAAACAGGTGACGGGGAGGGGATATTGGATGGGAATCCTCCCTACAGGTATGAACTTTTCTATTGTTTAACATACCTTATGAACTGTATCTATGGAAATTAAGACTTCAGAAAAATGGCTTTAAAGCATTGGACAACTTATATAATCCTATCAATGTATACATATTAAATGTGCAATACCACCACTGCATAAGGCCGGGGGTTATATACCACCAGGGTCTAGAAAAGTTCAGAGGTACAGAGGATTATTCAGCTCTGCAGGAAATGAACATTCTACCTGATAAATGCACACGAACAGGAGTTTTCTCAACAGGAAAAATATAGAAAAGATACCTATGGGCCCAAAAAGTCCTGATGCTTTGACTATATTTATTTTTGTATTGTGAAACATACCTTACGAATTGTACCTACTGAAATTAAGATACCAGAAAAAGGGCCTGGAAGCACTGGATAACTTATACAATACTTACAACATATATGTATTGAAGTGCAATACCATCACCGAATACAGATAGAGGGTTATACACTATCAGGGTCTTGAATTACAGAGGTACAGAGGATTATATAGCCTTGCATGAAATGAACATTCTACCAAAAGCATATGAATAGGAGTTTAAAATGTTTTTTCTTTTCCTCCTTTTCTGTTTAACTCACATGAAAAATATACAAAATAGACCAGAGGGCTCAAAAAAGTTCTGAGGCTCTGAATGCATGAGGTACCCCTTTTTTCCCTCTCCTTGTTTCCAGAACTAATAAACTCCCTATGCTGGACATTTAATTTAAAAAAGGAAAAGGTCAAGGGATACCGCAGCCAAATACTTTGTGTAACCTGCAGGCAAAATATAGCAAGGTATTCTTGGTAAGATGCCGTAACTGGATTTGCATATTTATTTCAAGGTCTGTATAAAGCCTAAAGAGTACTCGGTCTTAACGCATTAGAAGGTGGATCGCTCTGAGCTACTGTGTAGACACCCTTCACAGCCATCGGCAAGAAATAATCCAAAATACAGAGAAAAAGGAAGGAAAAAATATTAACGAAATCTGACCCCCAAAGTGGAGGATTGTGTGCTGTTTTTTTTTTTTTTTTTTTTACCCCTCTCCTCTCTTGGCCTCCCCTCCCCCTCTCTTTTCACTATATTACCCCAAAAAGGCACCCCAAGATTGGAAATAGGAACTTTATAAAGTTTATTAACGGCGTTAGCTTGGAATAAAGTGCCTATGCTCCTTATTCAACTGGTAAAAAGAAGGAAAGTAATTACAAGGCGGGATTTTCCCACTTGTCCCATCAGATTCTTTCTGCCTGTCTGAAGATCTTGTGAATGAGACTGTAAGGGTACAGATATCCCCTGTAAAAGTATACTAATCCAGGTCAACAGCGACACCCGCTTACCCCGGGGGGAAGTATGATCAAGTTTTGGTCTGGGACCAGATAAAAATGAAGGGGAGGACACAAAGGGGAACAGAGTCAAAGACCCCTAAAGACAGTCTCAATAATAGTTCAATTCAGAAATATCTCAAAGATATTAGTTTAAAAAGTCCAGAGATGGAAAAGAAGCAGTAGGGGGCAAAAGAAAAGAAAAGAGAGCTGGAAAAACAGAGAATAGAACAGGAGGAGGCATCCAGATTAGAAGTCGACCAGGGCAAGGTCGGAGATCCCGGGCTAAGCATGCCACAAAGGGACTTTACCCAAATACCCACCAAAACTGAGATGGCAGAAATGTTCTCAAAATTAGAAAATTCAATCAAAACCAAAATTAAAAACATTCGGATGGATATGGGTCACCTATTGAAAAGAGTCGAGACAGTTGAATCAGTTGCGACTGAACAAACGAAAGACATGCTTGAGCTCAGAAAACAAATGGAAATAATGCAAACCAAGCATAGAGACACGATTTATAAGATGGAGAGTCTGGAGGACCAGAGTAGAAGACAAAACCTTAAGATCAGGTCCCTCCCTGAACAGAAGGGGGAAGACCTGGTGATGAAAATTAATTGCATCTTTAAACCAATATTAGGAAAACCCGCGGAAATAGATTTAAAAATTGATCGGGTTCACCGCGTCAGAAAACCCTTAGGGGTTCGAGAGGACGTTCCAAGGGATGTACTTGTCCGTTTCCATTCTTACGAAGAGAAATCCCAAATATGGAATAAACTCTGTGGAACGTCCCTTGGGGCCCCCCAAATTTCAAAGGGGGGCCCCTTTGAAATTTGAAACAGCAGAACTCCAGGTCTTCTCGGACCTCTCTGCTGGGACTCTAGCAAGGAGAAGACAGATGAGACCACTATTAGAAATTCTACGGACATCAAATATTAAATATAGCTGGGGTTTCCCTGCAGCTTTGATCGTTATTAAATCTGGGAGAGCAATACGACTGAAGTTTTTGGATGAGATGCCGAACTTCTGTCAGGAACTGGGGACCCCTCCCAATATTATCCCTGGACTCTGAGTTATCTTGATAGATCTAAGGGGTTTTTGATAGCGGAGGGACGGTCGGGGGGGGGGGGGGGGGGGGGGGGTTTTTTTTTTTTTTTTTTTTTGTGGTGCCGGAAATCACTAATGGGTGAGGGGCTGGAGGTAAGGGTAGAGTACAGTGGGAGACCCTAGAGGGGTTTATATGGGCCAGACCGGCTCTACCCTTCCCCCCCTATATGTTAAGGGGGAGAGGAGTGGAGACCCGGCTGACAACCGCCTGGTACGGAGCTCCACCCCTAGAATGGTTTGGTGTACAGGGTGGACCCCTACGGGATGCCCCACTGTCCACCTAGGGTCGGAAATCGACCGGGGGGAGGGGAGGGAGGTGGGCAGGATGAAGGATGGGAGGGGGGTGGGGGGTGGATGAGGTGGGAGGGGGATGAGGGAGGGAAATGGGGAAGGGGAGGGAAAGAGGCCGTCCCTGCCTTGCAAGATCGTAAAATGAAGCGGAAGTTTAAATGGTCCAGCCGGGCCGTAACGTCACGATTAAAAAATGGATTATAGTGTACTGAAGTTTATAACGTACAACGTAAAGGGTATTAATTCACAGGAGAAAAGATTTAAGATTCTTAAGGAGATTAGTGAGTATCGTGTAGATATTTTTTTACAGGAAACCCATTTTCAACACGAGAATAACGTTAGGATATCCTCTCAAGAATATCCGGTATGGTACTGTAGTGATTCCCCAATAAGAGGAGCTAAAGGGGTGGCTATAGGGTTCGCAAAAAAATTTAAATTTAAACTGCTGGATAGATTGACAGATTACGAGGGAAGGTTCTTGTTTTTGAAATGTAAAATAGGGGGGAAAATATTGACATTAGTGAATCTTTATGCCCCAAATATTGATCCAACCGGTTTCCTATCCAGGGTTCTGGGTCGTCTGGCGGATTGCCGTGAGGGTGAGGTTATCCTTGCCGGGGACCTGAACTTTGGATGGGACCCCAAGCTAGATAGTACATCAAGAGAACAAAGCTTGAGCTACCCGAAGCTTAAAAAAATAAAATCAAAACTACATCAAAACCATTTGATTGACGTCTGGAGGGTACAATACCTAAACGTCAAAGACTATACATTTTTTTTCCCCGGTTCATGGCACACATTCAAGGCTAGATTACTTCTTAGTGGAACATAAAGTGTTAGATCTGATATTGTCAACTCAGATCGAGATAACGACTCTCTCGGACCATGCTCCGGTGTCGATGGTCCTTAAGCTTCCGGGGTTGCAAAGGCCACCATTTACATGGTGTCTGAACGACAGCTTACTATCGGAAGGTTCAATTGAAAATACTATAAGAGGGGAAATTGAATCCTTCTTTGAGATCAACGACACCGGAGATATGGCGACTTCCACATTATGGGAGGCACATAAAGCCTATATTAGAGGGATACTTATCGCGATCGGAGCAGGGGAAAAAAAAAGAGAAAAACGAACATATTTCACGATTGAAGGAAGAGATCCACACTCTCGAACAGGAACAAAGAGACGAAGGGGTTCAAAGTCAGGACACGTTTCATAGATTGATAAATAAAAGGGAGGAATTAAAAACGATCATAGAACAAGATTCAAGGAAGTGGTTTCATAAAATAGCTAAAGAGAGACACCAATGGGGAAATAAGTCCGGTAAACACCTGGCAAGAATACTCAAAAAGAAGAGAGAAATTAACTACATAGAGAAAATTCAAAATAAAACAGGTTTAATGCTTAATTCTACTAAAGATATTGCTAACGAGTTTAAAAAATATTATGAAGTACTCTATGATGTAAAGTCAAAGGATCAGCAATCCCAGGCGGTCGGTACCGACTGTAGGGACTTTGTAAAGAATAGTCACCTTCCCTCGTTGTCTAGTGCGGATAGTCTGAATATGGATAGACCTATAACAGAGGAGGAAATATATGAAGCTTTAAAGACTTCTCCATCGGGAAAGAGCCCGGGACCAGATGGGTTCACCCTAACATACTATAAATGCTATAAGGACTTACTCGTCCCTAGGTTGTGCCGGTATTGGAACAGGCTTGGGGAGGATTGTGTAATGAGAAGCGAAGCGTTGATGGCATCAATCACACTAATTCTAAAGGAGGGAAAGGACAGAACATTATGTTCTAGTTACCGCCCCATTGCCCTTCTCAATGCCGACACAAAACTATTTGCGAAAGTTTTAGCTAACAGATTTAAAGTACACATGACTGAATTGGTACACCCGGACCAGGTTGGGTTCATCCCGGGAAGGGAGGGGAGGGATAATGGGATTAGGGCCCTGTTGCTACTCCGGGCTGCTGGGCTGGGGGATGTCCCCAGTCTATTCCTGTCAATGGACGCCGAGAAGGCCTTTGACAGGATAGACTGGGGACACATGATTGCTACGTTGGAGGCAATGGGATTGGGTCAGAGAATGATCAGCTGGGTAAAAATCCTTTACGACAGACCCCAGGCAAGGGTCAGGGTCAATGGGGTGCTTTCGTCTCCCTTGGTTATGAGAAACGGCACTCGTCAGGGTTGCCCCTTGTCCCCCCTTCTCTTCGTCTTATCCCTGGAACCTTTACTTTCTACTATACGTAATTCTATCGATATAAAGGGGATGGTGGTCGGGGGGGAGGAGCACAAGATGGCGGCCTTTGCAGACGATGTGCTATTTTTCATAACCAATCCCCGGATTACATTACCAAACCTCCTCGAGATCCTGAAACTATACGGTTATACGTCAAATTTCAAAATAAATCTCACTAAGTCTGAGATCCTCAATATTAATATTAACCATGTTGAAGTCGAACGTCTATCAAAAGAGTTTCATTTCCCGTGGAGGGATAATATAAAGTACCTGGGAGTAAGGCTTTCTGACACTCCAAGGAAAATTTATTTACTAAACTATCTCCCGCTGTTGGACGAGATTAGAAATGAAATAAAAAAAATGACATCTTGTCCTCTATCCTGGATGGGGAGAATTAATGCTGTTAAAATGATTATAGTACCAAAAGTTAACTATAAATTACAGATGCTCCCGCTTTCAGTGCCGCAGGCTTTCTTCGGAATATTAAATAGAATAATATCAAAATTCATATGGTCCAACAAGAAGCCCCGTATATCCGCAAGGACTTTGTCTAGGGGAAAAAATCAGGGAGGGTTAGCTTGCCCTGACTTTGCGAAATATTATAGCGCTATAACACTTTCAAGGGTAATGGAATGGATAAAGGGGGGAAGCAATAAGAGGTGGGTAAATATTGAAAATTCACTAAGCAGTGCACAATTAGGTCACATTATTTGGAATCCCCCAAAATATAGGATAGTTGAGGAAAGGACACACGAAATTACACGGGTTACATTAAGAGAGTGGGATAGGTTATTTAGGAAAAATAAATGGGAATATAACTCCCCTTTGTTGTACTTAAAAGATAATATTTTTTTTGCACCAGGTAGGAGTGAAGTATGGGGAAATTGGATTAAAAAAGGGGAGGCACAGTTGAGAGATATTATCCAGCAAGGAAAAATAGTCACTTATCACGATTTAAGTAAAAATATAGACTTAATGTCGATTGACGCATGGAGGTATTTTCAGCTGAAACATTTTGTGGAGGGTCTCCCGCAACCAATTCGATACGGAGAGGATTTCACGGCACTTGAGAGAATATGTTTAAGAACCTCAACTAGAAATAATATCTCCCGCATATACAAAATGTTGATCAGCGAAGAAACTGAAGAGGTCCCCCCATGCGTCAAAAGATGGGAGGAGGAACTTGGAGTTCCGTGTAGTCACAGTAGAATCAATAGAATTTTTCAGTTAATGCACTATTCGGCGTTCAATATGAAAACAATAGAAGTTAGTTATAAATGCCTTTCAGGTTGGTACCTGACCCCTTTGAAGCTTAGTAGATTCCAAAAAGATAAATCTTCGGAGTGCTGGCGAGGGTGCGGGGCCATAGGCACGATGTCCCACATTTGGTGGGGATGTCCCAAGATCAAAAAATATTGGCAACAAATTTTGGACCTAATTAAAATAATCACAGGTAAAACTATTCCGGAGGAACCTTGGACGGTACTGTTTCACGGGTCTGATATACCAGTGAGACAGTACAAGTCTTCTATAGTACCGATTATGTTAAATGAAGCCAAAAACCTAATTGCAGAGAAATGGCGAGACCTGGAGAGCCCTCGCATAGGGGAATGGATAGCTAGAGTTAATCTACAGCAAAAAATGGAAGGATTTGAGAGTTACGGGGAAAGAGTTGAGAAAGACGAGGAAGAGACCGGAAAATGGGAGGGATGGGATACTTTCAAAGATTCATGGAGATTCGCTGAAGAAATAATAAGATAAAGGGGGATGGTCGAGAATCTCATAGGTATTGTGCCCGAAATTCGATACTCCTGTTCGTACACATTCGCCATATAGGACAGTAACCGGAAGTACCCGGAAATCGATTGCAAGGCAGGACGGGGGGGGGGGGGGGGGGTTAATATAAAATGTTCTTTACATGTTGTAAGTTGTGCGTAATGCGCAAACCAATAAATATACGCTTATTGGCATTTTTTTGACTAAAGACATGTGGCTGAATACATTTTGGCCCCAATAAATTTTTCTTATTTCCTTTTTTTTTTCAAAATTTTCGCAAAAAATAAAAATCACAGAGGCAATCAAATACCATCAAAAGAAAGCTCTATTTGTGGGAAGAAAAGGACGCAAATTTCATTTGGTTACAACATTGCATGACCGCGCAATTACCAGTTAAAGCAGTGCAGTGCGAAATTGAACAAAGACCTCTGGTCCTTAAGCTGACAATTGGTCCGGGGCTGAAGTGGTTAATTAGAAAAATCATGTTCAATCCCTGCAGTTTATGTTAAAATAACTGTCAATCCCGCCTCAAAGGTCCTGGATTTGGCACATCCTGGTCAAAGATAACACTGTTCCTGTCTCCCAATTATTCTCCTGCAATGTCACTATCAGTGGACACTAGAAGCAGCTGTGCCTCAGCTCACTGAGCAGGCTTGTGCAGCCACTGTAACCATTTGGAAGTGGAACCTGCACAACGATGGGCAGCAGCAGTCGGTAAAGTGTATGTACCCAAGAATTGATTATAAAAAGGAGATCGGCAACACTAAAGCTGACTATAAACATAGATTTATTTATTACCATTCAGCCTGCAGGGTGAACAGAAAGCTCCAACTACAATGCACAGTGTGGGATGGACACTGGGCAGCGCTTTGTGAATGGTCCTGCAGCTTGCAGTGCCATGCAACGTGTCCCAGATCGCTGTGAGAGGGGGCAAAAGGACATCATCCTTGCCTAGGAGATGAATCCAGAAGTGGGAGCAGGTACCAATAAAAATTGGTACTTGCACGCCCTAAACAAAAAAACAGGGGGTGGGGGGTGCGAGGGAAGGGCGCAAACCATCAGTGCTTCACTTTTTAAATGAAGTTCCAATTTAGGGTCTGCTAAAGCGGCAACGTATTTTGTTTTTGGGTTTAGATATACTAAAAGTAGAACTAACGGAAAAACTATTTTTTTTCCAGCAATAGTAAGAGGGTTATAACCCCCGTCAGCTTTTGCCATTTGTGTCTCATTAGGGAGATTCCCCTTTACTTTCATGTCCTGTAGCCAAAGCTAGGAAATCCTTTAAAAGGGTCACCGGAACTAGTGTCCCCATTATTACCGTTTTGGTGACAGCCTAAAATTTTTGATTTTCTTTCACACTCAGTAAACAGGGCAATAGAGAAGAGGGTGACTCCCTAACAAGGACACAAACAGCAATACAAGTCTGACAGGTGTTCTATTCTCTATGCAAAACTAAACAAAACAAACAAACACACACACCCCACACATTTTGCCTTTAGACATATATTAAAGCAGTATGAAGTCTAAAAGCTTACATTTTATTGCAACATACCAATTGATGAACTGCGGCTTTAAATGAAGCTTAACTAGTCTCTACTGCACCATGATTTGTAAAGCACTGGAGCACATAGACTGCTCTGTACATTCTATTATATAAAAGGTTAACATACACAAGTAGAAGCTTCTTCAAAATGTTTATTTTCAGGACATTCATTCTCATGATTTGGGGGGCCAAATCAATATTCGTTTTCCACCATAATAGGAGAAAAAAAAAATGGAAACAATAAATGTGGCTCTCATTAAAGACACATTAATGACACCTGTTTAAAATGTCTGGGATGCCATTCAAAAAACAGGTCTGAAGGATATTTATTGGGCTTTCAAATTCTTCCCGTCAACAAAGAATGTTCTATGAACTTTCTACAAGCCTCTGTATGGATAGCCCGAAGTGACACTAAACAATAGCCTTCTTCTCTAAAAATAATCCATACACATTTACTACTTAAAAAGAGGAGCTTCGGTCAGGTAAGCAGGGTGGATAAAAATCAATGATGTATAAAAAAATAAAAAATAAAAAAAAAATATATATATATATATATAAATATATATACACACACACACACACACACACACACACACACATATTTTTTTATTTTTATTTTTATCAATACATTCCTATGGAGGGATCAGACGAAAACATTTTATCAATACAGCCGGCAGGTAAGTGGAAATTAAAAGTCAAGCTATAAAAAGCAGTAGCTACTGACTTTTAATAAACAGACACTCGCCTGTCTGGGGATCCAGTGCTGTCCTCACCTGAGCCGTTTTTTTTTTTTTTTTTTCTATCAGTCTTTGGTCCCTGGCACCGGGATCTTTACTGTGGGCAGCCGGCTGGGGAGGAGGAGTGGAACTTCCCCTTTCGGGTAAAGTTCCGCTTTACATCGGTATTAAATTGCCAACAATCAGTAGATGTGGTAGCTGCATTAGTTTTCTTAGGCTTCCCCCCCCCCCTCTGTTTTCACCTGGTGATCTGGCCAGTAACACCCCCTGTATTAGAGAGACACTTCTCTGGAGAGATGAGCACTGGAGGCACAGCAGACAGCCGCATTGTCAGCCTGGGTTCACACTAGCTGAGGCTCACAGCAGGGGGTCCGATGCGTCCCTGTTCAATATGTTCCAGGTGCGAATCATTTTTCAAATTGTTGCTTGAATTCGCACCTGAAACTGAGCCAAAGATGCCCAGGGTCCTTTTCCGGTGTGCTCTGCGGTCACCCCGGAGCTGTCTAAACCAGCTCTATTGAGATCCGGTCACACTATCCTGTCATGCGAATTGGATTGCGGTTAAATCCACATCAAATTTGCATACGTGTGAACCCAGCCTCAGTCCCCTTTCACACCAGCGGTACCGATCGGGTCTGCCTGTCCACCCATTGTTCAATACGGAGTAAGGATGAGCTCCGGCGTGTTCGCATGGTCCACGTGCAGAGCCCGCCAGGAAGTCGGGGTCTGCCTGTCCACCCATTGTTCAATATGGAGTAAGGATGAGCTCCGGCGTGCTCGCATGGTCCACGTGCAGAGCCCGCCAGGAAGTCGGCGCAGCACTGCGCTGATCACAGGCAGTGAGACATTGCCCCGATGTGCGGCTGCAGAGATCAGGCAATGTCTCACTGCCTGTGATTAGCGCAGCGCTGCGCCGACTTCCTGGCGGGCTCTGCACGTGGGCTGTGCTCATCCTTAATGTACGTTTGTCTGAACCGGTCTACTAAAAACAGGACGGGAATCGGGGAATACGTTCACAATCTGTCCGGCGGATCGGATCAAATGACAGTCGGATGGAAACGAATAGGCGATCCATTCCCATCCAGCCACCCCATAGAGAACAGCGGGCTGTATCCGTGTCCGCATAGCAGGGCAGACCTGTCATCTGCCTGCTCAGTGAGGATCAGCAGACAGATCCCCCACTTGACAGAGCCGCCCCGTCGGAGGGGCCTTAAAATGTATTCGCAGATTTAAATACACTAACACATCAAAGCCAAACTCCAGCTCACACTTTGTAAGCAGTTACAGAAAACTGATTTTTTTTTTCCCCTTTTAGAATAAAAAAGTTTTATATAAAAGCCGATTATTGTAAGCTCCCCTGTCAGTAGTAAACGGTTTGTCTCATCCACGTCACAGATACATTCTGCTGGGGAGCTTGTCCTTTAGCAACATACTTACTAGCTGGATTACCAGGTGAAAAATAAAAGAAATCCTAAAAATGAATGCAGCCATCACATGTAATAGTAGGCTGTGATCTAATAAAATAGTAAGCTGTGATCCAATAGGCTAGATGAGAGTTGGGTGCCTTCCCTGTACTCCTCCATCACACACATGATGCTGCTGTCTGCTCACACTAGTGTGGATGGAGCTGTCAGGAAATGTCTCCTATACACACAATGGGATGGTAGTTTTCCTGTCCCCTAGGAGTAGGACTCCATATTCTATGAGCTCATCAGCTCTGTATTAAGGTCCAGCAAGGTGAATCAGTGCCCAGCACTAGAAGGGAAGGTCAGTATTACATATAACACGTATCCATATAGAGAATAAAGGAATCTTACCCCAGAACTCCTCCATAGAGGTGGTGTGCACATCCTCCAACACTGACCCAGCGCCTGTCTATGTGCTCTCCGCCGACACACACACAGCTCTCACCATACTACACACATACCACACACACACACACACACACACTGCTCCGCCCACTGCTCCCCATCCATCAGTGCCTGGCGACTCCCTCCTAGCCCCGCCCACTGCTCCCGTCCATCGGTGCCTGGCAACTCCCTGGTAGCCTCGCCCACTTCCGAACCCACACCTTGCTCAGGCGGCAAGACGTTGTGTAGTAGTCAGGGAGGGGAATCAGAGCGGCGCCCGAGACACCAGGAACAAGTGGCTGATGTGGGCGACTCGCGCCACCTCATGGCTAACGCTGTTACTACCGCACTATAGCTACGGACTGCGAGCCGTCTTTGTGTTGCTCACATAGCTCGCCTAAAAGGAGATGGTGCCAAGTCTGTGGTGTGGTAGTGTCATCTAAGCAGTGGCGGCTGGTTCTCAAAATTTGTGTGGGAGGGGGGGCGCAAACAAACTGAAAAGTTCTGAAAAAAAAAAACCCATCAATCGCACCCACTGTGCCCATCAAACGCTGCCACTGTGCCCATCAATTGCCGCCACTGTGCCCATCAAACTCAGCCACTGGGCCCATCAAACGCAGCCACTGTGTCATATCAAATACTCCCACTGTGCCATCAAATGCTGCCACTGTGCTCCATCAATTACAGCTACTGTGCCCATCTTATGCAGCCATCATGCCCATCAAATGCAGCCTCACTGTGCCCCATTAAATGCAGCCTCACTGTCCCATTAAATGCAGCCTGTGTCCTATCAAATGCAGCCTCACTGTGTCCCATCAAATGCAGCCTCACTGTCCCATCTTATGCAGCCTCACTGTGTCCCATCAAATACAGCCTCACTTTGTCCCATGAAATGCAGCCTCACTGTGTCCCATAAAATGCAGCCTCACTGCCCCATCTTATGCAGCCTCACTGTGTCCCATGAAATGCAGCCTCGCTGTCCCATCTTATGCAGCTTCACTGTGTCCCATGAAATGCAGCCTCACTGTCCCATCTTATGCAGCCTCACTGTGTCCCATGAAATGCAGCCTCACTGTCCCATATTATGCAGCCTCACTGTGTCCCATGAAATGTAGCCTCACTGTGTCCCATGAAATGCAGCATCACTGTGTCCCATCAAATGCAGCCTCACTGTGTCCCATCAAATGCAGCCTCACAGTGTCCCATGAAATGCAGCCTCACTGTGTCCCATCAAATGCAGCCTCACGGTGTCCCATCAAATGCAGCCTCACTGTCCCATCAAATGCTGCCTTACTGTGTCCCATCAAATGCAGCCTCACTGTGTCCCATCAAAACGCAGCCTGTGTCCCATCAAATGCAGCCTCACTGTCTTATCAAATGCAGCCTCACTGTCCTATCAAATGCAGCCTCGCTGTCCCATCAAATGCAGCCTCACTGTGTCCCATCAAATACAGTCTGTGTCCCATTAAATGCAGCCTCACTGTCCCATCAAATGCAGCCTCACTGTGTCCCATCAAAAGCAGCCTCACTGTCCCATCAACCCCCCCCCCCCCCCCATTATCCGCGGGAGGTCCAGACGGGCACTTACCTTGCCCTGGTGTCCTCTCCTCATGTTGTGTCTCCTTCAGTGGGCACTGGCAGCAGTGGTGGAGGAGTCTGCTCCTCATACTTCTGCTTTGGAATGCGCCGGCAAGGCAGGACAAAAGCCCGCAAATGAAGCGCCGCAATTTCTTGATTGCATAGACGTGGCGATTCCCATAGTGCACGAACACAGTGCACTTAACCACTTCAATACCAGGCACTTTCGGCCATTCCTGCCCAGGACAATTTTCAGCTTTCAGCGCTGTCGCACTTTGAATGACAATTTGCGCAGGCATGCAACACTGTACCCAGACTTCATTTTTATAATTTTCTTCCCACAAATAGACCTTTCTTTTGGTGGTATTTGATCACCTCTGGGGTTTTTATTTTTTTGCTAAACAAACTAAAAAAGACCACATTTTTGGAAAAAACATTTTTTTTTTTTACTTTCTGTCATAAACTTTTGTTTTCCCCTTCACTGACAGGCACTGATGAGGCGGCACTGATGAGTTGGCACTGATAAAGTGGCACTGATGAGGAGGCACTGATATGCAGTGATGTAAGTAACTGAGTTAAAATAAACTGAGTTACTTAACGCAGTTACTTTAGAGGGTAACGAGTAATCTAACTGATTACTTTTCCCCTCATGGTAACTCAGTTCCCATTACTTTGGCGGAGTTACCCCAATTACATCTACCGCCACTAGATGGCAGTAGTGTAATTCCGGTATCCTGCCGAAAAAGTTCCCCCCTGTACTGCACAGGTGCAGCGCTTGCGCAGTACGAACGACTACGGAGCTTCCGAAAATTGCCGAACCTAAACAGCTGAGTGAACTCTACACCGCGCAGGCGCAGTTAACATGTAATTGTAGGAGGCGATGCCGCACGCTCCTGATGCTCATGCTACTTTGCAAGGGGCGTCTATCGTGTAACTAAGGGGCGGGTCTAGTATTACTGTAACCAAGGGGCGCATTTATTATTATTGTTATATATCGAGCTCTGCCCATTAATTTAACATTCGCCCTCTTCTGTAGCCATCCGCCACTTACACGATATAATAATAATAGACCCGCCCCTTGCTTACACGCTATAACAGATCTACCCCTTGGTAAGAGTAATAATAGAGCAGCCCCTTGGTTACACGATATACAACAATAATAATAAATGCGCCCCTTGCTTACAGTATTACTAGACCCGCCCCTTAGTTACACGTATACAATATTAAAAAAAAAGTCAGTTACTTTGCTGTGTAACTAATTACTTTTCCAATGTAGTAACTGAGTTACTAACGCAATTACTTTTTGGGAGAAGTCATTTGTAACTTAACTAATTACTTTTTTAAAGTAAGATGACCAACACTGCTGATATGTAGAATTGATGGGTACTGATTGGTGGCACTGATATGCAGCACTGATGGGCACCAATAGACGGTACTGATATCCAGCACTGATGGGCACTGATAGGTGGCACTGACAGGCGGCACTGATGGGCACTGACAGGCAGCTGTGATGGGCACTGACAGGTGGCACTGATAGGCGGTACTGATTGGCACTGACAGGTGGCACTGATGGGCAGTACTGATGATGAGGTACTGATAGATCACTGACAGGTGTTACTGCTGGGCACTGATTGGCACTGTGGTGGGCACTGATTGGCACTGAAAATAAATACTAGAGTATATATAGTGCGCAATATCAACCTTAGTCTATTTAGATCAACAGGTGATGTTAAAAGAATAAATGACAAATGTCGTGATATGATACAATATATAAGTGCTTGCGTGACAATCCCAAGTGCACAAAAATATATATAAAAACTTCAAGTTACAATAAGGTTGTAACCAATTTAATAAATAAATAAATACACAATGTGTTAAAAATAGATACAATGTGTTTTAAATAAATAAAGTGCTTCAAAGTGTGAGTAAAACCAAGTAATCCTATAAATGTGCTAATGTTTCAAACAAAGAAATATCCAGTGTATGCCAATGATGCATATGGGGATATGTAAATCCCAGAAACCAATACAGGCTCGACCTGATGGAGTGGCCCATTAATTAATTAATTAACTAATTGCCGCCGATTTAATATTATATTAATCCCATACGTAATAATAGTCCATTTAGTGAGTATATAATTAAAAGATTAATTAAAAAAAAATGACTCTTCACATCCACCAATGATAGAGAAATCCGGGAGACAATTGACAGTGCAAGGAATGAAAAAAAGACTTCCCTTTATGCTGGAAATGTGGGTCTTTTTTCCTTTATAATTCCTCCTGATGTCTTGCTCCGGTATGACATGAAAAAGAAAAAGACACAACAAGAACCATTGCGCAGCGCTCTACTCAAACATCAAAAAAGAAGATCTCAGGGGGTTGCCTACAGCTATTCAACTCACATTTACCCTGTGGGTATTTGCGCATTCAGATCCCGCTAATGGTCAGGCTCAAAAACGGGGCTGTCAGCCCTTTCCTCCTCGCTGTGCTTAGCAGCATCACTTGGGCTCCACTGATTGGCACTGTGGTGGGCTCTGATTGGCACTGTGGTGGGCACTAATTGGCACTGTGGTGGGCACTGGGAGACTTTATTATTATGTGTGTTGCTGGGGATTTATTGGCAGGTGATTGGGACAACTGAGGGGGCTTTGCTGATAATCAATGTGCTGATTATCAGCACAGACCCCCCCCCCCCCGACAGGGAGAGCCGCCGATTGGCTCCGATTGGCTCTCCCTGTCAGCGCAAACCGAGGAATGCCGTTTACCGGCACTTCCTGGTTCACGCGATGATCAGCTGTGATTAGTCACAGCTGATCATGTGGTAAGAAGCCTCAGGCTGACACCGCACTCGCGATCGCCGCGCTGCCGGCATGTTATCCCTGCTGAACGTCATATGATGCCCAGTCAGGATAACAGAACCACTTCCTGGCCGTCAATCTGCTATAGGCCGGGCTGGAAGTGGTTAAGGACCTTTTTTTCTATTTTTTTTGTTTTTTAAAGGGCCAGTTTAAAAAAAAAAATTGTGACTAAAAAATAATTCAACCTTCCTAGCACAAATCCTCTACCCCTAAAATTTCCCCTCTTAGCCCACATCCTCCCCCCACTTCAAATCCCCCCTCCCAGCATAAATCTTCTCCCCCATCCCCCTCCCTACATAAATACCCCTAAATCACCACTCTTAGCACCCCCCCCCCATACCCTCTACTATAAAAATACTTACCTCGTGCCATCCCCCAAATTCCCCCTTCTAAAATAAATCCCCTCCCCCCAATCTCCTTGTGGTGCCCCCCCAACCTCACATGATACCACAGTGCCCAGGGCAGCCGCCCCTTCTGCCCAACCTTGTGCCCTGTCTGGGAGAAGAACCTGTCCCGGCAACAGTGGAAATAGACAATACCTCAGGCTGGGTGGTCAGTGGGAGAAAATAAATTACCCCATGACTAGTATTCATGGGACGAATAGTGTCCCACTGTTGGTGTCAGTGGCAGGAATTTTGACCCACTGTTGGTGTCAGCGGCAGGAATTGTGCCCCACTGTTGGTGTGAGTGGCAGAAAGTTTGCCCCACTGTTTGTATCAGTGGCTGGAAGTTTGCCCCACTGTTGGTATCAGTGGCAGGAATTTTGCCCCACTGTTGGTGTGAGTGGAAGGAATTGTGCCCCACTTTTGGGGTCAGTGGCAGAAAGTTTGCCCCACTGTTGGTATCAGTGGCAGGAAGTTTGCCCCACTGTTGGTATCAGTGGCAGAAAGTTTGCCCCACTGTATCAGTGGCAGGAAGTTTGCCCCACTGTTGGTATCAGTTGCAAGAATTTTGCCCCACTGTTTGTGTGAGTGGCAGGAAGTTTGCCCCACTGTTGGTGTCAGTGGCAGGGATTTTGCCCCACTTTTGGTATCAGTGGTAGGAAGTTTGCCCCACTGTTGGTATCAGTGGTAGGAAGTTTGCCCCACTGTTGGTGTCATTGCCGTGAATTTTGCCCCACTGTTGGTGTCAGTGGCAGAAATTGTGCCCCACTGTTTGTTTCAATGGCAGGAAGTTTACCCCACTGTTGGTGTCAATGGCAGGAAGTTTGCCCCACTGTTGGTGCGTGTGGCAGGAAGTTTGCCCCACTGTTGGTGTCAGTGGCAGGAAGTTTGCCCCACTGTTGGTGTCAGTGGCAGTCATTTTTGCCCCACAGTTAGTGTCAGTGGCAGGAATTTTGCCCCACAGTTGGTGTCAGTGGCAGGAAGTTTGTCCCACTGTTGGTGTCAGTGGCAGGGATTTTGCTCCACAGTTTTGCTCTCTTGCCTCAGACTGAGACCTAAGGAAGTGCTGCTAAAGTAAGCTATGTGCAGGAGCCTGTCTGTGGCCTAAGAATGCTGATGTAGTCCTGAGGCTGACTTGCCCAGTGTTGAGGAAGCCGTGCCAAGGTGAGAAGCATACCCCAACCTTTTTACTTCAGAATGTGGCACGTGTAGCAAAATGTGGGTGTGGTCAATGTCTTAATGGTGGGAGGGGCTTAAGGGTGTGGTTAAACAAAACCCAGCTCTCCCACCAATGCCCCCCGCTCTCACTAATGCCCCCCAGCTCTCTCACCTCTCACAAATGCCCCCCCCCCAGCTCTCTGACCAATGCCCCCCCCAGCTCTCTGACCAATGTCCCCCCAGCTCTCTAACCAATGCCCCCCCAGCTCTCTGACCAATGTCCCCCCAGCTCTCTAACCAATGCCCCCACCCCAGCTCTCTGACCAATGCCCCCCAACTTTCACACCAATGCCCTCCCCAGCTCTCTCACCAATGCCTCCTCAGCTCTCACCAATGCCCCCCCAGCTTTCTCACCAATGCTCCCCCTCCTCTCTTACTATGCCCTCCCCCAGCTCTCTCACCAATATCCCCCTCCTCTTTTACTAATGCCCTCCCCCAGCACTCTCACCAATGCCTCCCTCCTCTCTTACTAATGCCCCCCTAGCTCTCTCACCAATGCCCCCCTCCTCTCTTAGTAATGCCCCCCAGCTCTCTCACCAATGCCCCCCCAGCTCACCCACCAATGCCCCCCACAAATATCTCATCAATGTCCCCTCCTCTTTTACTAATACCCTCCTCTTACTAATGCCCCCCAGCTCTTTCACCAATGCCCCCTCCTCTCTTACTAATATCCCCTCTTACTAATGCCCCCCTAGCTCTATCACCAATAACCCCCCTCCTCACTTACTAATGCCCCCCACTATCTCATCAATGCCCCCTCCTCTTTTACCAATACCCCCTCTTACTAATGCCCCCTAGCTCTCTCAGCAATGCCTTCCTCCTTTCTTACTAATACCCCCCAGCTGTCTCACCAATAACTCCCCTCCTCGCTTACTAATGCCCCCCTAGCTCTCTCACCAATGCCCCCCTCCTCTCTCCCCAATGCCTGCCCTCCCCCAGCTCTCTCACCAATTCCCCCTTCCTCTCTTACTAATGTAGCTTGTCACGGTGTCTTACTCTATAACCCACGACCCGCCAAGCTGGCCGGAACAATGTACACAGGCTTTCCAGCTTGAGTTAGGGATTTTCACCCCCCCCCCTCTTTCTTCCTTTTTAACTGACAGCCTGTTGTAATATGAGCACATACACACTGTGCATTCAGTAGCCTCTCTTGTACCCCTATTGGCAGGAAGAAGTAAGCCAATTAAAGGCACAGTTACAGCAGCCAATCAGAGAGACTGTACTAAGCTGCAGGAAGCAGCTACAATGGATTCTGGGACATGCAGTTCCCTCACCAAGCGGCTCTATAACCGGGTATTCAGGAAGGAACCACAAAAAGCCCAGGATGCTCTGTGACAGAAAAGTAAAGACTCCATTTTGTGTCCTGAGGAAAAGTCAGTCAGCCTTGAGGGAGGGAAGAGACCAGACCTGAGGGAGAGATGCTGTCTCTCAGATGATCTCCCTGCGCGATTCAGGCCTCCACTGCCAGTTGGAATTTCCAGCCTGAGAGAGAGGAATCCCAGGTGTATATCGAGGCACACCTACACCGACAGTGAATTGTTCCAGTGTGAGGTGACCAGTCGGGTTGCCAAGAGAGCCTGTCTGTTCTGGGACATTCGTTTGGGCCTTGATCGCAGGATTTAGTGAGAGAATTTTGCCCATCTGCAGGGAACAGGGACACTGCACTACAGAAGGAGTTATTTAACCATCTCAATACAGTGCATTTTCACCCCCTTCCTGCCCAAGCCATTTTTCAGCTTTCAGCGCTGTAACACTTTGAATGACAATTGCGCGGTCATACGACACTGTACCCAAATGAAATTGTTATCATTTTGTCCCCACAAATAGAGCTTTCTTTTGGTGGTATTTTATCACCTCTGCGGTTTTTATTTTTTTGCGCTATAAACAAAAGAAGAGCGACAAGTTTGAAAAAAAAAACAATATTTTTTTACTTTTTGCTATAATAAATATCCAATTTTTATTTTTTTTTTAAACAAATTTTTTTCCTCAGTTTAGGCCGATACGTATTTTTCTACATATTTTTGGTAAAAAAAATTGCAATAAGGTATATTGATTGGTTTGCGCAAAAGTTATAGTGCCTACAAAATAGGGGATTTATTGCATTTTTATTATTATTATTTTTTTACTAGTAATGGCGGTGATCTGCGATTTTTATCATGACTGCGATATTGCGGCGGACATATCGGACACTTTTGACACATTTTTGGGACCATTCACATTTATACAGCGATCCGTGCTATAAAAAAGCATTGATTACTGTATAAATGTGACTGGCAGGGAAGGGGTTAACACTAGGGGGCGCTGAAGGGGTTAATATGTTCCCTGGGAGTGATTCTAATTGTAGGGGATTGACAAGGGTAGGAGACCGATCAGTGTTTCTCTGTACTGAGAACAGATCCACGGTCCTGCTGTGTTACCGGGCAATCGCGGGTGCCCGGCAGACATCGCGGCCGCCGAGCACGCGCACCGAGTCCCCAGTCACACGGCGGGCGGGCGGGCGCACGCCTCGCTGACGGCGCGCGCGTGCCTCCTGGTGGGCCGGAAAAGCGAGGGCGCCGGCTAAAAGGTTCTGACACTGTGAAGCTGTACTTTGTTCTGGATCGGAGGAGTCTGTAAGTGATCTGCTGCAGTTTCTGAGACCCCTAATTCTCTCTCCTTCTACCACCTTTCCAAGTATAAGTTTAAAGCTTTGAAAAGACCAAAAGTGACTGGCGCCCAATTTCTGTTCAAAACTTCCCATTATAGCCATGGACTCCAGCCCTGGGGTAAATGCAGCTCGCTCCCTGCCTCTGGAGGTGTTATCCTACCTTTAAAAGGCCCAGTGGGGCACTACATTTAAAAAGTAAGTTTACTACCACTTTAAAGCATATCTATGGTAAAATGTAAAATCATATAATTACTTCCACATTGTATTTCTAGTCTACTCCTATTATTCTGAATAATCTTGAAGTTTGTAAACTTACTTTGTGAAGATCCCCATATATTTACTTCCCTGAATTCTGTAACGCGTATTCACTATGCTCTGAGGGTAGCACTGCTGTGTCACACATTTCATAGAGTCTGCCTTCTGAACCACAGAGGTGCTGAGAGGAAGGGTTTCAGAAGGGGGAGTTAGTACAGGAATCATGGCTTGCAAGCAGCATGGTTACATAGTTACATAGTTACATAGTTAGCTAGACCGAAAAAAGACACAAGTCCATCCAGTTAACCGTGGTACCGTGGGATATGTAGTCCTTAGAAATTGAAAGTAAACAGCAGAAAAGAAGCTGTAGGTGTAGCGCATGCAAGAGTCCAGGAAGATGTAGAAACAGATGACCAGACAGAACTCACAACATGAAAGGAGATTTCAAATAAGCTTACATTGCATTTTCACATACAACTATTGTTTGTGTTGTTATTACTAGAGTTGGGCCGAACACCACAACTCCCGAACATGGAAAAAGTTAAGATCCAAACTGTGAACCATATTAAAATCTATGGGACGCGAACTTGAATCAAAAGTCCCAATTGTGAGGGCTTATATGCAAGTTATTGGACATAAAAGGGGTATGGGGGCCTGGGTACTGCTCTGAGGGACATGTATCAATGCAAATTTTTTTTAAAAAAAAGATAATTTTTACAGGAGCAGTGATTTTAATGATGCTTAAAGTGAAACAATAACATTTTTAAATTCCTTTAACCACTTGCCGGCCACCGTCAAATCACGGTGCGGCTCTCGTTATGGGTGGACGTCATAGGACGTCGATACAGAATGGCCACTCTCGCGTGCCCGTGGGGGCACGCAGCGCGGCGATTACGGCCACCCCATGTTGCTAGGAAACGGCGCAACCCCGATCTCTGTAAAGAGCCGATGACGCGTCTCTTTTACCATGTGATCCGCTGTGTCCAATTACATCGGTCACATGTAACCTCTCATCGCCTCACACTGACAGATTCAGCGGCATCTCCTCGCAGGGGACAGCAAGACAGGTAATCAAGGCACTGATCATCAGTGCCCTGATTTCAATGAAGCGCCAGTGCCAGCAATCAGTGCCCACCAGTGCCAGCAATCAGTGCCCATTAGTGATGCCAGTCAGTGCTGGCTTTCAGTGCCCATCAGTGCCGCCTATCTGTGCTGCCCATCAATGCTGCCCAGCAATGCCCCTCATTGCCGCCCATCAGTGCCACCCATCAATGGCCATCAGTGCCGCCTATCCGTGCTGCCTATCAGTGCCCACCAGTGCCGACTATCAGTGCCCACCAGTGCCCATCAGTGCCCACCCATCAGTGCCCACCAGTGCCACCCATCAGTGCCTTCTATCAGTGCTCATCAGTGCCACCTATCAGTGCCCATAAGTGCGGCATATTAGTGCCACCTAATCAGTGCCCATAAGTGCTGCCTCATCAGCGCACATCAGCAAAGGAGAACAATTCCTTATTTACAAAATTTACTGACAAAAACTAAGAAAAACTTTTTTCGGGGAGGGGGGGGGGGGGATAAAAAAAAACAGCAGTGATTAAATACCATCAAAAGAAAGCTCTATTTGTGTGAATAAAATTATAAAAATTCCAGATGGTTACAGTTTAGCATGACCGCACAATTATCATTCAAAGTGTGACAGCGCTGAAAGCTAGGGATGAGCCGAACACACCCCCCGTTCGGCTCGCACCAGAACCCGCGAACGGACCTAAAGTCCGTGCGAGCTTTAGAACCCTATTAGTTATAATGGATGCGAACGTTCGAAATTAAAAGTGCTCATTTTAAAGGCTAATATGCATGTTAATGTCATAAAAAGTGTTTGGGGACCTGGGTCCTGCCCCAGGGGACATGTATCAATGCAAAAATTTTTTTTAAAAACGGCCGTTTTTTCAGGAGCAGTGATTTTAATAATGCTTAAATTGAAACAATAAAAGTGTAATATTCCTTTAAATTTCGTACCTGGGGGGTGTCTATAGTATGCCTGTAAAGGGGCGCATGTTTCCCGTGTTTAGAACTGTCTCTGCGCAAAGTGTCATTTTTGAAAGTAAAAAAGCTATTTAAAATCACTCGCGGCTAATGTTAATTCACGGCTCCCGTAACACAGAGAACAGTGATTCATTGAAACTCATTCATAAAAAAAAGTCATTGATAAAAAAAAAAAAAAAATGAAAAAAAAAAAAAAAGCGTAGGGGTCCCCCCAAATTCAATAACCAGGCCCTTCAGGTCTGGGATGGATATTAAGGGGGATCCCAGCCAAAAAAAAAAAAAAAAAATGGCGTAGGGTCCCCCTCAAAATCCATACCAGACCCTTGAGGTCTGGTATGGATTTTAAGGGGAACCCTAGCCAAAAAAAATGGCGTGGGGTCCCCCTCAAAATCCATACCAGACCCTTATCCGAGCACGCAACCTGGCAGGCCGCAGGAAAAGAGGGGGGGACGAGAGCGGCCCCCCCTCTCGCCTGAACCGTACCAGGCCACATGCCCTCAACATTGGGAGGATGCTTTGGGGGTCTAAGACCCCTAAAGCACCTTGTCCCCATGTTGATTAGGACAAGGGCCTCTTCCCCACAACCCTGGCCGGTGGTTGTGGGGGTCTGCGGGCGGGGGGCTTATCGGAATCTGGAAGCCCCCTTTAACAAGGGGACCCCCAGATCCCGGCCCCCCCCCTGTGTGAAATGGTAAGGGGGTACAAAAGTACCCCTACCATTTCACCAAAAAAGTGGCAAAAATGGTAAAAAGGACAGGAGACAGTCTTTGACAATTCCTTTATTAAAATCTTCTTTCTTCTTTCTTCATCCTTCGGATTCTTCATCTTCTCCTTCCTTCATCTTCTTCCATCTTCTTCTTCCATTTTCTTCTTCCTCCGATCCGCTTCTTCTTGCGCTGGTCTTCTCGTCCTTCTCGTCCGGCATCTTCTTCCGTCGGCGTCGGCGTCGGTGTCGGTGTCTTCTTGGGCCGCTCCGCGCAATGGGAGGCTCCCGCTGTGTGAGGCTCCGCTCCATCTGACAGGTCTTTTAAAACGGAGGGCACCTGGTGACCCCGCCCCCCTCTGACATCATGGGGAAAGCCATCATGGAATTCCCCATGACGTCCCTGTGCGTCAGAGGGGGCGGGGTCACCAGGTGCCCTCCATTATAAAAGACCTGTCAGACGGAGCGGAGCCTCACACAGCGGGAGCCTCCCATTGCGCGGAGCGGCCCAAGAAGAGACAGAGACACCGACGCCGACGCCGACGGAAGAAGATGCCGGACGAGAAGGACGAGAAGACCAGCGCAAGAAGAAGCGGATCGGAGGAAGAAGAAAATGGAAGAAGAAGATGGAAGAAGATGAAGGAAGGAGAAGATGAAGAAACCGAAGGATGAAGAAAGAAGAAAGAAGATTTTAATAAAGGAATTGTCAAAGACTGTCTCCTGTCCTTTTTACCATTTTTGCCACTTTTTTGGTGAAATGGTAGGGGTACTTTTGTACCCCCTTACCATTTCACACAGGGGGGGGGCCGGGATCTGGGGGTCCCCTTGTTAAAGGGGGCTTCCAGATTCCGATAAGCCCCCCGCCCGCAGACCCCCACAACCACCGGCCAGGGTTGTGGGGAAGAGGCCCTTGTCCTAATCAACATGGGGACAAGGTGCTTTAGGGGTCTTAGACCCCCAAAGCATCCTCCCAATGTTGAGGGCATGTGGCCTGGTACGGTTCAGGCGAGAGGGGGGGCCGCTCTCGTCCCCCCCTCTTTTCCTGCGGCCTGCCAGGTTGCGTGCTCGGATAAGGGTCTGGTATGGATTTTGAGGGGGACCCCACGCCATTTTTTTTGGCTAGGGTTCCCCTTAAAATCCATACCAGACCTCAAGGGTCTGGTATGGATTTTGAGGGGGACCCTACGCCATTTTTTTTTTTTTTTTTTTTGGCTGGGATCCCCCTTAATATCCATCCCAGACCTGAAGGGCCTGGTTATTGAATTTGGGGGGACCCCTACGCTTTTTTTTTTTTTTTTTTATTAATGAATGACAGCTCTCTGTGTTACAGGAGCCATCAATTCATTAGCCGCGAGTGATTTAAATAGCTTTCTTCCTGCAAAAATGACACTTTTTTGCAGGGAAAGTTCTAAGCACAGGAAACCTGCCCTCCTTCACAGGCTACCTATAGACACCCCCCAGATGTGATACTGCAATGCTGTTCTAACAGCATGCACACACATATCCCCAGAAATAAAGAACATATTGTTGTCAGCAGTCAGCAGCACACTGACACGCTGACACTGTGAGTGAAACATAATATGCGAGGCCGCCGCCGCGGCGGCCTCTTATACCGTGGGGCGTGTATTAAAGCCCCTGAGCTATAATTGGCTACAGGCATCCTGCCTGTAGCCAATTATGGCTCTCCTCGCTGCCGGCGCTGTGATTGGCCAAGCATGCGGGGTCACAGTGCATGCTTGGCCAATCATCAGCCAGCATTGCACTGCGCGGGCCGCAATGCATTGCGGGGCCGCTCGCATCACACGAATTTGATGCGAGCGGTCCCAATAGTTCTGGGCTCGCCGAGCGAGCGAACACCCGGTGCTCGATTCGAACATGGGTTCGAATCGAACACCGGGCTCATCCTTATTGGCAACAAATTTTGGACCTAATTAACCACTTTCAGACCGGACCATTATGCAGCCTAAAGACCAGAGGACTTTTTACAATTTCGCACTGCACTGGTTTAACTGGTAATTACGCGGTCATGCAATGTTGTACCCAAACGAAATTTGCGTCCTTTTCTTCCCACAAATAGAGCTTTCTTTTGATGGTATTTGATTGCCTCTGCGATTTTTATTTTTTGCGCTATAAACGGAAAAAGACCGAAAATTTTGAAAAAAAAAGATATTTTCTACTTTTTGTTATAAGAAAAATCCAATAAACTCAATTTTAGTCATACTTTTAAGCCAAAATGTATTCAGCCACATGTATTTTGTAAAAAAAAATGTCAATAAGCGTATATTTATTGGTTTGCGCAAAAGTTATAGCGTCTACAAACTAGGGTACATTTTCTGGAATTTACACAGCTTTTAGTTTACGACTGCCTATCTCATTTCCTGAGGTGCTAAAATGGCAGGGAAGTACAAAACCCCCCCAAATGACCCCATTTTGGAAAGTAGACACCCTAAGGAAATTGCTAAGAGGCATTTTGAGCCCATTGAATATTTTATTTTTTTGTCCCAAGTGATTGAATAATGACAAAAAAAAAAAAAAAAAAAAAATGTTTACAAAAAGTTGTCACTAAATGATATATTTCTCACACATGCCATGGGCATATGTGGAATTACACCCCAAAATATATTCTGCTGCTTCTTCTGAGTACGGGGATACCACATGTGTGGGACTTTTTGGGAGCCTATCCGTGTACGGGACCCCGAAAACCAAGCACCGCCTTCAGGATTTCTAAGGGTGTAAATTTTTGATTTCACTCCTCACTACCTATCACAGTTTTGAAGGCCATAAAATGCCAAGATGGCACAAAACCCCCCCAAATGACCCCATTTTGGAAAGTAGACACCCCAAGCTATTTGCTGAGAGGCATGTTGAGTCCATGGAATATTTTATATTTTGCCACAAGTAGCGGGAAAAATGACAAACTTTTTTTTTTTTTTGCCCAAAGTTGTCACTAAATGATATATTTCTCACACATGCCATGGGCATATGTGGAATTACACCCCAAAATAAATTCTGCTGCTACTTCTGAGTACGGGGATACCACATGTGTGGGACTTTTTGGGAGCCTATCTGTGTACGGGACCCCGAAAACCAAGCACCGCCTTCAGGATTTCCAAGGGCGTAAATTTTTGATTTCACTCCTCACTACCTATCACTACCTATCACAGTTTTGAAGGCCATAAAATGCCAAGATGGCACAAAACCCCCCCAAATGACCCCATTTTGGAAAGTAGACACCCCAAGCTATTTGCTGAGAGGCATGTTGAGTCCATGGAATATTTTATATTTTGCCACAAGTAGCGGGAAAAATGACAAACTTTTTTTTTTTTTTTTTTTTTTTTTTGCCCAAAGTTGTCACTAAATGATATATTTCTCACACATGCCATGGGCATATGTGGAATTACACCCCAAAATAAATTCTGCTGCTACTTCTGAGTACGGGGATACCACATGTGTGGGACTTTTTGGGAGCCTATCTGTGTACGGGACCCCGAAAACCAAGCACCGCCTTCAGGATTTCCAAGGGCGTAAATTTTTGATTTCACTCCTCACTACCTATCACTACCTATCACAGTTTTGAAGGCCATAAAATGCCAAGATGGCACAAAACCCCCCCAAATGACCCCATTTTGGAAAGTAGACACCCCAAGCTATTTTATGAGAGGCATGGTGAGTATTTTGCAGCTCTCATTTTTTTTTGAAAATGAAGAAAGAAAAGGAAAAAAATTTTTTTTTTTCTTTTTTCAATTTTCAAAACTTTGTGACAAAAAGCGAGATCTGCAAAATACTCACCATACCTCTCAGCAAATAGCTTGGGGTGTCTACTTTCCAAAATGGGGTCATTTGGGGGTATTTTGTGCCATCTGGGCATTCCATGGCCTCTGAAACTGTGATAGGCAGTGAGGAGTGAATTCACAATTTCACACCCTTAGAAATCCTGAAGGTGGTGCTTGGTTTTTGGGGCCCCGTACGTGGCTAGGCTCCCAAAAAGTCCCACACATGTGGTATCCCCGTACTCAGGAGAAGCAGCAGAATGTATTTTGGGGTGTAATTCCACATATGCCCATGACATGTTTGAGCAATATATCATTTAGTGACAACTTTGTGCAAAAAAAAAAAAAAAAATAATAATAATTATTATTTTTCCCGCAACTTGTGTCAAAATATAAAATATTCCATGGACTCGACATGCCTCTCAGCAAAAAGCTTGGGGTGTCTACTTTCCGACATGGGGTCATTTGGGGGGGGGTTTGAACTGTCCTGGGAATTTTATGCACAACATTTAGACGCTTATGTCACACATTACCCACTCTTCTAACCACTTGAAGACAAAGCCCTTTCTGACACTTTTTGTTTACATGAGAAAATAATTTTTTTTTTGCAAGAAAATTACGTTGAACCCCAAACAATATATATTTTTTTAAAGCAAAGGCCCTACAGATTAAAATGGTGGGTGTTTCATTTTTTTTTTTCACTCAGTATTTGCGCAGCGATTTTTCAAACGCATTTTTTTGGGAAAAAACACACTTTTTTAAATTTTAATGCACTAAAACACACTATCTTGCCCAAATATTTGATGAAATAAAAAATTAGATCTTAGGCCGAGTACATAGATACCAAACACGACATGCTTTAAAATTGCGCAGAAACGTGCAGCGGTGACAAACTACATACATTTTTAAAAGCATTTAAACGCCTTTACAGGTTACCACTTTAGATTTACGGAGGAGGTCTACTGCTAAAATTACTGCCCTCGATCTGACCTTCGCAGTGATACCTCACATGCATGGTGCAATTGCTGTTTACATATGACGCCAGACCGACGCTTGCGTTCGCCTTTGCGCGAGAGCAGGGGGGGACAGGGGTGCTTTTTTTTTTTTTTTTTTATTATTATTGATTTTGCTTTTTTATTTTATTTTTCAACTGTTCCTTTCATTTATATATATTTTTTATCATTTTTATTGCTATCTCAGGGAATGTAAATATCCCCTATGATAGCAATAGGTAGTGACAGGTACTCTTTTTTGAAAAAATTGGGGTCCATTAGACCCTAGATCTGTCGTCTGCCCTCAAAGCATCTGACCACACCAAGATCGGTGTGATAAAATACTTTCCCAATTTCCCAATGGCGCTGATTATATCCGGCGAAATATAAGTCATGAAATGCTCGTAGCTTCCGGTTTCTTAGGCCATAGAGATGATTGGAGCCATTCTGGTCTCTGATCAGCTCTATGGTCAGCTGGCGGAACCACCGGCTGCATTCTCAGGTTCCCTGTTGGGACAGGAGAGCCAGAGAAAACCATGGAAGACGGTGGGGGGGGGGGGGGCATTCCCTCCCACTGCTTGTAAAAGCAGTCTAGAGACTAATTAGCCACTAGGATTGCTTTTACATGAAAGCCGACCGCTGGCTGAAAAGAATGATACCAAGATAATGCCTAATCCTGCCGGCATCATTCTGGTATAACCACTCAAAGTCCAGCAACATACCAGTACGTTGCTGGCCCTTGTTTGGCATATATTGTAATCTTTTTTTTCATGCAGCCTGTGGGCTGAACGAAAAAAAAAGATTGATCGGTGGGTATGCCCACCATTAGAACCTCCCTTCATCCACCCACTTCTAATGATGGGCATACATGCACCATTTTGTTTTTAACTGTGGTGGTGAAATCACCTCCAACAGCGCTGGAGTCACGGATTTATGTATCGTGGGAGCAAGCGCTGTTGCTGTCAAGATAAATAAATCCGCGCTGCAGCTGAATGGCGTACCTGCTAAGCAAATTATGGTTAACAATAAAACAAAGTAACATTATAGTATAACAGTAAGATTTACCATACCTGCAAAGCAAATACCAAAAAAAACATAGTAAAAAATAAAACATTTTTTAATGCAACCTGTGCCTAAAATATATATATGCCGAAGCATGGGGGCATCCTCCCGCAAAAAAAGTTATGCCGCGTACACGCGGTCGGAATTTTCCACGGGCAAGCCTCCGTCGGAATTTCAACCGTATGTAGGCGGCATTAGGAGCAAATCGCTCCTCCGCCCTCTGCTGCCCCCATGCTTCGGCATATATGCTCTTTTTTTTTAACTGTGGTGGTGAAATCACCTCCTACAGCGTTGGAGTCACGGCTTTATGTATCGTGGGAGCAAACGCTGTTGCTGTCAAGATAGATAAATCCGCGCTGCAACTGAATGGCGTACCTGAAAACAAAAAAAATGGTTAACAATAAAACATTGCAGAATAGAATACAGTAAAAAGGAGAACAATAGAGAGAGAATAGAGAGAAAGAGAACAATAAAACAACTATTTTTGTTTTTTTTTTTTTATATTTTTTTTGTTTTATTTTTTACTTTTTTTTTTTAAACTTTTGTTTGTAACTGTAACAGTTCTAACGGAACTGTTGTAACGGTTCCATCGGTTTTGGTCTCAAAATGCGATGGCATTCTTGAGAACGTGTGCCTAGTCTGTGCAATGCTGTACCCTACGCTAATACTCAACTAGTGTATGGTAGCGTTCGAAACATTCACCGATGCAAAGACCAGGATTGTCAGGACAGCGGGGACAATAATAGCGGGTGTCACGCCTAAATCCGCGCTTTCTGCAGACACGACATTTTCTTTGGGGGGCTTGTTGGGTAGGGGTACTCGGGAGGACATAAATAAAATGCCGCTCATGCAGCCGGCTAACTGCATTTGGTTGGGGAATGTGAGGCGGAGCACCGTCTGGAAACAGAAGGGCTCCGATGATCTCTTCCTGGAATTTAAGGAAGGATCCAGTACGTCCTGAAGCTCCGTATAGCACATGAGCATTCAGCAAAGCCAATTGGAAAAGGTAAATAGACACTTTTTTGTACCAGCGTCTAGCCTTACGGGCAACTAGGTACGGCGCCAACAACTGGTCGTTGAGGTCCACCCCTCCCATGTTTTGGTTGTACTCGTGGACACAGAGGGGTTTCGTCACAACACCAGCCGCCGTAGTAATTTGGACCGTCGTGTCTGCATGAAGGGAGGTAAGAACGAAAACATTCTTATTATCCCTCCACTTCATAGCGAGCAAGTTATTACACTTCAAGCAGGCTCTCTCCCCCAGCCTAAGACGGGACTCTACAAGCCGCTGGGGAAAGCCCCGGCGATTAGGTCGCACGGTGCCACATGCTCCAATCTGATGATCAAACAAATGACTAAACAGTGGCACGCTCGTGTAATAATTATCCACGTACAAGTGGTACCCCTTTCCGAATAAGGGTGACACCAAGTCCCACACAATCTTGCCAGCGCTCCCTATGTAGTCAGGGCAGTTTGTCGGCTCTATGTGGCTATCTTTGCCCTCATAAACCATAAATTTACATGTATAGCCTGTGGCCCTGTCACAGAGCTTATACATCTTGACCCCGTATCTGGCACGCTTGCTGGGAAGGTATTGTTTGAATGACAAGCGGCCAGTAAACTTAATCAGGGACTCGTCAACGCAGACAACTTGATGGGGAGTAAACAAGTCTGCAAAACGTTGGTTGAAATGGCTTATGAGGGGCCGAATTTTATAGAGCCGATCGTATGCAGGGTCTCCACGAGGACGACAGAGTTCATTGTCGTTGAAGTGCATGAACCGCAAAATCTGTTCGTATCGTGCCCTGGACATGGAGGCAGAGAACACGGGCATATGGTACATTGGCTCAGTGGACCAATATGAACGCAACATACCCATTTTAACTATGCCCATGATGAGGGAAAGGCCCAGAAAGATCTTAAATTCGGGGACCGTAATTGGTCTCCAATCTCTGGCAAGGGTGGACAACTGGGGATTAGCAGCGATGTGTTGACCAGCGTACAAATTGGTTTGGTCCACAATAGATCTATAGAGATCTTCGGTGAAAAACAGCGAAAAAAAATCAAGTGACGTAAAATCAGCTGTTTCCACCTGAATACCGGGTTGGCCAGTGAATGGGGGAAGTACGGGTTCTGCAGAAGTGGTGGGCACCCAATCACCCAATCAGGATTGGCAAATTCTGCAGGAAGGGCACTATGGGCACGACGGGCCTGTCTTTGTCGTCTTCTTGGTGGCAGCGGGACACTACTAGTGATACTGCAGTGCTGGTTTGACTACGTCCAGGGTGTACTAGGCCGCTGGTGCTTGCCTGTTCACCAGAAGGAATAGCGGCTCTAGTACGTCTCTGCCTCCTACGAGCGACCTGCGGTTCCTGCACCTCAACATCAGAAGAAGGAGTTTGGGGTCTGGTACGCCTGACCTTAGCAGGGACCACAAGTCCGCCGTCAGAGCTATCTGTCATGGAGCCGCTGTCGTCTACTGGGTCGTATTCTGAGCCTGATTCTGACAGATGAGTGACCTCCTCTTCACTATCTGTCATGCTCAGAAACAAGTAGGCCTGTTCACTAGTGTACGTTTGACTTGCCATTTTGGGCTCTAAATTTAGTAGTACACTAGTGAGACTCACAGGAAAAAAAAAAAGCTCCTGACTGTTAGCGACTGAATCAAAACGCTACCAAAAAACTGTAAGCGATCGCAGGGATCAGGCCTGACTCTGCGAACGCTGCAGTTATGTGTGCTTAGTGTTTTGTAAGTGACAGTGATCGATCGATACTGCACTTGGGTGGGCTGGGCGGAGGGGGAAAACGCAGGTGCTAGCAGGTATCTGGGCTGATCCCGCTAACAATGCGTTTTTGGGAACCCTAAACAGCTGGGGACGCTAGTATAGATCTGATCAGATCAGATATCGATCTGTTCAGATTCTATACCACTAAGGGAGGTGTATGCTGCGTGCGTGGGTGTTTGCGGTACTGGCACTAACCCGACGCTGCCTGGGGCGACGCAGACCCTATTTGACTCTAAAACCTTACTTATATCACCCGCCGGGCGATCAGGGGGTTAAACCTTTATTAGGTAATAAACGGCGGGTGCCCTGAAACTATAAAAAATAAACTAACTGACCAGCGTCACCCGTAACAGTTATATGGTGATCACTGGTGAAAGGGTTAACTAGGGGGCACTCAGGGGGTTAAAACCTTTAGTAGGTAGTATATGGGGGGTCCCTGACCCTATAAAACGCTGCGGCAAACCTAAATACCTACCTCCCTAACTAGCGTCAACTGTGACACTAATACAGCGATCAAAAAAAACGATCGCTTAGTGACACTGGTGACGGGGGGTGATCACGGGGTTAAACCTTTATTAGGGGGGGTTCCTAGACCTAAAGGGGGCTAAATCTAACTGCCCTAACAGTTATTAGGGTCACAATGCACCAATGCAGTTAACAGTAAAAAAAAAAAAAAAAAAAAAAACTGCTTTGGTGTCACTGTGACAGGGGGTGCAGGGGGCAATCGGGGGGGGGGGGGGCTGGGGTGTTTAAAGTGTGCCTAGAATGTTCTACTGTTAGTGTAGTGTAGTGTAGTGTAGTGTTGTGCAACTCACGTGTCTTCTCTCCTCGGCGTCGGTTCGAAAAGACCGCCACGAGGAGAGATGACCTCACTTCCCCTGGCTCTGTACACAATACAGAGCCAGGGGAAGCATTCCATTGGCTGGGAGCGATCGCGAGGGGGGGGGCGCGAATGAGTGCCCCCCCCCTCATCTCCGATCCCTCCCCCAATGTCCCGGACAATTTACAGACACGGGGGCGGGCCCGATCGGCCCCCCACCCGCGTCTGTTAGGGATGACATCACTTCCTCTAGCCCTGTTTACATGACGGGGCTAGAGGAAGTGTTTCATTGGCTGGGAGCGATCGCGAGGGGGGGGCCACGAATGAGTGGCCTCCCCCTCATCTCCGATCGCTCCCCCAACGATGCCGACCGCCGCAGGCACCGGGGGGGGGCCCGATCGGGCCCCCCACCCGCAGACAGGTAGGGACGTATATATACGCCCTCCTGCCTGTACGTGCCATTCTGTCGACGTATATCGTCGTGCGGCGGTCGGCAAGTGGTTAAAACAATCACAGGTAAAATTATTCCGGAGGAACCTTGGACGGTACTGTTTCACGGGTCTGATATACCCGTGAGACAGTACAAGTCTTCTATAGTACCGATTATGTTAAATGAAGCCAAAAACCTAATTGCAGAGAAATGGCGAGACCTGGAGAGCCCTCGCATAGGGGAATGGATAGCTAGAGTTAATTTACAGCAAAAAATGGAAGGATTTGAGATTCACGGGGAAAGAGTCGAGAAAGCTGAGGAAGGGACCGGAAAATGGGAGGGATGGGATACTTTCAAAGATTCATGGAGATTTGCTGAAAAATAATAAGATAAAGGGGGATGGTCGGGAATCTCATAGGTATTATGCTCGAAATTCGATACTCCTGTTCGTACACACTTGCCATATAGGACAGTAACCGG
Source organism: Lithobates sylvaticus (assembly GCA_028564925.1). Classification (NCBI taxonomy): domain Eukaryota; kingdom Metazoa; phylum Chordata; class Amphibia; order Anura; family Ranidae; genus Lithobates; species Lithobates sylvaticus. The sequence continues at coordinate 300,478,158 of CM053026.1, forward strand.
AAGTACCCGGAAATCGATTGCAAGGCAGGGGGGGGGGGGGTTTAATATAAAATGTTCTTTACATGTTGTAAGTTGTGTAATGTATATGTTGAAACATTTATAAATAAAGATTTAAAAAAAAAAAAAAATCCTGAAGGCGGTGCTTGGGTTTCGGGGCCCCGTACACGGCTAGGCTCCCAAAAAGTCCCACACATGTGGTATCCCCATACTCAGGAGAGGCAGCAAAATGTATTTTGGGGTGCAATTCCACATATAACTATGGCATGTATGAGCAATATATCATTTAGTGACAACTTTTTGAAAAAAAATACATTTATTTTTAATTTTTGTCTTTATTCAATCACTTGGGACTAAAAAAAAAAAAAAATATTCAATGGGCTCAACATGCCTCTCAGCAAATAGCTTGGGGTGTCTACTTTCCAAAATGGGGTCATTTGGGGGGGTTTTGTACTTCCCTGCCATTTTAGCACCTCAAGAAATGAGATAGGCAGTCATAAATTAAAAGCGGTGTAAATTCCAGAAAATGTACTCTAGTTTGTAGACGCTCTAACTTTTGCGCAAACCAATAAATATACGCTTATTGGCATTTTTTTGACTAAAGACATGTGGCTGAATACATTTTGGCCCAAATGTTTGACTAAAATTGAGTTTATTAGATTTTTCTTATAACAAAAAGTAGAAAATCTCTCTTTTTTTTTTTCAAAATTTTCGGTCTTTTTCCGTTTATATCGCAAAAAATTAAAATCACAGAGGCAATCAAATACCATCAAAAGAAAGCTCTATTTGTGGGGAAGAAAAGGACGCAAATTTCATTTGGTTACAACATTGCATGACCGCGCAATTACCAGTTAAAGCAGTGCAGTGCGAAATTGAAAAAAGACCTCTGGTCCTTAAGCTGACAATTGGTCCGGGGCTGAAGTGGTTAATTAGAAAAATCATGTTCAATCCCTGCAGCTTATGTTAAAATAACTGTCAATCCCGCCTCAAAGGTCCTGGATTTGGCACATCCTGGTCAAAGATAACACTGTTCCTGTCTCCCAATTATTCTCCTGCAATGTCACTATCAGTGGACACTAGAAGCAGCTGTGCCTCAGCTCACTGAGCAGGCTTGTGCAGCCACTGTAACCATTTGGAAGTGGAACCTGCACAACGATGGGCAGCAGCAGTCGGTAAAGTGTATGTACCCAAGAATTGATTATAAAAAGGAGATCGGCAACACTAAAGCGGACTATAAACATAGATTTATTTATTACCATTCAGCCTGCAGGGTGAACAGAAAGCTCCAACTACAATGCACAGTGTGGGATGGACACTGGGCAGCGCTTTGTGAATGGTCCTGCAGCTTGCAGTGCCATGCAACGTGTCCCAGATCGCTGTGAGAGGGGGCAAAAGGACATCATCCTTGCCTAGGAGATGAATCCAGAAGTGGGAGCAGGTACCAATAAAAATTGGTACTTGCACGCCCTAAACAAAAAAACAGGGGGTGGGGGGTGCGAGGGAAGGGCGCAAGTGCTTCACTTTTTAAATGAAGTTCCAATTTAGGGTCTGCTAAAGCGGCAACATATTTTGTTTTTGGGTTTAGATATACTAAAGTAGAACTAACGGAAAAACATTTTTTTTCCATAGCAATAGTAAGAGGGTTATAACCCCCGTCAGCTTTTGCCATTTGTGTCTCATTAGGGAGATTTCCCTTTACTTTCATGTCCTGTAGCCAAAGCTAGGAAATCCTTTAAAAGGGTCACCGGAACCAGTGTCCCCATTATTACCGTTTTGGTGACAGCCTAAAATTTTTGATTTTCTTTCACACTCAGTAAACAGGGCAATAGAGAAGAGGGTGACTCCCTAACAAGGACACAAACAGCAATACAAGTCTGACAGGTGTTCTATTCTCTATGCAAAACTAAACAAAACAAACAAACACACACACCCCACACATTTTGCCTTTAGAAATATATTAAAGCAGTATGAAGTCTAAAAGCTTACATTTATTTTATTGCAACATACCAATTGATGAACGGCGGCTTTAAATGAAGCTTAACTAGTCTCTACTGCACCATGATTTGTAAAGCACTGGGGCCCATAGACTGCTCTGTACATTCTATTATATAAAAGGTTAACATACACAAGTAGAAGCTTCTTCAAAATGTTTATTTTTAGGACATTCATTCTCATGATTTGCGGGGCCAAATCAATATTCGTTTTCCACCATAATAGGAGAAAAAAAAATGGAAACAATAAATGTGGCTCTCATTAAAGACACATTAATGACACCTGTTTAAAATGTCTGGGATGCCATTCAAAAAACAGGTCTGAAGGATATTTATTGGGCTTTCAAATTCTTCCCGTCAACAAAGAATGTTCTATGAACTTTCTACAAGCCTCTGTATGGATAGCCCGAAGTGACACTAAACAATAGCCTTCTTCTCTAAAAATAATCCATACACATTTACTACGAGGAGCTTCAGTCAGGTAAGCAGGGTGGATAAAAATCAATGATGTATAAAAAAAATAAAATAAATAAATAATAAAAAAATTATAATATATATATATACACATATACATACATACATACACACACATTTTTTTTTTTATCAATACATTCCTATGGAGGGATCGGACGAAAACATTTTATCAATACAGCCGGCAGGTAAGTGGAAATTAAAAGTCAAGCTATAAAAGCAGTAGCTACTGACTTTTAATAAACAGACACTCGCCTGTCTGGGGATCCAGTGCTGTCCTCACCTGGGCCGTTTTTTTTTTTTTTTTTCTATCAGTCTTTGGTCCCTGGCGCCGGGATCTTAACTGTGGGCAGCCGGCTGGGGAGGAGGAGTGGAACTTCCCCTTTCGGGTAAAGTTCCGCTTTACATCGGTATTAAAATTGTCAACATTCAGTAGATGTGGTAGCTGCATTAGTTTTCTTAGGCTCCCCCCCCCCCCTTTGTTTTCACCTGGTGATCTGGCCATTAACACCCCCTGTATTAGAGAGACACTTCTCTGGAGAGATGAGCACTGGAGGCACAGCAGACAGCCGCATTGTCAGTCTGGGTTCACACTAGCTGCGGCTCACAGCAGGGGGTCCGATGCGTCCCTGTTCAATGTTTCAGGTGCAAATCATTTTTCAAATTGTTGCTTGAATTCGCACCTGAAACTGAGCCAAAGACGCCCAGAGTCCTTTTCCAGTGTGCTCTGCGGTCACCCCGGAGCTGTCTAAACCGACTCTATTGAGATCCGGTCACACTATCCTGTCATGCGAATTGGATTGCGGTGAAATCCACATCCAATTCGCATACGTGTGAACCCAGCCTCAGTCCCCTTTCACACCAGCGGTACCGATCGGGTCTGCCTGTCCACCCATTGTTCAATACGGAGTAAGGATGAGCTCCGGCGTGTTCGCATGGTCCACGTGCAGAGCCCGCCAGGAAGTCGGGGTCTGCCTGTCCACCCATTGTTCAATATGGAGTAAGGATGAGCTCAGGCATGTTCGCATGGTCCACGTGCAGAGCCCGCCGACAGTCGGCGCAGCACTGCGCTAATCACAGGCAGTAAGACATTGCCCCGATGTGCGGCTGCAGAGATCAGGCAATGTCTCACTGCCTGTGATTAGCGCAGTGCTGCGCCGACTTCCTGGCGGGCTCTGCACGTGGAGCGGTGGATGTCAATGTACGTTTGTCTGAACCGGTCTACTAAAAACAGGACGGGAATGGGGGAATACGTTCACAATCTGTCCGGCGGATCGGATCAAATGACAGTCGGATGGAAACGAATAGGCGATCCATTCCCATCCAGCCACCCCATAGAGAACAGCGGGCTGTATCCGTGTCCGCATAGCAGGGCAGACCTGTCATCTGCCTGCTCAGTGAGGATCAGCAGACAGATCCCCCACTTGACAGAGCCGCCCCGTCGGAGGGGCCTTAAAATTTATTCGCAGATTTAAATACACTAACACATCAAAGTCAAACTCCAGCTCACACTTTATAAGCAGTTAGAGACAACTGATTTTTTTTTTTTCCTTTTAGAATAAAAGCTGATCATTGTAAGCTCCCCTGTCAGTAGTAAACGGTTTGTCTCCTCCACGTCACAGATACATTCTGCTGGGGAGCTTGTCCTTTAGCAACAGATTTACTAGCTGGATTACCAGGTGAAAAATAAAAGAAATCCTAAAAACGAATGCAGCCATCACATGTAATAGTAGGCTGTGATCTAATAAAATAGTAAGCTGTGATCCAATAGGCTAGATGAGAGTTGGGTGCCTTCCCTGTACTCCTCCATCACACACATGATGCTGCTGTCTGCTCACACTAGTGTGGATGGAGCTGTCAGGAAATGTCTCCTATACACACACAATGGGATGGTAGTTTTCCTGTCCCCTAGGACTCCATATTCTATGAGCTCATCAGCTCTGTATTAAGGTCCAGCAAGGTGAATCAGTGCCCAGCACTAGAAGGGAAGGTCAGTATTACATATAACACGTATCCATATAGAGAATAAAGGAATCTTACCCCAGAACTCCTCCATAGAGGTGGTGTGCACATCCTCCAACACTGACCCAGCGCCTGTCTATGTGCTCTCCGCCGACACACACACAGCTCTCACCATACTACACACATACCACACACACACACACACTGCTCCGCCCACTGCTCCCCATCCATCAGTGCCTGGCGACTCCCTCCTAGCCCCGCCCACTGCTCCCGTCCATCGGTGCCTGGCAACTCCCTGGTAGCCTCGCCCACTTCCGAACCCACACCTTGCTCAGGCGGCAAGACGTTGTGTAGTAGTCAGGGAGGGGAATCAGAGCGGCGCCCGAGACACCAGGAACAAGTGGCTGACGTGGGCGACTCGCGCCACCTCATGGCTAACGCTGTTACTACCGCACTATAGCTACGGACTGCGAGCCGTCTTTGTGTTGCTCACATAGCTCGCCTAAAAGGAGATGGTGCCAAGTCTGTGGTGTGGTAGTGTCATCTAAGCAGTGGCGGCTGGTTCTCAAAATTTGTGTGGGGGGGGGGGGGGGGGGGGGGGGGGGGGGGGGGGGGGGGGGAGGGGGGGGGGGGGGGGGGGGGGGGGGGGGGGGGGGGCCCGGCCCGCAAACAAACTGAAAAGTTCTAAAAAAAAAACCCATCAATCGCACCCACTGTGCCCATCAAACACTGCCACTGTGCCCATCAATTGCCGCCACTGTGCCCATCAAACTCAGCCACTGGGCCCATCAAACGCAGCCACTGTGTCATATCAAATACTCCCACTGTGCCATCAAATGCTGCCACTGTGCTCCATCAATTACAGCTACTGTGCCCATCTTATGCAGCCATCATGCCCATCAAATGCAGCCTCACTGTGCCCCATTAAATGCAGCCTCACTGTCCCATTAAATGCAGCCTGTGTCCTATCAAATGCAGCCTCACTGTGTCCCATCAAATGCAGCCTCACTGTCCCATCTTATGCAGCCTCACTGTGTCCCATCAAATACAGCCTCACTTTGTCCCATCAAATGCAGCCTCACTGTGTCCCATAAAATGCAGCCTCACTGTCCCATCTTATGCAGCCTCACTGTGTCCCATGAAATGCAGCCTCACTGTCCCATCTTATGCAGCCTCACTGTGTCCCATGAAATGCAGCCTCACTGTCCCATATTATGCAGCCTCACTGTGTCCCATGAAATGTAGCCTCACTGTGTCCCATGAAATGCAGCATCACTGTGTCCCATCAAATGCAGCCTCACTGTGTCCCATCAAATGCAGCCTCACTGTGTCCCATCAAATGCAGCCTCACAGTGTTCCATCAAATGCAGCCTCACTGTGTCCCATCAAATGCAGCCTCACGGTGTCCCATCAAATGCAGCCTCACTGTGTCCCATCAAAACGCAGCCTGTGTCCCATCAAATGCAGCCTCACTGTCTTATCAAATGCAGCCTCACTGTCCTATCAAATGCAGCCTCGCTGTCCCATCAAATGCAGCCTCACTGTGTCCCATCAAATACAGCCTGTGTCCCATTAAATGCAGCCTCACTGTCCCATCAAATGCAGCCTCACTGTGTCCCATCAAAAGCAGCCTCACTGTCCCATCAAAACCCCCCCCCCCCCATTATCCACGGGAGGTCCAGACGGGCACTTACCTTGCTCTGGTGTCCTCTCCTCATGTTGTGTCTCCTTCAGTGGGCACTGGCAGCAGCGGTGGAGGAGTCCGCTCCTCATACTTCCGCTTTGGAATGCGTCGGCAAGGCAGGACAAAAGCCCGCAAATGAAGCGCCGCATCTGCAATTTCGTGATTGCATAGACGTGGCGCTTCCCATAGTGCACTGTGTCCGGCGCCCGAACACAGTGCACTTAACCACTTCAATACCAGGCACTTTCGGCCATTCCTGCCCAGGACAATTTTCAGCTTTCAGCGCTGTCGCACTTTGAATGACAATTGCGCAGGCATGCAACACTGTACCCAGACTACATTTTTATAATTTTCTTCCCACAAATAGACCTTTCTTTTGGTGGTATTTGATCACCTCTGGGGTTTTTATTTTTTTGCTAAACAAACTAAAAAAGACCAAATTTTTGGAAAAAAAAAAGTTTTTCTTACTTTCTGTCATAAACTTTTGTTTTCCCCTTCACTGACGGTCACTGATGAGGCGGCACTGATGGGCACTGATGAGGTGGCACTGATGAGTTGGCACTGATAAAGTGGCCCTGATGAGGAGGCACTGATATGTAGAATTGATGGGTACTGATTAGTGGCACTGATATGCAGCACTGATGGGCACCAATAGACGGTACTGATATCCAGCACTGATGGGCACTGATAGGTGGCACTGACAGGCGGCACTGATGGGCACTGACAGGCAGCTGTGATGGGCACTGACAGGTGGCACTGATAGGCGGTACTGATTGGCACTGATGGGCAGTACTGATGATGAGGTACTGATAGATCACTGACAGGTGTTACTGCTGGGCACTGATTGGCACTGTGGTGGGCACTGATTGGCACTGAAAATAAATACTAGAGTATAAATAGTGCGCAATATCAACCTTAGTCTATTTAGATCAACAGGTGATGTTAAAAGAATAAATGACAAATGTTGTGATATGATACAATATATAAGTGCTTGCGTGACAATCCCAAGTGCACAAAAATATATATAAAAACTTCAAGTTACAATAAGGTTGTAACCAATTTAATAAATAAATAAATACACAATGTGTTAAAAATAGATACAATGTGTTTTAAATAAATAAAGTGCTTCAAAGTGTGAGTAAAACCAAGTAATCCTATAAATGTGCTAATGTTTCAAACAAAGAAATATCCAGTGTATGCCAATGATGCATATGGGGATATGTAAATCCCAGAAACCAATACAGGCTCGACCTGATGGAGTGGCCCATTAATTAATTAATTAACTAATTGCCGCCGATTTAATATTATATTAATCCCATACGTAATAATAGTCCATTTAATGAGTATATAATTAAAAGATTAATTTTAAAAAAATGACTCTTCACATCCACCAATGATAGAGAAATCCGGGAGACAATTGACAGTGCAAGGAATGAAAAAAAGACTGGACTTATGCTGGAAATGTGGGGCTTTTTTCCTTTATAATTCCTCCTGATGTCTTGCTCCGGTATGACATGAAAAAGAAAAAGACACAACAAGAACCATTGCGCAGCGCTCTACTCAAACATCAAAAAAGAAGATCTCAGGGGGTTGCCTACAGCTATTCAACTCACATTTACCCTGTGGGTATTTGCGCATTCAGATCCCGCTAATGGTCAGGCTCAAAAACGGGGCTGTCAGCCCTTTCCTCCTCACTGTGCTGTGCTGTGCTTAGCAGCATCACTTGGGCTCCACTGATTGGCACTGTCGTGGGCTCTGATTGGCACTGTGGTGGGCACTAATTGGCACTGTGGTGGGCACTAATTGGCACTGTGGTGGGCACTGGGTGACTTTATTATTATGTGTGTTGCTGGGGATTGATTGGCAGTTGATTGGGACAACTCAGGGGGCTTTGCTGATAATCAATGTGCTGATTATCAGCACAGACCCCCCCCCGACAGGGAGAGCCGCCGATTGGCTCCGATTGGCTCTCCCTGTCAGCGCGAACCGAGGAATGCCGTTTACCGGCACTTCCTGGTTCACGCGATGATCAGCTGTGATTGGTCACAGCTGATCATGTGGTAAGAAGCCTCAGACTGACACCGCACTCGCGATCGCCGCGCTGCCGGCATGTTATCCCTGCTGAACGTCATATGATGCCCAGTCAGGATAACAGAACCACTTCCTGGCCGTCAATCTGCTATAGGCTGGGCTGGAAGTGGTTAACCACTTGCCGCCCGCCCATTGTCAAATGACGGCGGCAAAGTGGTTGTAAAATCCTGACAGGGCGTCATATGACGTCCTCAGGATTTTGAGCCATCGTTTTGAGCGATCGTTGTTGCGGGGTGTCAGTCTGACACCCCGCAACTACGATCTTGGTAAAGAGTCTCCGACGGAGACTCTTTACCACGTGATCAGCCGTGTCCAATCACGGCTGATTACAGTGTAAATAGGAGAAGCCGGTAATCGGCTTTTCCTCACTCGCGTCTGTCAGACGCGAGTAGAGGAGAGCCGATCGGCTGCTCCTCTGACAGGGGGGGTCTGTGCTGATCGATTATCAGCGCAGCCCCCCCGAGGATGCCCACACTGGACCACCAGGGACACCACCAGACCACCAGGGATGCCCATCAAAAGGTATGCCACCCTAGACCACCAGGGATGACACACAGTGCCACCAATGGATGCCAATTAGCGCCCACAATGGATGCCAATCAGTGCCCACAATGGGCATCACTGATTGGCATGCATTATTGTTTGGCACTGATTGGCATCCATCAGTAAAAAACAATGCCGCCTATCAGTGCCTATCCGTGCCACCTATCAGTGCCTAGCCGTGCCACCTATCAGTGCCCATCCATGCCGCCTATCAGTGCCCATCCATGCCGCCTATCAGTGCCCATCCGTGCCGCCTATCAGTGCCCATCTGTGCCGCCTATCCGTGCCCATCCGTGCCGCCTATCCATGCCAATCCGTGCCGCCTATCCATGCCAATCTGTGCCACCCATCAGTGCCAATTTGTGCCACCCATCAGTGCCCATCTGTGTCGCCCATCAGTGCCGCCTATCAGTGCCCATCAATGCCACCTCAGTGCCACTTCATTGGTGCCACCTCATCGGTGCCCATCAGTGCCGCCTTATCAGTGCCCATCAGTGCAGACCTATCAGTGCCCATCAGTGCGGACCTATCAGTGCCCATCAGTGAAGGAGAAAACATACTTATTTACAAAGTTTTGAAACTGAAACAAAAAAAAACATATTTTTTTTCAAAATTTTTTTTATTTGTTTATATAAAACAAGGGCCTTGTTGAGAAAAGAGCGCGACTTGTAAGAAGATCCAAGTGCGCATGCTCGAGAAACGCGTCCTACACCGATGACGGTATCCCCCTGAGCCAGCTGTCTTCTGCTTCTCAAGCCTCGTTCTGAGGCCGCCTTCCTGAGCCGGCATTTTCATCTATATGGAAGTTAACCAGAGCACAGAATGACACAGCACAGCACGAGGAGATACCACTTCCTTACTTGCATACCATGCCTGATTTTATCACAAAAATGTGAGTTTTACTATTGAGCTACTAATAAATTGTTATCCCTGTTAAAAAAACTATTGCACCCAGAGGCGCCTCTCCATTTGTTTCTTCCCACTGTTGGTGTCAGTGGCAGGAATTTTGACCCACTGTTGGTGTCAGCGGCAGGAATTGTGCCCCACTGTTGGTGTGAGTGGCAGAAAGTTTTCCCCACTGTTTGTATCAGTGGCTGGAAGTTTGCCCCACTGTTGGTATCAGTGGCAGGAATTTTGCCCCACTGTTGGTGTGAGTGGAAGGAATTGTGCCCCACTTTTGGTGTCAGTGGCAGAAAGTTTGCCCCACTGTTGGTATCAGTGGCAGGAAGTTTGCCCCACTGTTGGTATCAATGGCAGAAAGTTTGCCCCACTGTATCAGTGGCAGGAAGTTTGCCCCACTGTTTGTGTGAGTGGCAGGAAGTTTGCCCCACTGTTGGTGTCAGTGGCAAGGATTTTGCCCCACTTTTGGTATCAGTGGTAGGAAGTTTGCCCCACTGTTGGTATCAGTGGTAGGAAGTTTGCCCCACTGTTGGTGTCATTGCCGTGAATTTTGCCCCACTGTTGGTGTCAGTGGCAGGAATTGTTCCCCTCTGTTTGTTTCAATGGCAGGAAGTTTACCCCACTGTTGGTGTCAATGGCAGGAAGTTTGCCCCACTGTTGGTGCGAGTGGCAGGAAGTTTGCCCCACTGTTGGTGTCAGTGGCAGGAAGTTTGCCCCACTGTTGGTGTCAGTGGCAGGAATTTTTGCCCCACAGTTAGTGTCAGTGGCAGGAATTTTGCCCCACAGTTGGTGTAAGTGGCAGGAAGTTTGTCCCACTGTTGGTGTCAGTTGGTGTTAAAGAATTGCAGGATGCTAAGGGGATAACAATTAAGAGAAGTGACAAAGGTGGAAACGTTGTGCTTCTCAATAACAAGATGTATGAAGATGAGATTAAACGATTACTCGGAGACATCCATACATACAAAACTTTGGAGGACAACCCGTTTCCCGGGATAGCACAAACCTTGAATGAAAAATTAAAATATGCTAAAGATGAGGGCCTTTTGAGTAACCGAGAATACGAGTACTTAAAAGTCGATGAATATAATTTACCAATTTTTTATATCATCCCGAAAGTCCATAAAAATCTAAAAAATCCCCCCGGTAGACCTATAGTGTCCGCTATCAAGGGACCCCTGGATAAAATCGGGGAATACCTTGATTCCCTTTTAAAAGACATGGTCACATACCTTAGGTCTTATGTCCAGGACACTAGAGATGTCCTAGTCAAGATTAAAGGTTTGAGAATACCCCATAACGCCTGGCTCGTAGGAGTGGATGTTGAATCTTTATATACATCGATTCCCCACAACTGCGGGTTACGTGCGGCAGAGGAATACCTCTCTTATTATTTCCCAGGTTGTGCCCATCAAAATGAATTCATCTTAGAATTATTGAAATATGCCCTGGACAATAATTGCTTCCAGTTTTTGAGTAAATTCTATCAGCAAATCAATGGCACATCTATGGGTGCCTCCTGGGCCCCAGCATATGCATGTTTGCACCTGGGGTTCTGGGAGGAGAGAACAGTTTACCCTAACTCGATGTACCTTGGCCACGTACATATGTGGCTAAGGTACATCGATGATGTACTTATGATATGGACGGGTACCTTACCGGAGCTCCACACATTCATGGAACAATTAAATGTCAATGATCTAAACATTCGGTTGACATTTACTGCCAGCCAAGTTAGAATTTCTTTCCTTGACCTGTGGATATCCATAATGGGGGATACCATCCATACTTGTACTTACCGTAAGGAGACGGCAGCCAACACCCTCCTACAAGCAGACAGCCACCATCCCAAGTGGCTCAAAGATGGCATACCAGTGGGACAATTTCTCAGTCTTAAACGGAATTGCTCCAGATCCACGGACTATAGCAATGAAAGTAAGGATCTCTACAAAAGATTTAGGGAACGCGGTTACACTCATAGTCAACTTAGAAGGGCCAAAAATAAAGTAGCGGGCCGAAATAGGGAAGACCTGTTGACAATCACCCCTAAAAAGAGGACGGACACCAATAGGAACACACATAAGGGATTCACAAGGGTGATCACACAGTATGGGGTCCAATGGGACTCGGTCCGTGAGATACTTAGCAAACACTGGGGCATCTTGACAGGTACACCAGGACTAGCCAAGATAGTCGGCCCATCCCCCAGTATGGTGGCTAGAAGGGCCAACAATTTGGGAGATCTCCTGGTTAAATCTGAATACAAAAATGAAATGGACGAGACGTGGCTATCAGAATATCCACGTAGCAAGGGCATGTTCAAATGCGGTCACTGCCAGATCTGTCCCCACGTAGACCGCACTAATAAATTCCACGATGCATGTGGAGAGAACGAATTTGAAATTCGGGACCTTATTAACTGTGCTTCCACCAGGGTGATTTATATTATTACCTGCCCTTGTGGAAAATTGTACATTGGCAAAACCAAACGCCAATTAAGGGTCAGAATAGGGGAACATATGCGCGAGATCAAGGCCAGGGACACAGAAAAGCCACTGGCCAAGCATTTCTCCCTCTTCCATGGCGGTAGCCTCAGTGGCATGACCGTAAAGGGCATTTACATGCTGAAGCTTTCCCCCAGACGCGGCGACTTCAACCGCGTACTATTGCAAAAAGAAAAATGGTGGATTTATCGCCTAAAAAGTTTATATCCATTGGGTATGAACACTGAATTGAACCTCCAAGTATTCTTGGAGGAATGAACCTGGGGAGGCTTCTTTTCTTACCCTATTTTATTTATTCCTATTTATTTTTCCATCCTGGTTTACCCCTAGGTATGACATGCCTCTGGGAGTCCCACCATCCATATATATGATGTAAACCATGACCCTGTGTTTCATTCATTATAACTTTTTCCATCCCTTTACGATCCTCAGGCATGATATACCTATGGGAGCCCCTCTCTCCATATATATGATGCAAATCATGAGCCCGCGATTGGGTTACATTTGGTTATTATTCATCATGTACTATTTATCTATTTCATTTCATGTTTTAATGCCAGTATAGTTAATGCAATTCAGGCTCTCCATGTCCATCTGTAGGTTTGTATGTCTGTAAGTCTGGTCCCCCGTTTTGTCTGCTTATTATCATCTATTCATTTTTTGTCCTGACTCCAGTCTCTTTATATTCTGCCATTAGCTCCCTTCCCCCCCCCTCCCCCCCTCTCTTAAATCCCATCTCCTTGTATCATCACAAAAGAATTACCATTTTTTAATCAATTACGACCATTTCTCTTGAGACTATGCATAGATATTACCATTGAACACACTGTCCCTTTAAGTAAAAATGTCTTGTGGTGGGATCCCTGCGCAGCGCTGCGCTATAAGAAGGGACATCGCAGGCCCCACCATTACGTCCAGACGAAGCTACGCAACTGTAATTGCGAAACGCGTTGACGTCATCCCGTCCTGGGACGTCGCCACACCTCCCGGAAGTCAGCCCGGGCCGGGTTAGAGACAGAGGAGACGCTACGGAGCTTCATGGATTTCCATGACAAACAGGAGACAGGAAGACACTGAATGCAGGGCATCTACTTGGACTCAACCATATGCATCAGTATCCACACGGACGTCGGATATCGCCAGGTACTCCCTATTTTTCCATATCCTCCGGGACAGACATACTAGCTTGGAGGAAATTACCCAAACACCTTCCACTTTGAGAGCTGATTACAGCACCAAAACCCCCGTGAGATATGTGCTGAAGGGGATTCTTTCTAGGCAGCTAATTCACTGTGGATACTTAGCACTCAAGGTCCACTCCACAGCCGCCTATATAAAGGTACCTGATTACGTTGGAGTACACAGTGAATCTTGATGTCATCCCTGCAGTTACATGCTGGCACAGTATGGATTAATTGATACACACACTACCCTTAGATGTATCCTGTCTTGTGTGATTTTGACTTTTTTGCGGTGTTATTAATCCACATACATGCCAGAAGTTCTTTTTGTGTCTTCCTGCGTGCAATTGTATATTCATTTTCAATGAAGAGAGAGGAACATTGCTACTGTTATTAATAACATTTTTTCAACATAATCCTCAACATTGCCAGGATACCCCACAGCTGTTTTGTACTTCATATTGCCATTTACAGTGTGCATCGATTGAACTCTTTCCAATTTTGCCTCCCACCACCCTCCTCCCGTCCACCTTTTTAGTCTCCCCGTCCCCATTTCGGGCTTGAGCCTTCCAGAGATCTATGTGTGGATTACCTGATCTTTAAGCAGTCACTGCATACTGCGCACACTTACGCCCACAGTGTGCAGGTCTTCCACACATAGATTCTTTGACGTCCGGACGCACTGTTTCATGTTGTCTGTATATTTTTGTTCAGTGTTTTTGTATTGTCTTATTTGTTGCTGTACCATGTATCCATCAGTGGCTAGGAGGAATTACATGGTGTTTTTGTAATTGCACATGCCACATACATTTAATTGATCCAATTTTGGACCATAAACTTACCACATCGCTCTTTTTTGTATTTACAATAAAGTATATTTTTATTATAATTAAGGCCTTCTTTTCTTGTATGTTGTGGCACTCATATGGTCTTCTGGTTCCTGCCAGTCTTGACAGGAACACACCAGGTTTTTTTCGGTATATCCATATAGCTTTGACCAGAGTGACACGGTCCACATTGGACAGGCAAGATCAGAGGAGACTCTTCGGTGCCCCTGGTGGCACTTACCATTATTTTCCCTATTTTTCCCCCTTTTTTTGTTATGATGTTGGTGTCAGTGGCAGGAATTTCGCCCCACAGTTTTGCTCTCTTGCCTCAGACTGAGACCTAAGGAAGTACTGCTAAAGTAAGCTATGTGCAGGAGCCTGTCTGTGGCCTAAGAATGCTGATGTAGTCCTGAGGCTGACTTGCCCAGTGTTGAGGAAGCCGTGCCAAGGTGAGAAGCATACCCAAACCTTTTTTCTTCAGAATGTGGCAAGTGTAGCAACATGTGGGTGTGGTCAATGTCTTAATGGTGGGAGGGGCTTAAGGGTGTGGTTAAACAAAACCCAGCTCTCTCACCAATGCCCCCCGCTCTCACTAATGCCCCCCAGCTCTCTCACCTCTCACAAATGCCCCCCAGCTCTCTGACCAATGTCCCCCCCAGCTCTCTGACCAATGTCCCCCCAGCTGTCTAACCAATGCCCCCACCCCAGCTCTCTGACCAATGCCCCCCAACTTTCTCACCAATGCCCTCCCCAGCTCTCTCACCAATGCCTCCTCAGCTCTCACCAATGCCCCCCCAGCTTTCTCACCAATGCTCCCCCTCCTCTCTTACTATGCCCTCCCCCAGCTCTCTCACCAATATCCCCCCTCCTCTTTTACTAATGCCCTCCCCCAGCACTCTCACCAATGCCTCCCTCCTCTCTTACTAATGCCCCCCTAGCTCTCTCACCAATGCCCCCTCCTCTCTTACTAATGCCCCCCAGCTCTCTCACCAATGCCCCCCCAGCTCACCCACCAATGCCCCCCAGCTCACCCACCAATGCCCCCCACAACTATCTCATCAATGTCCCCTCCTCTTTTACTAATACCCTCCTCTTACTAATGCCCCCAGCTCTTTCACCAATGCCCCCTCCTCTCTTACTAATATCCCCTCTTACTAATGCCCCCCTAGCTCTCTCACCAATAACCCCCCTCCTCACTTACTAATGCCCCCCACTATCTCATCAATGCCCCCTCCTCTTTTACCAATACCTCCTCTTACTAATGCCCCCAAGCTCTCTCACCAATGCCTTCCTCCTTTCTTACTAATACCCCCCAGCTCTCTCACCAATAACTCCCCTCCTTGCTTACTAATGCCCCCCTAGCTCTCTCACCAATGCCCCCCTCCTCTCTCCCCAATGCCTGCCCTCCCCCAGCTCTCTCACCAATTCCCCCCTCCTCTCTTACTAATGTAGCTTGTCACGGTGTCTTACTCTATAACCCACGACCCGCCAAGCTGGCCGGAACAATGTACACAGGCTTTCCAGCCTGAGTTAGGGATTTTCACCCCCCCCCTTTTTCTTCCTTTTTAACTGACAGTCTGTTTTAATATGAGCACATACACACTGTGCATTCAGTAGCCTCTCTTGTACCCCTATTGGCAGGAAGAAGTAAGCCAATTAAAGGCACAGTTACAGCAGCCAATCAGAGAGACTGTACTAAGCTGCAGGAAGCAGCTACAATGGATTCTGGGACATGCAGTTCCCTCACCAAGCGGCTCTATAACCGGGTATTCAGGAAGGAACTACAAAAAGCCCAGGATGCTCTGTGACAGAAAAGTAAAGACTCCATTTTGTGTCCTGAAGAAAAGTCAGTCAGCCTTGAGGGAGGGAAGAGACCAGACCTGAGGGAGAGATGCTGTCTCTCAGATGATCTCCCTGCGCGATTCAGGCCTCCACTGCCAGTTGGGATTTCCAGCCAGAGAGAGAGGAATCCCAGGTGTATATCGAGGCACACCTACACCGACAGTGAATTGTTCCAGTGTGAGGTGACCAGTCGGGTTGCCAAGAGAGCCTGTCTGTTCTGGGACATTCGTTTGGGCCTTGATCGCAGGATTTAGTGAGAGAATTTTGCCCATCTGCAGGGAACAGGGACACTGCATTACAGAAGGAGTTATTTAACCATCTCAATACAGTGCATTTTCACCCCTTTCCTGCCCAAGCCATTTTTCAGCTTTCAGCGCTGTAACACTTTGAAAGACAATTGCGCGGTCATACGACACTGTACCCAAATGAAATTGTTATCATTTTGTCCCCACAAATAGAGCCTTCTTTTGGTGGTATTTTATCACCTCTGCGATTTTTATTTTTTGCGCTATAAACAAAAGAAGAGCGACACGTTTGAAAAAAAAAACAATATTTTTTCTACTTTTTGCTATAATAAATATCCATTTTTTTTTTTTTTTTTTTTTTTAAATAATTTTCCTCAGTTTAGGCCGATACGTATTTTTCTACATATTTTTGGTAAAAAAAATTGCAATAAGCGTATATTGATTGGTTTGTGCAAAAGTTATAGTGCCTACAAAATAGGGGAAAGATTTGTTGAATTTTTATTATTATAATTGACACATTTTTGGGACCATTCACATTTATACAGCGATCCGTGCTATAAAAAAAGCATTGATTACTGTATAAATGTGACTGGCAGTGAAGGGGTTAACACTAGGGGGGCGCTGAAGGGGTTAATATGTTCCCTGGGAGTGATTCTAACTGTAGGGGGAGGGGATTGACAAGGGGAGGAGACCGATCGGTGTTTCTCTGTACTGAGAACACACCATCGGTCTCCTCTCCTCTGACAGGACCGTGGATCTGTGTGTTTACACACACAGATCCACGGTCCTGCTGTGTTACCGGGCAATCGCGGGTGCCCGGCAGACATTGTAACACGGCGGGCGCGCGCACGCCTCCTGGTGGGCCGAAAAGGCGAGGGCGTCGGCTAAAAGGTTCTGTCACTGTGAAGCTGTACTTTGTTCTGGATCTGAGGAGTCTGTAAGTGATCTTCTGTGGTTTCTGAGACCCCTAATTCTCTCTCCTTCTACCACCTTTCCAAGTATAACTTTAAAGCTTTGAAAAGACCAAAAGTGACTGGCACCCAATTTCTGTTCAAAACTTCCCATTATAGCCATGGACTCCAGCCCTGGGGTAAATGCAGCTCGTTCCCTGCCTCTGGAGGTGTTATCCTACCTTTAAAAGGCCCAGTGGGGCACTACATTTAAAAAGTAAGTTTACTACCACTTTAAAGCATATCTATGGTAAAATGTAAAATCATATAATTATTTCCACATTGTATCACATTGTATTTCTAGTCTACTCCTATTATTCTGAAAAATCTTGAAGTTTGTAAACTTACTTTGTGAAGATCCCCGTACATTTACTTCTTTGAATTCTGTAACGCGTATTCACTATGCTCTGAGGGTAGCACTGCTGTGTCACACATTTCATAGAGTCTGCCTTCTGAACCACAGAGGTGCTGAGAGGAGGGGTTTCAGAAGGTGGAGTTAGTACAGGAATCATGGCTTGCAAGCAGCATGGTACAGTGGGATATGTAGTCCTTAGAAATTGAAAGTAAACAGCAGAAAAGAAGCTGTAGGTGTAGCGCATGCAAGAGTCCAGGAAGATGTAGAAACAAATGACCAGACAGAACTCACAACATGAAAGGAGATTTCAAATAAGCTTACATTGGATTTTCACATACAACTATTGTTTGTGTTGTTATTACTAGAGTTGGGCCGAACACCACAACTCCCGAACATGGAAAAAGTTAAGATCCAAACTGTGAACCATATTAAAATCTATGGGACGCGAACTTGAATCAAAAGTCACCATTGTGAGGGCTTATATGCAAGTTATTGGACATAAAAGGGGTATGGGGGCCTGGGTACTGCCCTGAGGGACATGTATCAATGCAAACATTTTTTTTAAAAAGATAATTTTTACAGGAGCAGTGATTTTAATGATGCTTAAAGTGAAACAATAACATTTTTAAATTCCTTTAACCACTTGCCGCCCACCGTCAAATGACGGTGCGGCTCTCGTTATGGGTGGACGTCATAGGACGTCGATACAGAATGGCCACTCTCGCGTGCCCATGGGGGCACGCAGCACGGCGATCACGGCCACCCCATGTTGCTAGGACACGGCGCGACCCCGATCTCTGTAAAGAGCCGATGACGCGGCTCTTTTACCATGTGATCCGCTGTGTCCAATTACATCGGTCACATGTAACCTCTCATCGCCTCACACTGACAGAGTGTGTGGTGAGGAGAGCCGATCAGCGGCATCTCCTCGCAGGGGACAGCAAGATAGGTAATCAAGGCACTGATCATCAGTGCCCTGATTTCAATGAAGCGCCACCAGTGCCAGCAATCAGTGCCCACCAGTGCCAGCAATCAGTGCCCACCAGTGCCAGCAATCAGTGCCCATTAGTGATGCCAGTCAGTGCTGGCTTTCAGTGCCCATCAGTGCCGCCTATCTGTGCTGCCCAGCAATGCCCATCATTGCCGCCCATCAGTGCCACCCACCAATGGCCATCAGTGCCGCCTATCCGTGCTGCCTATCAGTGCCCACCAGTGCCGACTATCAGTGCCCACCAATGCCCATCAGTGCCCAGCCATCAGTGCCCACCAGTGCCACCCATCAGTGCCTCCTATCAGTGCTCATCAGTGCCACCTATCAGTGCCCATAAGTGCGGCATATTAGTGCCACCTAATCAGTACCCATAAGTGCTGCCTCATCAGCGCACATCAGTGAAGGAGAACAATTCCTTATTTACAAAATTTACTGACAAAAACTAAGCAAAACTTTTTTCGGGGAGAGGGGGGGGGGTAAAAAAAAAACAGCCGTGATTACATACCATCAAAAGAAAGCTCTATTTGTGTGAATAAAATTATAAAAATTCCAGATGGTTACAGTGCAGCATGACCGCACAATTATCATTCAAAGTGTGACAGCGCTGAAAGCTGAAAAATGGCCTGGGCAGGAAGGGGGTGAAAGTGCCCTGTATTGAAGTGGTTAAATATAGTGCCCGGGAGGGGTCCTCTAATGCCGCATACACACGAAGGGACTATCCCGCGGGATTATCCTCTGGACTCAAGTCCAGCGGACAATCCCCTCGTGTGTGGGCGTCGGCGGACTTTTTGGCGCCAAAGTCCGGCGGACCAAAGTTTTAAGTTTGGTTTTAAAATTATCCGCTGGACTTGGCAGTCCGGCGGACAATCCCGTTGTTAGTAGGCTAGTCCGCCGGACTTTTGAAAATGAACGGACTTGCCGCTCATCGGCAAGTCCGTTCATTTAGCACGTGACTTCAGGTACGTAGCTAGCATAGGCAGTAAATGCCAGCGCGCTAGCTCCGTCACCTGGCATGGATTTAAAGGGAGTCCCCACGCCGAAAAACGGCGTGGGGGTCCCCCCCAAATCCATCTCAGACCCTTATCCGAGCACGCAGCCCGGCAGGCCAGGAAAGGGGTGGGGACGAGCGAGCGCCCCCCCCCCCTCCTGAGCCGTACCAGGCCGCGTGCCCTCAACATGGGGGGGTGCCCTGGGGAAAGGGGAGCCATGCGGCCCCCCCACCCCAAAGCACCTTGTCCCCATGTTGATGAGGACAAGGGCCTCTTCCCGACAACCCTGGCCGTTGGTTGTCGGGGTCTGCGGGCGGGGGCTTATCGGAATCTGGGAGCCCCCTTTTATAAGGGGGCCCCCAGATCCCGGCCCCCCACCCTATGTGAATGAGTATGGGGTACGATGTACCCCTACCCATTCACCTAAGGTGTAAAATGTAAAGTAAAAAAAAAACACACTTTTGAAAAAATCTTTTATTGCACTGCTCCGGGGGTCTTCTTCCGTCTTGGGGGTCTTCTCGCCGGACTCCTCCGCCATTTACGTAGCTCTTTTACCGAGCGGAGAAGTCCGGCTACCTTCTTCGTCGTCGCCGCCGTCGTCTGGGGGTCTCAATCCGCCTTCGGGGGTCTTCCGGGGTCTCTTCTGTTCTTGCCGCTGTCGTCGCTTTCTGCGCCGCCTTCTTCTTCCGCCTTCTTCTTCTTGTTCTTGTTCTTCTTCTTCCGATGTTGACACGTCGCTCTCTCTGGCCGGAATGCCAGAGCCGCGCTGTGCTGGGACTTATATAGGGACAAGGGGACAGGGTCACATGCTCATGTCACATGGTGACCCCGCCCCCTGTGATGTCACAGTCCAGCATCCTCCGGGACTGTGACATCACAAGGGGGCGGGGTCACCATGTGACATGAGCATGTGACCCTGTCCCCTTGTCCCTATATAAGTCCCAGCACAGCGCGGCTCTGGCATTCCGGCCAGAGAGAGCGACGTGTCAACATCGGAAGAAGAGAAGAAGAAGAAGAAGAAGAAGGCGGCGCAGAAAGCGACGACAGCGGCAAGAACAGAAGAGACCCCGGAAGACCCCCGAAGACCCCCGAAGGCGGATCGAGACCCCCAGACGACGGCGGCGACGACGAAGAAGGTAGCCGGACTTCTCCGCTCGGTAAAAGAGCTAGGTAAATGGCGGAGGAGTCCGGCGAGAAGACCCCCAAGACGGAAGAAGACCCCCGGAGCAGTGCAATAAAATATTTTTTCAAAAGTGTGTTTTTTTTACTTTACATTTTACACCTTAGGTGAATCGGTAGGGGTACATCGTACCCCATACTCATTCACATAGGGTGGGGGGCCGGGATGTGGGGGCCCCCTTATAAAAGGGGGTATTGTCGCTCTTTTCGCGCCGGCATTTACTGCCTAGCTAAATCAATGCAGTGCCGTAGCTAAATCCTTCGGGGGGCGTACAAAAATGTTATTATTTATTTGTCACTTTAATAGTTTGAACCAAGTTGGTCCAACAGACTATTTCCTGTGTTCCAGCAGTGGGACAGCAACTTCTTGTCCACTCTCGAAATAAAACTGCTGCTCCGTCACTCACAGCTTTGCATTCTCTGAATGAATACAAAGCTTCCTCTGAATGGCTGAGATGAAGATCGTGACATCATCCGCCTGCCTCTCCTTCAGCGAATCAGAGGAAGCTTTGTATTCATTCAAAAATTAAAAAGCTTCCTGTGAGTGGCTGAGCAGCGCTGTTTTGTTCCAGGAGCGGGATTTATACTGTATGTATGATGTATACTGTATGTATGATGTATACTGTATGTAGCTGATGTTACAAAACAGGTTATGCAGTGCTCACAGCCTCTGCATTTGTTGGTGAAGCAAATCGTTTGGACTAGCTTGGTCTAAAGGAACTATTTAAAAATGACAAATAACATAGAGTTGGGCTTAATTGACCATAATAAATTATTCAATCTTATTTTATTTAAAATATGTAAAATTGAGTATAACCAAAAACAGCCGCCCTTCTGGTTCACCCCTCCGCGCTTTTTGGATAAAAACCTCTTAAACCATGGATAAAATCGAATGTATATAAGTATATAAGTATAAAAATATAAATATATAAATAGGTAAATATATAATTGGATCACGTTTATATAAATATATGAGTTCAGTTCATCACTGATAACTTAGCAGCCGCTTAAAAAATCGTAATCATATGAAATATGGCAATATTATATATTATGAACAAGCAATGCTATTGGCTCAGTCTGTATACTATTGCAGCAGCGCTTTAGTCCTTGTTATCACCCAGGACCATATGGTAACGAATAGAGTCTAGCTTTAAAGAGCTATTCCCGCGTAGTACTTCCTTGGATAAAAGTAGTGACAGCTTCCACCGTATACTGCATTAAATCCTTCACCACGTGTGGAACAAAACTCCCCTTTGGGGATAAACTCACCAGACCATTGGTCAAAATAAGCCCTTCAATAAATCACTTATGCATCAGCGTTCCTCTCACGTTCTATCTCCTCTGCAGTGCTTGGCTGGATCATGTACACATAATTCCTCGCAAAAACAAAGGGGTATTGCAATAGTGTGATATTGTTTTAAAAGCTTTTTATTGTTTAGATGCAGAAAAGACCTCCCCCCCTAATACAGAATGCGTACCATAAAATGGTTAATCATATGCATTAAAAACGTGTGTGTCACTATGCCTGTCTCTGTGCGAATTCCTCCGGACCTGGTCCTCCCTGCTGTATAGAACAGCAATTCGGTATCCTGTTTGTTTGCACATCCAAGGCGCACACACTTCACTTCCGGTCTGTAGATCACTGCCCTGACGTTTCGTCGTTGTCGGACTTCCTCTGAGGGCGTGATCTACAGCCGGATACTATCTCCTAAATACCTCTGGGAGGGGAATCCACCAATCCCCCGTGTAAGCTCCGTGTGATTGACAAGGAAACTGTGCAGTCGGTGTGTCCGCCCGCCGCGCTTCCCTCCTATCAGCCGCCTCCCATCCCAGTGTCAGCATAGCATGTCCTACGATCTCACACACATTCACAAGTGTGTGTGAGTACTGCGCATGTCCCAGTTCTCCTCCCCTCCTGCACAGTGACAGGCAGAGCGATCACCATACAGATACTGCCCAAACGGGCAGACGAGAGTTATGATCCATGGAGCATGACATTTAATAAGCTTGCACAATGCACATATATGGAGTTGTTTGTATTCAAAAAAGACTTGCTATTTAAGCCATCCCCCGCATTATTGCATGGAGGATCTCTATTGAGCGGTCCTTATGCGTACTGGTGTTCTAACCGATTGGCCGACCGTCTTAGTGTGTATGGCAGCATTAAGCCGACTCCCCATACTCGATCTTATTTTTTGGTGTGTGTTTCAAATTCATTCATATATACGGGACAAGTCCATATGTTGTAGATATGCTTGCTTGTACATTGCAACATTGTGTGCCTTATGCATATTTCTTTGGAAAGCATCACTAACTTTGACATAGTCCCTTATATTAAATTGACACCCCATAGATCCCCATGTCGCGGCTAGTCAGAAATTCCGAGAGTCCTTATTATGGACCAGATATACCAGTGTATCATATAAAAAAAAGTAATTTCCAAAAATGTAATATATATATATGAAAGAGAGATAAAATGTGTAAACATATAGTAAAAAATAAAAAATATATAATATAAAAATAAATGTAAAAATAAAAATAAATATAAAAATAAAAATAAAAATAAATAAAAATAAAAAAATAAAAATAAAAAAAAATAAAAATAAAAATAAAATCTGATCATATTAAAAATATTTAAAAATATATATCCGTACAATATCCGGATAAAACCTTGTATTTATTCTGATGATGAAATACTACATAAAATCTAATGTTTAGTCTCTAGATAAAAATGGCAAATTACATTCTAGCATGATAGTCATCGTCATCTACGGGCGGAATATAGGGTTGGTAAAATATTATTAAATAGTGGAGTACATTAAAAATTGTAGATAGAAAAGTAGAAAAAGATATGCAATGAAATCCTACGCTCCAAGTAGCCGTTTATCCAATCAAATGACTAGACGTGATTGTGGAACAACTGAATCATATCCCATCAGAAAAACATATATGTATATATATATATATACATATATTTTATATATGTCATATGCCTGCCAGAAATATGCATAAAACCTCTATAGAAAGTTCACATAAAAGGTTCACATAAAAAGGGGGGTTCACATAAAAGATTTACATAAAAACAGGGTGGCATTCACCTGTCCTATTTCCCCCGTGGTGTCCTATTGAGAGTCTTATTATACTTAAGTATCACTTATAAAACAATTTATATCCAGTTCGACGTTCAAGCCTTTTGGTACCAATACATCGGTGGCAAAGATCCATTGCGTTTCGCGCTTTGATAGTTCGCGCACCATATTATTGCCCCTCCAATGGGGTTTAATTTGTTCAATCCCCCAAAATTGTAATCCGGATGCATCTCTATTGTGTTTAGTTTTAAAGTGCAAAGATACATTATGATCCTTGTATCCAATTTGGATGTTATGGATATGTTCTGCGATTCTGATACGCAGTTTCCTTTTTGTGCGTCCGATGTATAACAGATTGCAGGGACATTTCAGTGCATATACCACATGAGTGCTGTTACAGGTAATGAATTGTTTAATGGAGAAAGTCTGATTGTTTACTGGTGAGGAAAAAGATTCTAATGATCTGCATGGGTGTGTTACTTCTCTGCATGCTTTGCATCGCCTACATGCAAAAAACCCATTCTGGTCCCAAAACGTAGAAGGGCGTTTAGGCGGGTCTACTATCTTCCTCACAATCTTATCTCCAAAGCTTGTCGATTTACGATATATGAACTGGGGTTTTGATGGCAATTCTGTTTTGAGTTTTTTGTCTAGCATCAGGACATGCCAATGTTCCTTAAAAATTGCCTCGATTTCTCTATACTGTGCGTGGAAACCCGATATGAATCCCCATTCTTTACTACTAAAGGTTTTTTTATCATTATTTGGCTCCATGTTTGGCTCCATGTTAGGCTTCGGTTTATCTTCCAAGCATCGCATTCTTGGTATACTTCCGACTTCTTCTATAACCTTATGTAATATTTTTGGGTCATACCCTCGTGTTATAAATTTGTCTGCCAAAATGTTCGCCTGTGTAGTATAATTCACGTCTTCCGAACAATTTCTCCGTACCCTCATAATTTGGCCCTTCGGGATGTTGCGCAACCACTGTGGATGATGAGCACTTGATGTGGGGAGGTAACTGTTCCTATCTGTCTTCTTAAAAAACACCATAGTCTCCAGTTTTTCGTCCTTTTTGTACACCTTCACGTCTAAAAAATTAATCTCCTGCTCACTCCATTCCGAGGTTAATTTGATGTTCCGTTCATTGATATTTAAAAACTTAATAAAATCATCCAAACCATTTTCTGTGCCTGCCCAGATAAAAAACAAATCATCAATAAAACGCTTATAAAAAATGAGTTCCGGTGGTTGCTGGTTAAAAATCGTCTTATCCTCCCATTCTGCCATAAAAAGGTTTGCGATGCTCGGGGCGAATTTGGCGCCCATAGCCACGCCCGTTGTTGTGAGTAAAAATCGCTATTGAACCAGAAATAGTTGTGGCCTAGACAAAAGTCTAGGCTGTTCCTTAAAAATATTTTTTGATTATGTGCGATATCCTCTCTTTTACTTAAAGCCCAATTTAGGGCTAAAAGAGCATCGTCGTGTTGGATGATCGAGTAGAGTGATGCCACATCAGCTGTTACCAGAAAAATTTGCACTTTATTTGTTAAGTCTATACTTTGTAGACTGTTCAAGAAGCTTTTGGTATCTCTTAGGTAGGACCTCGTTTCTTGTACACTCTTTTGTAAAAATGTATCGAGGTACTGGCCTAGTCTTGCTGATACTGAGTCAATGCTATTGACTATAGGTCTGGCAGGCGGGTTCGCCTGGTCCTTATGGATCTTTGGTAGTGTATATAATGTCGGCACTCTATTACTTGATGGTAGCAGGTATCTTCTTTCTTTGCTTGATAACACCCCTTTCTTTGTTCCGGTTTCAATAAGGATCTCCAGCTCATCTCTGTATGCTGCTGTTGGGTCCTTTTAAAGCCTTCTATAGGTACAGGGGGTCCCCGAGTTACGAACTCGTTAGGGACTGGCCCCGTGTACGGAACTCGGAAATGTTCGTAAGTCGGCGCGCATGCGCAGACCGACAAATACGGAGATTTCCGGACATTTCCGATGTTCCGTCTGTTGCCGTTCTGCGCATGCGCGGCAAATTACGGACATTTCCGGCATTTTTCGACGCTCCGTATGGCCGCGCATGCGCAGAACGGCCGACAGACGCCGAAAACCACCGGAAAATGGCGGAGGGTCCCCGCAGCACCCCGTTCGTAAGTAGGGGTTGTTCGTAGGTCGGGTGTTCGTAAGTCGGGGACCCCCTGTATTGGTGTCTGATAGCATTTCTGCTATTTGGTTCTCATAAAATGCTTTATCCAATATAACCACACCTCCTCCCTTGTCTGCTGGTCTGATAATAATATCTTTCCGTTTCTCAAGTAGCTCGATTCCTTCGTTAATATGTCTCACACTTATTTCTTTTCTTGGTCTTATGGCTTCAAGATCTTGCAACACCAACCCCTTAAAAACCTCAATCTGGTGGTTTGGGTTGTTTGGGGGATTGAACAACGATTTATTTTTTAAACCACTATTGATAACCCTATTCTCATAGGCCACCACGGGTTCAATACGGGGATTGCTACCCAGAAAATATTTTTTTATATTAAGTTTTCGTATATATTTGTGTATGTCTATATATACATCAAATTTATTGATGGGTTTCTTTATCCCACATTTCAATCCCAGGTTTAAGATATTTAGTTCTTTATGTGATAAAACTGCTTGTGAAAGGTTAAAGATACCCCCTACTCTGACCCCCTTCTTCTTTTGTTGGGCCCTATGCCCTGCCCTACAGCCTCTGATGTTTCCTCTTTTCTGAGGACTTGCGGTATCCTCTCCCCCCGTGGGTAATTTTCCCTTGTTGATACCCCCATATGGGTTGACTGTTCGGGGGGATAATTGTAATATGGGTTGGGTGCCTGGGTTGGGGGTCTTCCCCTCCTTGGGGGGCCTCCTCTGCCCCTCCATTGGTTGCCCCTCCCTCTTCCTAAAAAAGGACGCTGTGGGTAGTGTGTGACATAGGTATCCTGTTGGTATAGTGGCTGGAATCTGTTGTAGGTAGGGGCATTATGTGGGGTTTTAAATTGCTGCCCCCCATAGTGTACCGCGTTTCCTCTCCCCCTTATGTCTCTATCCTTTCCTCTCCCCCGTTTAATCGGTGTTGAAAAATGTGCTGGGGAGTCCATCTCTGTTAAATCCCCATTTTCATACTGACCGGGGGTGTTGGGTGCTTGGGTTGGAGCCCCATTCCTCTGTTGTTGGCTAGACGGTGGGTTCAAGACTTGAGGTGGAGCCAAATGTGCAGGTGCCTGATTTACCTGTCCACCTCTGGTGTCTGTGTTTTGCCAAGTGTACAGTGGTGTGAAAAAGTGTTTGCCCCCTTCCTCATTTCCTGTTCCTTTGCATGTTTGTCACACTTAAGTGTTTCGGAACATCAAACCAATTTAAACAATAGTCAAGGACAACACAAGTAAACACAAAATGCAATTTGTAAATGAAGGTGTTTATTATTAAAGGTGAAAAAAAATCCAAACCATCATGGCCCTGTGTGAAAAAGTGATTGCCCCCCTTGTTAAAACATACTATAACTGTGGTTGTCCACACCTGAGTTCAATTTCTCTAGCCACACCCAGGCCTGATTATTGCCACACCTGTTCACAATCAAGGCATCACTTAAATAGGAGCTGCTTGACACATTAAGGTCCACCAGAAGATCCTTAAAAGCTACACATCATGCCGAGACCCAAAGAAATTCAGGAACAATTGAGAAAGAAAGTAATTGAGATCTATCAGTCTGGAAAGGGTTATAAAGCCATTTCCAAAGCTTTGGGAATCCAGCGAACCACAGTGAGAGCCATTATCCACAAATGGCGAAGACATGGAACAGTGGTGAACCTTCCCAGGAGTGGCCGGCCACCCAAAATTACCCCAAGAGCGCAGCGACGACTCATCCAAGAGGTCACAAAAGACCCCACAACAAGGTCCAAGGAACTGCAGGCCTCACTTGCCTCAGTTAAGGTCAGCGTTCATGCCTCCACCATCAGGAAAAGACTGGGCAAAAATGGCCTGCATGGCAGAGTTCCAAGGAGAAAACCACTGCTGAGCAAAAAGAACATCAAAGCTCGTCTCAATTTCTCCACAACACATCTTGATGATCCCCAAGACTTTTGGGACAACATTCTGTGGACCGATGAGACAAAAGTGGAACTCTTTGGAAGGTGTGTGTCCAAGTATATCTGGCGTAGAAGGAACACTGCATTTCAGAAAAAGAACATTATACCAACAGTAAAATATGGTGGTGGTAGTGTGATGGTCTGGGGCTGTTTTGCTGCTTCAGGACCTGGAAGACTTGCCGTGATAAAAGGAACTATGAATTCTGCTGTCTACCAAGAGATCCTGAAGGAGAATGTCCGACCATCTGTTCGTGTACTCAAGCTGAAACGAACTTGGGTTCTGCAGCAGGACAATGATCCTAAACACACCAGCAAGTCCACCACCGAATGGCTGAAGAAAAACAAAATGAAGACTTTGGAGTGGCCTAGCCAAAGTCCTGACCTGAATCCTATTGAGATGTTGTGGTATGACCTTAAAAAGGCCGTTCATGCTCGAAAACCCTCTAATGTAACTGAATTAGGACAATTCTGCAAAGATGAGTGGGCCAAAATTCCTCCAGGACGCTGTAAAAGCCTCATTGCACGTTATCGCAAACGCTTGGTTGCAGTTGTTGCTGCTAAGGGTGGCCCAACCAGTTATTAGGTTTAGGGGGCAATCACTTTTTCACACAGGGCCATGGTGGTTTGGATTTTTTTTCACCTTTAATAATAAACACCTTCCTTTACAAATTGCATTTTGAGTTTACTTGTGTTGTCCTTGACTATTGTTTAAATTGGTTTGATGTTCCGAAACACTTAAGTGTGACAAACATGCAAAGGAACAGGAAATGAGGAAGGGGGCAAAACACTTTTTCACACCACTGTATATGACATTGGTTTTAAAATCATTCAGATCTCTCTGGAATTTCTTAGTTTTCTTTTTTTGCGTATCTTTATCTACCTTTTCTAATCTTTTCTTTGTTCTAATATTAAAATCAATAATTTGTTGACTATCTTTGATGGGGTCTAATTCCTGTTGTAAACTTTTAATTTTAATGTCAATGTTCATCATTTTTCTCTTCTTTCGTTGTAGTACCAATTCCTGTAGTTTAAAACCAACTCCATTAAAAAACTCCAGCCATTCCTGGCTGGAGGTTGGGTCATCCAACCCGTCCTGAGGGGAAACATCCCATCTCAGACTTCTTATAATTATCTTCTCTTTTATGTAGTGTTCTAGGGTACATATATCCCACCATGCTCTCACTTGTTTTTCAAGAGTGTTGCCTAGTGCTGACATAGCTTGGTTGTAATTAATCTCTATCGGGGAAGGTTCAAAGTTTGTAAATAAATTATCCATGTCAATCTGGCGATTGCTTAAAAATTTAAGAATATCCATAGCAGCAGATATAAAAGAAAAAGATATGTAAAATTGAGTATAACCAAAAACAGCCGCCCTTCTGGTTCACCCCTCCGCGCTTTTTGGATAAAAACCTCTTAAACCATGGATAAAATCGAATGTATATAAGTATATAAGTATAAAAATATAAATATATAAATAGGTAAATATATAATTGGATCACGTTTATATAAATATATGAGTTCAGTTCATCACTGATAACTTAGCAGCCGCTTAAAAAATCGTAATCATATGAAATATGGCAATATTATATATTATGAACAAGCAATGCTATTGGCTCAGTCTGTATACTATTGCAGCAGCGCTTTAGTCCTTGTTATCACCCAGGACCATATGGTAACGAATAGAGTCTAGCTTTAAAGAGCTATTCCCGCGTAGTACTTCCTTGGATAAAAGTAGTGACAGCTTCCACCGTATACTGCATTAAATCCTTCACCACGTGTGGAACAAAACTCCCCTTTGGGGATACACTCACCAGACCATTGGTCAAAATAAGCCCTTCAATAAATCACTTATGCATCAGCGTTCCTCTCACGTTCTATCTCCTCTGCAGTGCTTGGCTGGATCATGTACACATAATTCCTCGCAAAAACAAAGGGGTATTGCAATAGTGTGATATTGTTTTAAAAGCTTTTTATTGTTTAGATGCAGAAAAGACCTCCCCCCCTAATACAGAATGCGTACCATAAAATGGTTAATCATATGCATTAAAAACGTGTGTGTCACTATGCCTGTCTCTGTGCAAATTCCTCCGGACCTGGTCCTCCCTGCTGTATAGAACAGCAATTCGGTATCCTGTTTGTTTGCACATCCAAGGCGCACACACTTCACTTCCGGTCTGTAGATCACTGCCCTGACGTTTCGTCGTTGTCGGACTTCCTCTGAGGGCGTGATCTACAGCCGGATACTATCTCCTAAATACCTCTGGGAGGGGAATCCACCAATCCCCCGTGTAAGCTCCATGTGATTGACAAGGAAACTGTGCAGTCCGTGTGTCCGCCCGCCGCGCTTCCCTCCTATCAGCCGCCTCCCATCCCAGTGTCAGCATAGCATGTCCTACGATCTCACACACATTCACAAGTGTGTGTGAGTACTGCGCATGTCCCAGTTCTCCTCCCCTCCTGCACAGTGACAGGCAGAGCGATCACCATACAGATACTGCCCAAACGGGCAGACGAGAGTTATGATCCATGGAGCATGACATTTAATAAGCTTGCACAATGCACATATATGGAGTTGTTTGTATTCAAAAAAGACTTGCTATTTAAGCCATCCCCCGCATTATTGCATGGAGGATCTCTATTGAGCCGGCCTTTTGCGTACTGGTGTTCTAACCGATTGGCCGACCGTCTTAGTGTGTATGGCAGCATTAAGCCGACTCCCCATACTCGATCTTATTTTTTGGTGTGTGTTTCAAATTCATTCATATATACGGGACAAGTCCATATGTTGTAGATATGCTTGCTTGTACATTGCAACGTTGTGTGCCTTATGCATATTTCTTTGGAAAGCATCACTAACTTTGACATAGTCCCTTATATTAAATTGACACCCCATAGATCCCCATGTCGCGGCTAGTCAGAAATTCCGAGAGTCCTTATTATGGACCAGATATACCAGTGTATCATATAAAAAAAGTAATTTCCAAAAATTTTATATATATATATGAAAGAGAGATAAAATGTGTAAACATATAGTAAAAAATAAAAAATATATAATATAAAAATAAATGTAAAAATAAAAATAAATATAAAAATAAAAATAAAAATAAAAATAAATAAAAATATAAAAATAAAAATAAAAATAAAAATTAAAATAAAAATAAAATCTGATCATATTAAAAATATTTAAAAATATATATCCGTACAATATCCGGATAAAACCTTGTATTTATTCTGATGATGAAATACTACATAAAATCTAATGTTTAGTCTCTAGATAAAAATGGCAAATTACATTCTAGCATGATAGTCATCGTCATCTACGGGCGGAATATAGGGTTGGTAAAATATTATTAAATAGTGGAGTACATTAAAAATTGTAGATAGAAAAGTAGAAAAAGATATGCAATGAAATCCTACGCTCCAAGTAGCCGTTTATCCAATCAAATGACTAGACGTGATTGTGGAACAACTGAATCATATCCCATCAGAAAAACATATATGTATATATATATATATATATACATATATTTTATATATGTCATATGCCTGCCAGAAATATGCATAAAACCTCTATAGAAAGTTCACATAAAAGGTTCACATAAAAAGGGGGGTTCACATAAAAGATTTATGTGAACCTTTTATGTGAACTTTCTATAGAGGTTTTATGCATATTTCTGGCAGGCATATGACATATATAAAATATATATATATATATATATACATATATGTATATATATTTTGTTTTTTTTTAACAAACAGGTTTTTTAGTGCTTTATTTTTATTTTTATTGAGAAAAATTTGTACATTATATATACATACATATATATTTTTAAATATTTTTAATATGATCAGATTTTTTTTTATTTTTATTTTTATTTTTATTTTATTTTTATTTTTATATTTTTATTTATTTTTATTTTTATTTTTATTTTTATATTTATTTTTATTTTTACTTTATTTTTATATTATATATTTTTTATTTTTTACTTCACATATATATATATATTTTTTTTTTTTTTAACAAACAGGAGTGCTTTATTTGAGAAAAAGTTGTACAGTATATACATACACAGTTTACATTTGAGCAATAAATGCAGTTAGCAAATACAGAACTTAATATCAAGACATGTTGTGCAGATAGTAGATACAAAGAAATCAACATAGGTTGTTCATGTGGAAATATCCGTTCAATTTTGTCACCAGCAGACACCGCATACATCCCAGTAGGGGGGGTGGTGAGAGATGGAAGAGAAGGAAGGGGAAAGGTGTAGTGGGATGCGGACATAGTAAGGGTGGTAAGAAGTGGGATGAGGGGGCGGGATGGAGGGGGGGGGAGAGGGGGGAAAGGGGGGAAGAGGTGAAGAAAGGGGCCGAGCACACAGTGCGGCTGTTGATGTCACCACTGGCCGAAGTGGGGGGGCAATAGAGAGGAGGAAGGCAGAGAGGGTAGGGATCCCCCCCGCCCTCCATCCCGCTCAGAATGACGTCCACGGCAGCCACACCTTGTCATATTTCCATGGACATCCTCTGTTAGTATACGTAAGTTTGTATAGGGGGAGTGCAGCATTTACCTTAGCCTCCCATGTAGCAACCACAGGGGGAGAGGGTGAGGTCCAGTGACAGAGTATTTCTTTTTTGGCATAAAAGAGGAGGTACGAGATCAACAATTTAGTGTGATGTGGGCGCTGCTCATCATCATGTATTCCTAGCAAGGCTACCTCTGGAGACCTGGCAACCGCTAATTCCAGGCGCACATTCAATTGGTCGAAAATGTCCGTCCAGTATGTGGATAGCTCGGGACAATCCCAAAACATATGTAAGTAAGTACCCGGATGCATCCTACAGCGGGGACATTGAGAGTCCCTACCCGGATACATCCTAGCCATGCGCTCTGGGGTGAAGTACACCCTGTGGAGGAACTTTGTTTGGATAAACTTATCGCTGGCTGCTATGACTAGTTTCGGGCCTCGTTCTAAGCAGTCCTCCCAGTCCTCCCTCTCCAATGTAGGTATATCTCTCTTCCAGTGTTCCCATAATCTGTCCATTCTGGGGAGGTCTTTAGGCAGTAGGGTGCTATATAATAGAGATAGGGGTTGTTTGAGGTTGTCGTCTGTTAGTAAGTCTTCCACTGGATCCAATTGTAATACCAGTGGATCAGGGAACTGAGCCCTGACAGCATGCCGCAGCTGGATGTAGCGGAAGTACATCCATCCCGGCAAAGCAAACTTGGCGGTCAACTGGGCGAATGATAGCAGGCTGCCCGAGTGTATAATATCTTTCAGCGTCTTGATGTTGAACCTTGCCCACACCTGCGGGTCAGGTACCGATCGCAGATGCGGCAGATTCGGATTTCCCCATAGGGGTTGGGCCGGGGACCAACAGTGTGGCTGAGCAAACCGACGTCTAGCTCTTACCCATACTCTAGCTGTTGCCCTGGTGGGGCCCGGTAGATCCCCATAAGCCTGTGTGCCTCTATATGCTAGATTTTGTAGGTCTTGTAATGAGCCCAGGGCCGTTGCCTCTAAGCAGACAGCCGCATTAGAGCGTCGAGCCCCAAACCACCAGTGCGCCGTAACTAACATTGCAGCCCAGTAGTAAACCTGTAGGTTTGGAAGGGCCAGGCCCCCCAGCTGAATTGGCAGTTGCAGTACGGATTTCGCAAGTCTCGGGACAGCCCCATTCCACAGAAAGGACATAACACACTTGTCCATTTCCCGGAAAAGGGCCGGCGGGATCCATATTGGGCTATTTCGAAAATAGTAGTTGAGTTTGGGCAGCATAATCATTTTGAGAATGGCTATACGCCCTATGAGATTTAGCGGAAAGTTGGACCAGGCACGACACCTGTCCTTAAGAAGACGTACCTGTGGGGTGATGTTTAGAGTGCAGTATTGCGCATTATCCCTGCCGACCTGGATCCCCAGGTATTTAAATTCTGAGACCCACAACAATGGGGTGGGTCCGGACGTGGTCCGGGCCTCCACATCAAGCGGGAACAATACAGACTTGGACCAGTTGATCCGAATACCAGATAGTGAGCCAAATCTGTCGAAGAGCTCAAGAGCCGCCGCCAGAGATGGGCCAGCATCGTTCAAATATAGCAGTGTGTCGTCCGCGTAAAGGGAGATTTTCTCTTCCAACTGACCAATCCTGAGTCCCTTAACCATCGGAGCCTCCCGGACCAAAATTGCCAGGGGCTCCAGTGCCAGGGCAAAAAGGCTGGGGGACAGGGGGCATCCCTGTCTAGTACCCCTCTGAAGCGTGAATGGGTCTGACACGTAGTTATTAGTACGCACTCTGGCTCTGGGTGCTCTGTACAACACCTGGATCCACCGGATGAAAGCGGGACCGAATCCGAAGGACTCAAGAACCCCCCACAGATACACCCATTCCACGGAGTCAAATGCCTTCTCGGCATCGAGAGAGGCAATGACCCTGGATCCCATATTGTCATGTGTGATTGAGGTGTTTAGGAATAGACGCCTAATATTAATGTCTGTGCCCTTGCCCGGCATAAACCCAGTCTGGTCAATGTGGATCAAGGTGGAAATCACACCAGCCAAGCGAGTGGCCAGGATCTTGGCTAGGACCTTCGCATCCACATTGAGCAGCGATATGGGCCTGTATGAACCACATTCTTGTGGGTCCTTGCCGGGTTTGGGGATTAATACAATTACTGCCTCCTCCATGGACTCTGGAAGAGTCCCAGACTTGGCGAGTTCTGCAAACAAAGATGTCATCCTAGGAGCGAGAAGCTCCACGTGCTGAGAATAAAACTCCGTGGGCAGGCCGTCCGCCCCCGGAGTTTTTCCACCCTGCAAGCCCCCGATCGCAGCCTGCACCTCCTCCAATGAGATATTGCCATCTAGCACCTCCCTATGTTCTGTTGAGAGGGTCGGGAAGGGGACTCCCTCTAGGTACTCCCGTAGCTCTGCAGGGGAAAAATTGGCCCTAGATGTGTATAGCTCCCTAAAGAAGTCAAGAAATCTACCACTAATGTCCTCCGGTGTTGTCAACAGTTGTCCTCGTACGTCTTTGATGACAGCTATATGTGTAGTGCTCGTTTGCCCTCTTGCCAGCCATGCCAACAATCTCCCGTTTTTATTGCCATACTCAAAAATCTTCTGCCTAGAATAAAGCATGGACTTATGAGTATGTTCCACATTATGTGTGGAGAGGTCACGAAGTGTCCTCTGCCAGGCTTTATGGTTGTCGTCAGTGGGATTTTGAATATAGTTGGTTTCGGCCTTAGCTGCCTCCACCTCCAGGGATTCTAATGTCCTATTTGCTTCCCTCTTCAGGGAGGATATCCGGGAAATATATTCTCCCCTTGTCCATGCCTTGAAGGTGTCCCACAGTGTGGCTGCACTAGACGGTTCCCCATTGTTAACCCAGAAGTTACAAATAGCTTCCTCCATTGGCTCTTGAAGCCTCTCATCAATTGCCCAAAACCTGGATAGCCGCCATAGCTTCATACCTGAGTTTGGGACCAGAGAGATAGTGACATGTATAGGGGCGTGGTCAGAGATCCCACGGGGAAGGTGTTTTGCTGCTCTCGCATATCCCAAGGCACCAGAGGAGGCATATACCAGGTCTATGCGGGAGAGAGCCCTGTATGACGTTGAGTGGCATGTGAATTCCCTCCCGTCTGGGTGGAAATGTCTCCAGACATCCGTGAGAGAGAAAGTGTCCGCCCAGCTCTGAAGCCCGGATGGGGGCCGGGTCCCCGTGTGAAGCCTATCCAATGTCTGTGAGGGAACCATATTAAAATCCCCAAGGAGGAATACCTCAGCCGTGTTAAATGTTAGTACAATACGCATAATATCATACAGTAGCTGCGTGTCAGCCGGAGGGGGGAGATATAACCCCACCAGGACCAACGGCTTGTTGTATATTAACGCATGTATAATCACATACCTGCCCCCCGGATCAATCCGCACATCCAGAATCTGTATAGGGAGGGACCTGTGCACCAAAATGCTCACACCCCTGGCATAATTGGAATATGTTGAGTGATGGTGCGTTCCTACCCATGCCCTCCTTAAGCCAAGTATTCGTGAACCTGTCAGGTGCGTTTCTTGGAGGACACAGATGTGGGGGTTATATTTTTGTAAGTATTTGAACACTAGGGACCTCTTAACGGCGGAGTTTAACCCCCGGACGTTCCAAGACACTATGGATAGATTAGCCATATATGCTAAGGGTGATATAAAAGGGGTCGGCCCACAGGTCCCCCCCCAGATCAGGCAGCACAAACCCATCAGGGTCCCCCACATAGCATCGCATCATAGGCCTGTATGTACAATATGCAGACAACATACACATTTGTGAATTCTCATCAAGCAACTCCAAACACATCAGTTCAACAAAAACAGTCCTCCAGAACCGTGAGGACAACAGTTTCCCCCTCCCCCCCCCCCCACCCCCAAAAAAGGTTGGAGGTGCATGGATCCCAAAAACTCCCAACTAGAACTGTGGATCAGAAGGGGCGCTCGCTCAAGACGAGAGGTGTCTTAGTGCAGGTCAGCAGAGATGCTGATATACAAAACCAAAAACATACATGGTCTCCTAGTCATGTCTAGGGGCACAGAACTTGGTTACAGTAGAAAGCAACTTGTCTAGTAATTACCGCCACAACAATCAGTGCCGCCATTTGTAGGGTGCTTCCCAGCCTACTTTATCTCCAGCGTCACCGGCAATGCAGTTCCGCGTAGATGTGTATCCGTGACGTCCCAGTCAACCTTCTAGCTTTCCGGGAAAGATGTTCCAGGGTTCTGCCCGGGCCAAGACCCCTTGTAGCCAGTGGAGACATGTTCCCCGTGCCTCCGTATCCCCTCGGGGAGAAAGGTTGATAGCGTTACTGTCCCGCGTAGCGGGGACATGAGGGGAGGGGAGACCCGGGCCGCGCCACACCTGGAGGTCACACAAGGCCGGGCTATACATGCAGGGGGGACAATATCCAAAAAGGTGGAACAGCGCTACATACCCGCCCGACAATAACGCCAGGTAGATGCTTGGTCTAGGTTCCCCCTTCCTGGCTGCGATCCGAGGTCTCCCGATGTGTCCCAACACGGTTAGACGAGGGTGAGGGTGTGTAGCTGGTCTTCAGCGATGTCATCACCGGTGTCGCCAAGGCCAGGGGGGTTAGCCGGGTAGTGTGCTCCCTGCGTCTCGCGACAGCCGCGCGGGTCGGTCATCCACCGCATCCCCGCATCTTGGGAACAATATACAGGCACAGTGGCACAAGGGTCATCCGATTAGCATCACACTTGGCATTGTCCTCGGCGGGTGTTGAAGTGGCAGGATACAAAAGGGTGGTAAAACAAATAAGGGAAAACCGTAGGGGTAACATCATGGTCTGTAGCGATCCAGAGCAGCATGTCTAACGGGCAGGGGGCAGCGATTCGAGCCATGCCGCCGCCTCACGCGGTGTAGTAAAGAATTTTGCAGAATCTCCCAGCTGGACTCTCAGTTTTGCCGGGAAGAGAATGCTGTACTTAAGGTTGCGGGACCTTAATTCTGCTTTGATCTGGTCGAACGATCTGCGCTGTTTCTGCGTTTCCATGGAGTAGTCAGGAAAAAACATAAGTTTGGTATTCTGATATTTCACCTCGCCATCCCTGCGGGCCGCTCGGAGGGTTTCATCCC
Organism: Lithobates sylvaticus; assembly: GCA_028564925.1. Classification (NCBI taxonomy): domain Eukaryota; kingdom Metazoa; phylum Chordata; class Amphibia; order Anura; family Ranidae; genus Lithobates; species Lithobates sylvaticus. The sequence continues at coordinate 300,515,708 of CM053026.1, forward strand.
TGTCTCTGAAGTTCAGCAATCTGAAGATCATGGTGCGGGGATGGGAGCCAGGTGGGCCGGGGACAGGAGGGATCCGGTGTGCTCTCTCCACGGTGAAGTAGGGGGAGAATTGTGCGGATGGAAGAACGGCACGCAACAGTTCCTCAACAAACAGGGTAGGGTTCTTCCCCTCCACTCCCTCCGGTAAACCAACGATCCGGAGGTTATTCCTCCGGTTCCGGTTCTCGGCGTCGTCCACCTTGTATTCTAGTGCTTTGACTTTCGTCTGCAGGGACCGGATAGACGCCGTGTGCTCCCCCACCAGGTCCTCTGTCAGCCCCACGCGGTGCTCTGCCTCAGAAACCCGGGACCTGAGGTTGTCCAGGTCCTGCCGAATCAGTCCAACATCCAGCTGCACAGCCTCGATTTTGTTGGTCAGGGCGGCCTGACAAGATGCAATCGCCGCCATGACCTCCGGAAAGCCGACCTGAGCTTCTGCGGCCTTGTCTTCTGGCTCCGTTTGGGACGCCATGTTGCCTCTTTGCGGGGCAGGGGCCACCACGTGCAGAGCTGCCGGGGCCGGTATTCATATATATATATTAAATTTGGAATTTCTGACTAGCCGCGACATGGGGATCTATGGGGTGTCAATTTAATATAAGGGACTATGTCAAAGTTAGTGATGCTTTCCAAAGAAATATGCATAAGGCACACAACGTTGCAATGTACAAGCAAGCATATCTACAACATATGGACTTGTCCCGTATATATGAATGAATTTGAAACACACACCAAAAAATAAGATCGAGTATGGGGAGTCGGCTTAATGCTGCCATACACACTAAGACGGTCGGCCAATCGGTTAGAACACCAGTACGCATAAGGACCGCTCAATAGAGATCCTCCATGCAATAATGCGGGGGATGGCTTAAATAGCAAGTCTTTTTTGAATACAAACAACTCCATATATGTGCATTGTGCAAGCTTATTAAATGTCATGCTCCATGGATCATAACTCTCGTCTGCCCGTTTGGGCAGTATCTGTATGGTGATCGCTCTGCCTGTCACTGTGCAGGAGGGGAGGAGAACTGGGACATGCGCAGTACTCACACACACTTGTGGATGTGTGTGAGATCGTAGGACATGCTATGCTGACACTGGGATGGGAGGCGGCTGATAGGAGGGAAGCGCGGCGGGCGGACACACCGACTGCACAGTTTCCTTGTCAATCACACGGAGCTTACACGGGGGATTGGTGGATTCCCCTCCCAGAGGTATTTAGGAGATAGTATCCGGCTGTAGATCACGCCCTCAGAGGAAGTCCGACAACGACGAAACGTCAGGGCAGTGATCTACAGACCGGAAGTGAAGTGTGTGCGCCTTGGATGTGCAAACAAACAGGATACCGAATTGCTGTTCTATACAGCAGGGAGGACCAGGTCCGGAGGAATTCGCACAGAGACAGGCATAGTGACACACACGTTTTTAATGCATATGATTAACCATTTTATGGTACGCATTCTGTATTAGGGGGGAGGTCTTTTCTGCATCTAAACAATAAAAAGCTTTTAAAACAATATCACACTATTGCAATACCCCTTTGTTTTTGCGAGGAATTATGTGTACATGATCCAGCCAAGCACTGCAGAGGAGATAGAACGTGAGAGGAACGCTGATGCATAAGTGATTTATTGAAGGGCTTATTTTGACCAATGGTCTGGTGAGTGTATCCCCAAAGGGGAGTTTTGTTCCACACGTGGTGAAGGATTTAATGCAGTATACGGTGGAAGCTGTCACTACTTTTATCCAAGGAAGTACTACGCGGGAATAGCTCTTTAAAGCTAGACTCTATTCGTTACCATATGGTCCTGGGTGATAACAAGGACTAAAGCGCTGCTGCAATAGTATACAGACTGAGCCAATAGCATTGCTTGTTCATAATATATAATATTGCCATATTTCATAATCTTATTTTATTGTAAAGTATTGTACAAACATAAACAAATTCAAACGTTTACATAGTCACACGTATATAAAGTAATTTGATTATTACAACATTCAAGTTCTAAATGTCTTTTCGCACAACTAACAAAAAAAAAGAAAAAAGAAAAGGAAAGACACAGAAAAAAAAAGAAAAAAAAAAAAGGGGCGTTCCCTTTCTCTTCCTTCCCCTCTCCCCCTCCTCTTCTTTTAGACTACTTTTGTTGAAGCTCTAACAATGCAATAGTCCATATACTATAATTCGATTCCCCCACTGTTTTCTAATTTCTTATTGTTTCCCTATATATCCTCCAGGGGGCCCATATCCGCAAACATTCCCTGTGTGTGTCTAATTCATATGCTAAAAGCTTCTCCAATCTTTCTATATTGTCCATTTCTATAGCCCATTCCTTTACTGATGGAGACTGTGATGACGGCCAATGCAGCGGTATAACCAGTCTTGCTGCTGTCAGCCAATGTCCAAGAAGACTCTTTTTAATGGTTTTATATGATCCTGGTAGGATAGAGAGAAGAGTAATTTGAGGCGTGTTAGGTATTACCTCCCCAGTGAGTGTGGTATACGTTGGCATAATCTTTTCCCAGAAACCAAAAATTTTAGGGCATTCCCACCAGATGTGTAGCAGTGAGCCCTTTTCCACATGACAGCACCAACATATATCTGGTTTATCTGGATATATGCGCTGGAGTGATAATGGACTCCAATACCATCTTGAAAGGAGCTTATAGCTCATTCAACCTCTCCTCCCGAGTCTAGTACATACAGACCAGGTAGGATTCGTTCAAGAAAGAGAAGCACGTGATAACACAATAAAAACGTTCCTATTAATGAACCACGCTAAAACAGCTAAAATACCAGTATGCCTTCTCTCAGTCGATGCAGTGAAGGCATTCGACTGGGTTGGATGGTCTTTTCTCAAACAGTGATTAATACAAATAGGTCTGGGGGGAAATTTACTTAATAAGATTATGGCGCTTTATACTGGCCCAGTGGCTAGAATAAAGATTAATGGATCACTGACAGCAAGTTTTACTATACAAAACGGTACACGCCAGGGATGTCCACTTTCCCCCCTACTATGTCTTGGTGATGGAGTACTTAGCAACAGCAATTAGACAGAACCCATCCATTACTGGCATACAGATTAAGCAAAAGGAAGTAAAGCTTGCTCTGTTTGCCGATGACTTATTACTCTCCGTCACTAACCCTCATATTTCATTACCTTCTATATTATTTGAATTTCAGCATTTTGGAACCCTGAGTAACTTTAAAGTAAACATTTTAAAATCAGAAATCCTTAATGTGTCACTCACACCACAACAAGTTACGGCAATGAGAAACAATTTCTCGTTCAAAATCTGTTCATCGGCACTGAAATATTTAGGTATTATATTTCCTCCCGACCCAACCCACCTATATCCAATGAATTATATTATCGCTTCTCGGCCTTTTGGCTAAGATCAAGTGTAGTATCTGTTCTTATCAGTTGCCAGGAGGTGGCGCTTGCTTCCGTCCCTGTTCTACGGCGAGGTGGAGCAGGGTTGGCGGTTGCTATGCAAAAGCCTGCTGGCGTAAAGGTGACCTGGAGCGGTTCGTAGCCGAAAGGGAAGCCTTCTGATGGGGATGGAGAACCACTGGGTTGGCACTGAAGGGCCGAGTCCCTGGCCTTCTGGCCTGGATTGTGGCAGCTCTAGCTCTGGTCAGTTTTTCAGGTGGAACACTTGCTCCTCCTAGTGTTAGGGGAGGCAGCGGTCAGTACACCAGGAATGTGATTAGGAGGGAGTGATGGGGCGATGGTGGAGCCTATGGCGAGGGGCTCTCACTAAGCTTCCAGATCTCCATTCCTTCCTGGCTGGGGTGGGGGCTGTTGTGGTCTTGGCTGTGGGCCAGGGTTGCACGTTGAAAAGCCAGTGGTGATGTGCCCCTGAAGTGGCAGTTCAGGGGTGCTGTTATCTCACTGTGGGGAACCACTTTGATTTACGGCACCAAGGTCACTTCATCACTACACACGTTTTTCACACCTGCCTCTAGGGCCGAGCCTTTTGGCTAGGACAAGGGGAAATTTTTATTCCTGGCCGGAGGGCCGGCCATTGTATTGCACAATGGTCACTTTCTACTCACTCTCCCACCTTCCTTCTCCCCACTCTCTTTTTATTTATCCCTTGTTTGTCACTTTTATGTATTTTTTGGTTTGATGTGTATCACGTTTGTCACTGTGTGATTAGTAGGGTGTAGGTCCTCGGGCCTGCCCTGAACGTCTTGGGATGGAGGTGGTCATGGCCTTCTGGCTTAGTCCACCTTCTCTCATGGGGTCTCCCTTCGGGGGAGCCCCACCTAGTACTTGGGTGGGTCTGTTTCGGCAGACATTCCAGAGAAAGGGGGACCGCCTGGTTTCGGCCAGATGGTCCCAAGTGAAGTACCTTAGTCCCCGTCTGGAGCCTAACGCCCCGGGGGATCAGGGTTTGGTCCTTCCATGTGGAGGACAAGTGTTACACCCGTTGCACTTTTTGTGTCACCTCTTTATGTGTGTGCACTTATTTTGGCACCGGGTGGAGTTTTTGGGTGTGTTTTGCACGCCATTGGCTTTTCAATAAAAAAAAATATAGGGTCCAAAGCAAGATTAAGGTCTCCCCCTACGAGGATAGTGCCTTCTGCAAAATCTACTAGGAGGTTAAGATACCTCAGGATTGTTGTAGTTTGATATTGGTTTGGAATATAGAAGTTTGCAATTGTGAAAATTTTATTCCATAGCCTAATTTTAAGAAAAAGATATCCGCCATTTGAATCAGCTTTGTGTTTCAGATAGTGTATCGGTAAGTGTTTATGAAGGGCAATGGATACCCCTCTTGCTTTGGAACTCGACATGGAACTATGTCGTACTATGGAACCATTGAGAATAATGTTTACGCGAACACGCAGGAATGCTACCAGTGCGGAAATGGGTCTCCTGGAGTAATATGATATCTACCTTAGCTTTATGCATACTATATAAAATTTGACCTCTTTTTGATTCATTATTAAGTCCTTTGGCATTGTAGGTGCAGAGCTTCAACAAAGCTGGTGAGGAGAAATTTGTTGCCATAATGGAAGGAAGAAAAAAAAAAAAGGATAATAAAATCAGAGAGGCTCCCTCTCGCAAATCCCTGGGCTACCCTAGGAAATGCAGACTAATGACACTTGGGAAAAAATAAAAATAAAAAAAATAACCCCCAAGGGTATGGAATATATCCAAAAAATAAAAACACCAAGACCTACCAGAAGGCTGGTGTACCTACTAAGGGGAAAACTTGGCGAGCACAGAGGATACCTCACCACAGTGACTCTGGACAATCAGCTATAATAAGGAGGATGATTTTTATATTTAAATACATCTCTAGATTTCTCATACACTTCCCCCCCTCCCCCCCCCTCATATCCCCCCCCCTCCCTCACATTTGGTTGAAACATATCGTAAATCATGTACCTCATTCTAATTAAAAAAAAAAAACACAAATAGTCTAAACTGTAAACAGAGCTATAATCAGAACTATAAACTATAAACCCAGGGCTCACGTTGAGGCTTCCCCTCGTGTGTCCCATACGGTGTGGTCACATGTCAGTCAGCATGAGAAGCCGCATGGTACATTGTAACTTCTTGAAGGTAATAATGTGACTAATAGTGCAACTCCGATGTTAATGATTCTATTTCAATATTGTGCCATATATTTCGTATGCTATAATTTGTGGCCCTGATTAGATCTCCAGGTATAAGCCACACAAATATCCAACTTGCGGTTCCCGAGCCTGTACTTCTTTGGCCCTATCACTTCCGACTCGCAATTTTTAAAATATACTAACATTACCCGTAGGGCCGGTGCCAACTTGAGCCCTGGCGCATTCAAAAGAACAACCAAAAAAAAAAACATCATATAGATCATATAAATCAACCCCCCCCCCCACTCTCCGTCTCTCTAAGTATAGCATAAATTATATCATTTAATAATGATATAGTAAATTTAGTAAAGGGTCTGATATCTTACTAAAAATACAATTTTTTCTACTCCTCATATACTATGCTTGAATATCAAGTATCAGGCAGTAAGTTATTTATCTGCGTCATTTTTACATTTATCACCCAGTAAGTGTTCAATCGAAGTAAGATTAGAGAGAGATAGAGAGAGCGAGAGAAAAGGAGAGAAAGAGAGAGAGAGATGGAAAAAAAAAAGGAGAGAGAGGGAAAGAGAGGAAGAGGGAGCAGGAAAAAGAGAAAGAGAGAGAGAGAGAGAAAAAGAAAGAAAGAAAGTAAGAAAGAAAGAGAGAAAGAGAGAGAGAGAGAGAGAGAGAGAGAGAGAGAGAGAGAGAGGGGGGGGGGGGGAAAGAAAGGAAAAAGAGAGAGAAAGAGAGAGCGAGAGAGAGAGAGAGAGAGAGAGAGAAATAAAGAGAGAGAGAGAGAGAGAGAGAGGGGGAATGAGAGAGAGAGAGATAAATTATAAGATGAAATGTTGTTATTTTCCCACAGCAAAACACAATTCTGCTATGAAGAACAGAAGCCCCTCCAAAGGGAAAAGTGCTACATGCCTTAATTAACCTAATTAATTAATAAACTAGCCAAATTTGGTTGCTCAATGACCAGGCCATTTTTTGCGATACGGCACTGCGTCGCTTTAACTGCCAATTGTGCAGTCATGCAACGCTGTACCCAAACAATGACTGTAGAACAGGTATAAGTCATCTTGACATGATGGTTTTGATTTATTTTTTAAACAAATTGCAACAAAATGTCATGCTAGTTGTATTCCCAAGTGTTATGTTTGTACTTCTTTTATGCTCTTATTTGATTGTGAGTGTATGACAATTATACTTAGCAGCAAGCACCAGTTTCAAAAGAAAACCTGTTTTCACAAAGAAAACTCATATATAATATTTCTCAATGTACTGTATGTGTAATAAAGCATGACCAGTAGTGTAACTAGAACCTTCAGGGCCCGGTGCAAGAAACCATGAAGGGCCCCCTGAACCCCAGCTGAGGCCCTTCCCTCCGAGTCCGGTGGTGGAACTCCAGGGCTCGGTCACAGGTACGACTTTTGTGAGCCCTGTAGTTCCACCACTGGTATCAGCAGTTTTTTTTATTTTTTTTAAAAAAAATTTAGGAGTCCCTTTGGGGGACTTTGGTGAGATATCAGAGGTCTAAACAGACCTATGATGTTACACCTTTGAGACAAAGAGGAAGAAGGGAAAGAAGTAGGAGTCCCTGTCCCTAAGGGAAATGGGGTCCCTGTCCTCTGGGGAGAAGTGGGCCCTGTCCCCAGGGGAGATGGGGTCCCTGTCCCCAGGGGAGAGATGGGGTCCCTGACCTTAGGGGAGATGGGGTCCTTGTCCTCAGATGAGAAAGGGTCCTTGTCCCCAAGGGAAATGGGGGTCCCTGTCCTCTGGGGAGAAGTGGGTCCTGTCCCCAGGGGAAATGGGGTTCCTGTCCTTAGGGGAGATGGGGTCCCTGTCCCCATGTGAGAAGGGGTTCCTGCCCCTAAGGGAAATTGGGTCCCTGTCCTCTGGGGAGAAGTGGGCCCTGTTTTCAGGGGAGAGGGGGTCCCCATTGGAGATGGGGTCCCTGTCCCCAGGTGAGAAGGGGTCCCTGTCCCCAGGTGAGAATGGGTCTCTGTCCTCCGATGAGAAGGGGTCCCTGTCCCCATGTAAAATGGGGTCCCTGTCCTCCTGGGAAATAAGGTCCCTGTCCTCTGGGGAGAAGTTGGCTCTGTGCCCGGAGGAGATGGGGGCTTTGTCCCCAAGGGAAATGGGGTCCCTGTCCTTTAGGGAGAACTGGGCCCTGTCCCCAGGGGAGATGGGGTCCCTGTCCTTAGGGGACATATCTCCCAGAAAGACCTGTCAACATCTGTGCGTGACGGGGAGGAGGGGGGGGGTTCTGGCAGACAAGCCTGTGGTGTCCTTTGGGTTAGCCGGCTCTCATAGGGCTGCACTGCATCTGTGTTCTTAAAGTTTGTTTGCCCGGGAGAAGCATGCAGTGCAGTGTGAGCCGGACTCAGGGGGCTGGACTGGGGAGGACAGACACCGGACTGAGCAGCACTGCATGGAGCAGGATACGGGGACCCGGAGGAGCGGCAGAGGACACAGGTTGTGTGGGGAATGCACAACTAAAGAGCAGCCAGTGCGGTAGTCAAGCATGGAGCTCTGCTAGTCACCCCCCACCTCCAACCACCCGTGCGCCCGGGGCCTAACCGCCTATGCTGCCACCGGCCATATGTAGAGGGGGCGGCATGGGCCCCTTGCAGCACAGGGCCCGGTTGCGCTCGCGACTGCTGCACCCCCTATAGTTACGCCCCTGAGCATATCTATTTCATACATGTTGTGAGGTTCAGCTTCAGTCAGAGAGCTTGCAGAGAGGTAATCCAAATGCCAAGTGGGTTTAAGGGTTTCCTGCCTGTGTTTTGTTAGTCAACGCTGCAAAAACATGACCCAAACAAGAGGTTCTGTCACAAGTGTAATCTTGTTTTTGGTCTTAAATCCATTAGAGAATTATTTAGCCTCCTGATTGTAATGGGACCACACTGGTCTGATCAGCCTGCAGACAAGTCCCATCACAGCCTGCATGTATTATTTTCAAAACAGCACTGATCATGCCAGGGAAAAACAAATTATAGCCCAGAAACTCTTACATAACTTTCCTTATTAAAACAACATTTTAATATGTTCAAAAATCAGAAATAATAAAATGAATTCTGAACCCAGCGCTCACGGGAAAGGAGATAGCAGATATAAAATTTGTTTAGTTTACCGATCCTTAATTGTGGTGGTTGCATTTGGATGTACTGTAGGAGCAACAGAGACACATTTGAACAGCAGCATTGTCAGTCTAGGGAGAGGGTAGTGTTAGGCTAACAGATTTTAGTGGACTTGACTAACAAATTAAAGTTGAACTCCCGATAACAGTTACAGCAACAGTTTGTTTCCCTTTTTGGATAAAGGTTTTACATAAATGACAAAAGAAAATTGACCATTGTAATCTGTAACTAAATGGTAAATGGTTTGTATGAACCCCCTAACTGCCACTTTTGCTTTTAAAGGAAGCTGACAAATAACAGACTTATGCCCCGTACACACGGTCGGAAATTCCGACGGAAAATGTCCGATCGGACCATGTTGTCGGAAAATCCGCCCGTATGTGGGCTCCATCTGACTTTTTCAGTCGGAATTTCTGACGGAACAAATTTGAGAGCAGGATCTCAAATTTTCCGACAACAAAATCCTATCGGACTTTTTCCGATCGTGTGTCGAGAATTCCGACGGACAAAGTGCCACGCATGCTCAGATCAAATTATGAGACCAAAGCTATTGGCTACTATGGTGAATGTAATCCCGTCGTAATGGACGAACGTCATCACGTTCAGAATGATCGGATTTTCCGATAACTTTGTCCGACCGTCTGTATGCAACACCAGTTTCAGACAAAGTCCGTCGGAAAAAATCCAACGGATTTTGTGGTCGGATTTTCCGACTGTGTGTACGGGGCATTAATGGCTGGATCACTATGTGGAAAAACAAAATCCTTTAATAAACTAATGTGTGAAATGCATGTTAAGAATTTATATCATTGCTTTAATCAAAAAGTAGCATGTGGGTGTTATTTAAATGCCCGCGTTATCTCCCCTTATGGATGGAGGTCAAATTACTTTTCCGAACCCCACACAGGAAGGAAAACATCTTTTCACTAGCCAGCGACACCTGTCCCAGCACTGACTACATTTTGAGATATATTTAAATTTACCAGCTCTTCACACACATTACATCAGGGGGCAGTAACCTGTAGATCATGATCTACCAGTAGATCACGGCCAGGTGACTGGTAGATTGCAGTCTGGACCTGCTGACCCGACATTCCAGAGCATCAAACAGAGTGCAACGCAGAGGGACTACTTGTAAAGTTGGAGTTGCAGTAGGGAGCAAGAGCCACATAAACTGATGCCTCCTCTGTAGTACTGGCTTCTGTCCCATGCAGAGTGATACCCAGGGCCATCTTTAATATTGATTGGACCCTTGGGCAAAAATCTTTTGCTCAAGTTTTGCTCTGAGACATATAATAAATAGCGCTAAAATCCGTTTACTGCATCAGATCAGGCAGCGATTGCGATTGGTTGTCAGAGGTTACAGTGTATCATTACTGCTCACTGACTGGTTGCTAGAGGTTACAGCACACATTACGGTTCACTGATTAGTTGCTAGAGGATACAGCACATGATTTCTGCTTGTTGATTGGTTGCTAGAGATTGCTGTACATCAATACTGCTCACTGATTGGTTACTAGAGGTTACTGCACATCATTACTGCTTACTGATTGGTTGCTAGAGGTTACAGCACATAATCTCATCACCGCCTGCACACCATGGACTAGGGAGGTTAGGGGACCCATTATTAGACAGAAAACTCCTAGGGATCCTACGACTCCTGGGATCAGTGGCAGTACTGGGGGAGGGGAAGGTGTGATTAATGGCAATGCAGATTTTTTTTATCGACTACCAATATAAAGAGGAGTTTCAACATTGGCCACCAATGTAATAGGGGTTTACAATGATCACTAATGTAATAGGGGTTTACACTGACAACTATTATTTATTTATTAGTGTACCGATCCTTATACAAGATTTACGCAGCGCTTTACAACTTAAGGGTAGACAGTACAAATACAATACACTTTAACACAGTAGGAATCAGAGGGCCCTGCTCCTTAGAGCTTACAATCTAAGAGGGAAGGTCAAGAGATACAAGAGGAAATAACTGTGGGGAATGTGCTGATGGAGAAGATAAATGTACAGTTGTTAGGTGGGGGCCAGATAGGCTTCTCTGAAGAGATGAGTTTTCAGGGATCGTCTGAAAGTGGATAAAGTAGGAGAAAATCAGAGATGGGGGTAGAGCATTCCAGAGGATGGGGGAGGCTCTGGAGAAGTCCTGGGGGAGGCTCTGGAGAAGTCCTGAAGGAGAGCATGGGATGAGGTGACAAGGGAGTTTGACAGCAGGAGGTCTTGGGAGGAGCGAAGGTAGGTTGGAATTTGATGTAGCTGGGGGCCAGGTTGTAGATGGCTTTGTAAGTTATAGTTAGTATCTTGAATTTAATTTGTTGGCTGAGTGGCAACCAATAGAGGGATTGGCAGAGGGGTATAGCAGACGCTGAGCGATTTGGGAGGTGGATGAGCCTGACAGCAGCATTCATGATGGACTGAAGTGGGGATAGCCTATTTAGAGGTAAGCCAATGAGGAGGGAGTTGCAGTAGTCGAGGCGGGAGATGACCAGGGAGTGGATTAGAAGCTTTGTGGTGACATTGGTTAGGAAGGGGCGTATCTTGGAGATGTTGCGGAGGTTGAGGTGGCAAATTTTGGATAGCGATAGGATGTGGGGCCGAAAGGTTGGTTCAGAGTCTAGGATTACACCTAGGACCTTGGCGTGGGCGGACAAGTTGATAGTTGAGCCGTTGATATTGACAGAGAAATCAGGGGAAGTGGCACCTGGGGGAGGAAATACCATGAGCTCGGTTTTAGATAGTCTGCTTGTAAGTTGGTGTCAGAAACCATGAAATCAGACCGAGACAGAAGTACAGTTAAATCACACTTGTTTAACCACTTCAATACCAGGCACTTAGACACCTTCCTGCCCAAGCCAATTTTCAGCTTTCAGCACTGTCATATTTTGAATGACAATTGTGCAGTCATACAACACTGTACCCAAACAGAATTTTTATAATTTTGTTCCCACAAATAGAGCTTTCTTTTGGTGGTATTTGATCACCTCTGCGATTTTTATTTTTTGCGCAACAAATATTTTTATTTTGAAAAAAACACGTTTTTCTTTGTTTCTGTTAAATTTTTTTGTAAATAAGTACATTTTCCTTTTCAATGATGGGCACTGATATGGCTGCATTGACGGGCACTGATAAGGCGGCACTGATGGGCACCGATGAGGTGGTACTGATGAGGGGGCATTGAAGGCCACTGATGATGGGCACTGATAGGTGGCACTGATAGGCACTGTTAGGTGACACTGGTATGCAGCATGGATGGGCACTCATAGGTGGCTCTGATGGGCACTCATAGGCGGTACTTATGGGTAGCACGGATAGGTGGCATGGATGGGCACTGATGGGCACTGATAGGTGGGCACTGATAGGTGGGCACTGATAAGTGGCACTTCTGGACACTGATGGGTGGCACTGATGACACTGATTGGTGGCATTGCTGGGCATCACTTATTTTTTTTTGGTACATGATGGTGCCAGTCAGTGCCGATTTGTGGACACTGACTGGCACAGATTGGGCATCATTTGCACATGTGGATGGCCATGGGGTACATACCTGGCCATCCACATGTTTCCCACTTCCCTGGTGGTCCTAGTGGAGTCCCTGGTGGTCCATTCAGCGAAGACCCCCCCTGTCAGGAGAGCTGACGATCGTCTTTCCTCTACTAGCGTCTGTCAGACGCGAGTGAGGAAGAGCTGATCACCGGCTTTTACTGTTGACATCATGATCAGCCGTGATTGGACACGGCTGATCACGTGGTAAAGAGCCTCCGCTCCACACTGCTCCACTGATCGCCGCGATGCATGCCCCCACGGGCGCGCGGCAGCATGTTATCCTGAAGGACGTCATATGACGCCCAGTCAGGATAACAGAACCACCGCCCAGCCATCATTCTGCTATAGGCCAGGCGGGAAGTGGTTAATAAAAAAAGTCAAAAGAACAAACGTAGTCAAAACATAGCCAAAGTTCAGTGACCGGAACGGATAGTCAGCCAAGCCAGAAGTCAAGGATTAATGTAGTGGAACAGCAAGCAGGATCTGGAGCCAGAAGGGATGTCAGCAAAGCCAGTCTTTAAACAGGAACGAAGGAGATAGTTTCTTGTGATGTGACCAAGGCGAAGGCAGAGCTCCTCTGGACTGGACGGCTTAACCGATTGCCGACCGCCGCATGTACATATACGTCAGCAGAATGGCACGGCTGGGCAAATGGGCGTACCTGTACGTCCCTGTGAATTTGCCACCAGGGTGAGCCCAAAGGCTTGTATTCACTTGCACTCCTCTAAAAAGTGATCCATGCTCAGGTCACTTTTCAGAGGCATTTGAAAGGCAGTGAGGAGTTGATATTACATTTCATCCCTGCCTATTTTAACCCCCTAAATGCCAGTCCCTCCAGGTAATGACATGGTTCACTTTGAACTCCACCTTATTTCCATTACTCTCTGTAGGTATTAGATGTGCTCTCACCTTATTGTTTGCACATCTAATACCTAAGGGTACTTTCACACTGGGGTGGTGTGGGCGGTAGTGGTAAAGTGCTGCTCATTTTAGTGGCGCTTTTGCTATTGTTTTAGCGGTGCTAGCGGGGCGCTTTTAACCCCCACTAGCGGCCGAAGAAAGGGTTAAAACCGCCTCTGTTGTATTAATTTCAATGGGCAGGGCACCTCTCCCAAACCGCCCCAATAATGCTGCTTGCAGGACTTTTCAGAATTTCCCTGCAAGCGCACCTCCCAAGTGTGAGAGCACTCGGGGCTTTCACACTGCGGTGGCATGAGAGGCTCTTTACAGGCGTTATTTTTTAGCTCTAAAACACCTGTAAAGCTCCTTCAGTGTGAAAGTACCCTAAAGAGAGTTCTGGAAATAAGGTGGAGTTCAAAGTGAATTTCTACACCTAATTGGAGCCCCCCTTTCAGAAGATTTGAGGATATTATTAAACCCAGAGACTGGTGGACTTAGGCCACCATAGACAGATTGAAATTTCTCTTGAACCGGCAGAATTTCAATCTATCTACGTGCAGACTGGTTGTACAGAATTTGACTCTATCAACTGACTTCAGTACAAACAGCGTGTCTTTTATTTTTATTTTTAGCGATCACTGCTGGCTGCTATAGCTGCTGGTAGTGATCACTGTATTCTGATGGCTTGGAAACGTTCACCTCAGAGCACACACCGACAGACGCCTCTTATGGAAGCTTGGTAAATCAAGTGCCGGGCTTCCCTAGCATTACACCTGTGGGGCTGTGACCAAGTCTGGGCGAGAGCTGGGATATGACATTACTTACCTCATATCCCTGCCACTCCTAAACCTGCTCCACTGCAGCACCAGGCCCACGATGCCCTTTATCTGCTCCGGCGTGCGCCTACATGTGCTTTTTTCACTACCCGCAATTGACACAGGAGGAGCCTGCACCCTGGTGAAGCTGGTGGTCATGCCGAGGAGACAGCAGGACTTGCGTGTTTAGCCTGCTGCGCTCACTGTGACTCCCGGCTACTCTACTTGCTTGGCTTGCCCAGAGAAGCTCCAGACTCCACAGGTAGCGCTTAGTGTGGCGGCAGTGACAGCACAGTCTTTAGTCTTCATCTACCTGCAGTCTTATTGGTCTGTGTACTGGGTGCGGGGAAGGGGCAAGTTCTTTTTCTCAGTCTCTCTGGGGGCAATCAGACTGACCGCTTCACAGTGCCTGCACAGAGAGAGAGAGACCGATTCACACAGCGGCAATGTGGAGCGCTCTCTCTCTCTGTGCAGGCAGTGTGAAGCAGCCTCTCTGTGCAGGCAGTGTGAAGCGGTCTCTCTCTCTGTGCAAGCAGTGTGAAGCAGTCCCTCTCTCTGTGCAGGCAGTGGGAAGCAGTCTCTCTCTCTCTGTGCAGGCAGTGTGAAGCGGTCTCTCTCTCTCTCTGTGCAGGCAGTGTGAAGTGGTCTCTCTCTCTGTGCAGGCAGTGTGAAGCGGTCTCTCTCTCTGTGCAAGCAGTGTGAAGCAGTCCCTCTCTCTGTGCAGGCAGTGTGAAGCAGTCTCTCTCTCTCTGTGCAGGCAGTGTGAAGCGGTCTCTCTCTCTCTGTGCAGGCAGTGTGAAGTGGTCTCTCTCTCTGTGCAGGCAGTGTGAAGCGGTCTCTCTCTCTCTCTGCAGGCAGTGTGAATCGGTCTCTCTCTCTCTCTCTCTGCAGGCAGTGTGAAGCGGTCTCTCTTTCTCTCTCTCTCTCTGCAGGCAGTGTGAAGTGGTCTCTCTCTCTCTCTGCAGGCAGTGTGAAGCGGTCTCTCTCTCTCTCTCTGTGCAGGCAGTGTGAAGCGGTCTCTCTCTCTGTGCAGGCAGTGTCAAGTGGTCTCTCTCGCTCTCTCTCTCTGTGCAGGCAGTGTGAAGAGGTCTCTCTCTCTCTCTCTCTGCAGGCAGTGTGAATCGGTCTCTCTCTCTCTCTGCAGGCAGTGTGAAGTGGTCTCTCTCTCTCTCTCTCTCTCTCTCTCTCTGTGCAGGCAGTGTGAAGCGATCTCTCTCTCTGTGCAGGCAGTATGACGCGGTTTCTCTCTCTGCAGGCAGTGTCAAGCAGTCTCTCTCTCTATGGGGAAATGTGGAGCAGTCTCCCTCTCTCTCTGTACGGGGAATGTGGTGTAGATGGATGGTGAGCTGATTCGGTGGTTCAATAGGCCACTTGACTGGACTTGCCCCTCATGCCTAAGGCTGCCAGCCCTCCCCTGACTGGAGGTTTTATCAGTATGTGGATGTAGAATGAGCAAGAGTTGGTAGGTAGACTTGTGCACAACGTAAAATTTCACTTAGTTTCGGTTCGTTGTCATTTGTAAAATACATAATTTCATTCTGTTATATTCGTTATGTTACGTTAATTCGTTTTTGAAAAAGCGTTATTTCTGTAGAGTGTCGATATTCGTTATACTGAATCTCGACTCATTTTGAATTCATTTGTTATATCCGCTATAATTTCTACTTTCGTATTAGTTGAAATTCGATATTTATGTATGTATTTATATTCGTGATAATGATTCGTAGTTTGAAAAGTCGTTTGTTTTATTGAATCCATTAACACACACAATGACAATATCTCTTCTCCTCTGCTCTAATACAATACAACTCCCTTCTCACTCAGTTCTCAGGAATGCACTTTGCCAGTAATCCAACCTCCAGCACAAAATTAATCAGCTGATTGGACTGTAAGATTTAATTTGAGTTGACCTTTTGTTTCATTGGATCTTTAACGAATTACCGAATCATGCCGAATTCATTAGTTATATCCGCTATAATTTCTTTCGCATTAGTTGAAATTTGTTATTTTTTTATTCGGACATTCGGATGCATCCAAATGTCCGAAAGATGCAAAATTCGGCCGAATTTCTATTCGTTATGAAAAGAATTGCACATGTCTATTGGTAGGAGCAGTAATAGGGAGAGGACAGAAGGCAGGGTGATATGTATAAGCAGGGGGTGGAGAAGAGGGGTGAAGGTAAGAGGGGTGAAGGAGAGAGGACAAAAGTGTCAGGAGGAGTGGTAGAGAGCTTAATAGAGAGACAGGGTCACCTGCAGTCTGTTAGGTGATTTCCAGTGCAGTATAGTATGTATGTTTGCTTTGTGCAATCGCTGAAGTGCAGAGATTGAAGTGCCTATCACTTGTAGAAAGAATCACTTAGAGAAAGAAGCAGGATAGAAGCCTCTGCAATGTGCTCCCTCCATCAATGTGCTGACCCCTTAACCAGTTCAATACCCGCCCATAGTCATATGACGCCCACAAGGTGGATCTACCATCCTGGGTGGGCGTCATATGACGTCCTCGGATTCCCGGCCGCCTGGGGGGCGCGCGCGCGCCGCCGGCGGCGCGCGGCGCGCGCGCGCGCCCGCGGCATCGCTCGGGACCCGGTGCGAGTGCCGGCGGCCGCGATGTCCGCCGGGCACCCGCGATTGCCCGTTAAAACAACGGGACCGGGCGGGACCGTGGAGCTGTGTGTGTAAACACACAGCTCCACGTCCTGTCAGCGGGGAGGAGACCGCTCATGTGATCCCAGTACAGAGGATCACAGGATCGGTCTCCTCCCCTTAAGTCCCCTCCCCCTACAGTTAGAATCACTCCTATTAGGGACACACATTAACCCCTCCAGCGCCCTCTAGTGTTAACCCCTTCCCTGACAGTCACATTTACACAGTAATCATTGCAATTTTATAGCAACGATCGCTGTGTAAATGTGAATGGTTCCAAAAATGTGTCAAAAGTGTCCGAAGTGTCCGCCGCAATGTCGCAGTCACGAAAAAAAAAATCGCAAATCGCCGCCATTACTAGTAAAAAAAAAAAAAAAAATTCAATAAATCTATCCCCTATTTTGTAGACGCTATAACTTTTGCGCAAACCGATCAATATACGCTTATTGCGATTTTTTTTACCAAAAATATGTAGAAGAATACGTATCGGCCTAAACTGAGGAAAAAATTGTTTTTTTTTAAAAAAATGGGATATTTATTATAGCAAAAAGTAAAAAATATTGTGTTTTTTTTCAAAATTGTCGCTCTTCTTTTGTTTATAGCGCAAAAAATAAAAACCGCAGGGGCGATCAAATACCACCAAAAGAAAGCTCTATTTGTGGGAAAAAAAGGACGTCAATTTTGTTTGGGTGTAACGTCGCACGACCGCGCAATTGTTAGTTAAAGCGACGCAGTGCCGAATCGCAAAAAGTGCTCTGGTAAGGAAGGGTGTTTAAAAGCCCTGTATTGAAGCGGTTAAGGGTACTCATATTTATACTGTTATAAGGGTGGGGTGGAAGTTCGTTGACTGCTTGCCGCCCGCTAGCTGTCATATGACACCCTCGCCTTCCCGGCCCACCAGGGGGGCGCCCGCACGCCCGCCACGTCACTGGGCACCCGGTGCGCGTGCCCGGCGGCCATGTCCGCCGGGCACCCGCAATTGCCGGGTAACAGAGCAGGACCGGGGCTCTGTATGTGTAAACACACAGATCCACGTCCTGTCAGAGGAGAGGAGACCGATGGTGTGTTCCCAGTGCAGAGGAACACCAATCGGTCACCTCCCCTTGTGAGCCCCCCCCCGTACAGTTAGAATCACTCCCTAGGAACATAATTAACCCCTCGATCACCCCTAGTGTTAACCCCTTCCCTGCCAGTCACATTTATACAGTAATCAATGCATTTTTATAGCACGGATCGCTGTATAAACGTGAATGGTCCCAAAAATGTGTCAAAAGTGTCCAATATGTCCCCTGCAATATCGCAGTCATGATAAAAATCGCATATCGCCGCCATTATTAGTAAAAAAATTAATAATAAAAATGCTATAAATCTATCCCCTCAGAAACATGCTGCCCTTTAGCAGATACACAGCAGTACCATTAATTGTTAATGACACCCTCACGCATCTGCTGACATGTGCCTTGGCATTGTCTGATTTTGAAAACGGGTTTGGAACTTTCTTCCGCATTTGTAGCGCATAGAGCAGCCCATTGAAATGAATGGGCTGCCCTACACACAAACCACATCTTTATCCACCCTGTCAGTACACCTTTGCGTCCTAAAACCCATGCTAATCTCTGCACTCAAACCTCCTCCATCCTCTCCAATCCCCCTCCCCTTTAACAATCCCCCTCCCCTTTAACAATCCCCCTTCCCTTTAACAATCCCCCTCCCCTTTAACAATCCCCCTTCCCTTTAACAATCCCCCTCCCCTTTACAAACCCCCTCCCCTTTAACAATCCCCCTTCCCTTTAACAATCCCCCTCCCCTTTAACAATCCCCCTCCCCTTTAACAATCCCCCTTCCCTTTAACTCTACCTGCCTCCTCTGCTCATCTTTGCACCCACCTTCCTTACCTCCATACATTCCCTCCTTGCTCACCTGTGCACCCGAAACTTTAATTCCTTCTCTGCCTACCTCTGCACACCCACACTACCCTCCCCCCCCACTAATTTGCTTACCTTTGCAGAACAGGTTGATGTTAGTCTTAATGACCACAGTTGTAGGCAGAACTTGCAAGCATGCCCCTTTATCTCCCCAGTGGGTAGCATTCAGTATAGGTGATGGTGGATATGACCTCAGGGGGGCATGATATACATATGAGTACTGCCTCTATTTACATATAAATGATGCCGGTCCGCCGCTATTTACACATCAATGCCACTGGTATTTACATATCATTGCCGGTATTTACATGTAAACACAGGATCTGCAGGAGCAGCATTAGTAACAGATCTTCACACTAAGATATCAGGACACAGCACGCCAGCTTTTTTTTTTTTTAAATAACAAGTTATACTTGCCTCCTCTGTGCAGTGATTTTGCACAGAGCAGCACTGATTCCTAATCCTCCTCTTCTCGGCTCCCCCTCCCTCCTGCTGATTAAGAGCTTAAACTTTATATCTCTTTTAATTTAAAGCTTGCTATGGGGGCACCCAAGCAGGCTCAATCCAAGGCAGCTGCTCTGTATGTCCATTCATACACAGAGCGCCGCTCTGCCACGCTCGTGAGGAGGAAGAGACCTGGGAGAGTTGCTGATCTTGTGCATATCACTGGATCAAGATGGGACTCAGGTAAGTAGTGGGGGGAAGGGGACTGAGGGGCTTGCTGCACACAGATGGCTTTTCCATTTCATGCATGAAGGTAAAAAAACCTTAAAGTGGTTGTAAACTCGTTTAAAAAAATCCTAAAAAAAAAAAAAACCTGCAAGACAAAGGCATAATGAGCTAGTATGCATACCATACTAGCTCATTATGAATTACTTACCTGAGATCGAAGCCCCGGCAGTGGTCCCCATTCACCCCCCTGGCAGCCGACATCTCCTCGGGGGGTTACTTCCGGGTATCGTGGCTCCAGCGCTGTGATTGGCCGGAGCCACAATGACGTCACGCCCATAACGGCGCCGTACAACTGGAGTAACGGCACATACGTGCCATTGCTTCAGTTTGCTTAAGTGCACATGTGCCGATGACGATGGCACATGCAAATACAGGGATATCTCCTAAAACGTGCAGGTTTAGGAGATATCCAGTGTAGCTACAGGTAAGCCTAATTATAGGCTTGCCTGTAGTATAAAGTGGTTGTAAAGGGTTTACAACCACCTTAAGCCTGTACAACCACTTCAAACCTGTGATATCTGAATGCATGAATTTTGTCTGTCAATAAAATTAAACTAAAATACATATAAAGTTTAAGCTGTTAATTGCACTAAAGGTCATTACTTCATCAAAGGGTCTGAGGGACATGCAGTAATGCTCATTTTGACACATAAAGGGCCTACACCTATGATGAGGGCCTTATTTAACGTTGGTCAAAGCTGCACAGTTTCTTTTTAACTGCAGGCACCCCTTACCTGCATAGTCAGTTTTTTAGTATAGGTGAACTAATCTTTTAAGCTTTAATTTATTATGCAAAGCTAGCGAGAAGCATTCAGGATTGGTATTTTCCATGATGACATACTATGTTATTCATGTGTTTTTCTGCATGTATCACTCATTTTAAAGGGCCTACTGTATGCTTCTAAATGCAAATTAATGCAACCTGTCCTATATTGTAAAAGTGCCCTAGATTTAAATAAAAACCACATAGGAATGAATAAAATTTCTATTTGAAATGCATTTTTATGCAGCAAAATGTATGTGATTCACAAAACCTATAGCAAGCTACATGTACTTGAATATTCAAAGGGTCTACACTGAAGATTCAAAATAAGTTCACAAATGTGTTTGGGTATTCACAATCATTTATTTCCCCATTTAGAGCCCTTGTGGGGCCTGATGTAGCAAGTTGTCCTCTGGCTATAAATGGGGCCTTAATTCACACATCATATGTTCCATTATGCAAATACTAAAAATGATTGAGCGGGTTTAGCATGCTGGTTTCCCCATGCTACCGACAAACACACCAACAACTATGTGGATATATGTTCAAGGACCTTCCTGATTAGATATAAATTGAGCAGATTGCTTTGAAAGGGCTCTGATTATATAATTGCTGGTACTGTAAATCTAAAAGAGTTATTATATGATAAGGATGTGAAACTAATCATGCTCTTCTAACCAGACAGCACACACTAAAACATAGCTCTTATATGTAATATACCTCAACTATTACATCACCCCCTTTAAGTATACAGTGTGTCGTCACATTGTTTGGCACACCTTTGCTTGATTCTCCTCTTTTCTTTCTTCCTTTACTTATACTGGCCATACACTATACGAAAAATCGGCCAAACCCATTTTAGATAAATTAACATTCGGCCATGAGCGCAAACGATAGTGGCATCATGTAATGATAAATCGTTCAGTGGACATAAATTAATGCATTTTTTGTTTGTTTTTTTACATATACCTAGTGCAGACAGTTTGGACGGGAAACACATTAACCTTTCAATTTATCGTTCGTTCGGCAGAAAATTTCCAAACTTGTCCTTCGTTTTTTCGGCTCAAAAACATCAAAAAAATTATCAATTTTGTGCCCATTAACTGGCCGAAAAACGAACAAACTGTCTAAATGACCGAATTTTGGCCCCCTTCTTAGATGTCTTCCTTTTTCTTCTTACCTATGTCTAAAGTATCTTTCCTAAACTTGTTGCTCTTTTAATTCTACAGCAGCCGCCATCAATAATAAATATAAGTGCTAGTGGTCCCAAACCACTCCCAGTTATAAAGTGCAATTGGACATATTTTACAAAATCATCAATAGATCACATAACAATAAATAATTGCATTATTTTATACACTGCTCTTTCTCTGATGAGGTGACTTTGTTGGTTAGACATATTGGAAGTGGTTTTGGGGCATTTGCCTGCATGTATTATTGATGATGACTTCTGCAGTGTTTAAAAGAAAAGAAAAACATAGCATGAAGAAAAATACTTGAAAGATACGCAGTTCAGAGGCTGCGGATGGGACAACAGGAGAGGTCAGAGGCTGTGGGGGGAGGGCAACAGGAGAGGTCAGAGGCTGTGGGGGGGGCAACAGGAGAGGTCAGAGGCTGCAAAGGGGGGGGACAGGAGGTCAGAGGCTGCGAAGGGGGGGCAGGAGGTCAGAGGCTGCGAGGGGGGACAGGAGGTCAGAGGCTGCGAGGGGGGGACAGGAGGTCCGAGGCTGCGAAGGGGGGGGGGCAAGAGGTCCGAGGCTGAGAAGGGGGGGGCAGGAGGTCAGAGGTTTTGAGGGGGAGGGGGGCAGGAGGTCAGAGGTTTTGAGGGGGGAGGGGGGACAGGAGGTCAGAGGCTGCGGAGGGGACGTTTTATTTTTTAAAAATGGCGCCACTCGGCGCCATCGTGTCACTGCGCATGGGGCCGCTGCTGCCGCTGTGAGGGCAGCGGCACCTGAAAAAAAGATGGCCGCAGGGCTGACATGCAACTGCGCATGCGCCAGCGCTGTTGCTGCTGCTCGCCAATTTTTGGAAAGGCGGGCGCATGCGCAGTTGCATGTCGGCCCCGCGGCCATCTTTTTTTCAGGCGCCGCTGCCCTCACAGTGGCGGCAGCGGCCCCAGGGGCCCCCGAGCAGAGCCGATACGCCCTTGGGGCCCGCAGCTTGCGTAGTCCGCGTATAGGGCGGATCAGCTCTGCTACGACATTGCGGTGGACAGATCGGACCCTAAGTGACACTTTTTGGTGACCAGTGACACCAATACAGTGATCAGTGCTATAAAAATGCAAGAATCGCTGTATAAATGGCACTGGCAGGGAAGGGGTTAAGACTAGAGGTGATGAAAGGGTTAAGTGTTCCCTAGGGAGGTGCTTTCTAACTATCAGGGGGATGGACTGACTGGAAGTAGGGAGCGAGAGATCACTGTTCCTAGGAATAGCTGATCTCTCTCTCCTTCGTTGTGAGAACGGGGATCCGCCTTGTTTACATAGGCAGACCACTGTTCTGCCTCTCTTTACCGAGATCGCGGGTAACCGGCTGGCATCGAGTCCACTGGACCCGTGGCAGGCGCACGCCTGCTGTATCTAATGCACGGACCGACGTACAGGTACCTCGGTTTGCGCAGCCGGGCCATCCTGCCACAGTATATGCGCAGTGGGCGGTCCGGAAGTGGTTAAAGAGGAACTGCAGTCTGCTCGTTTGTAATAAAAAAACATCTTTGCCATTCTGAAGCTTCCCTCCAACCACTTTACGTATTATTTAATATATACTGTGATTCTGTACTTGCCAAATATGCTGCAGAAATCTCCCTCCACTAATTCTGACTGCTTCCATTTTAACTGTGGGTAGCTGAAGCCGCTGTCTGTTCACTTGCTGGATTTACACCTCCAGCTCTGCAGCTTTCATTGGCCCTCTTATGACTCATCCCCCCTCCCTTCCTGGAAAACTCTCACAAGAGTGAGAGAAAGAGCTGTGCATGATGTCATAGCCTAGGCTAATGACTAGACAAGAAACAGGAAGTGGGCTGTATAAGGTATTTACTGGCAGAAAAAAAATCTTTCAGGATAAAAGAGAAGTCTTTCTATGCAGCATCCATACATACAGAATAAGAACATGACTGAGAACTACACCTAAACAGAACATGAGCAATGATGCTGCGCAGAGACCATACATAGAGAATGTGGACATTGAATAAAATAGGCAATGTGTATAACAAAAGAAATAATGCTTTGTAATGTTCATATCTAATGCCCGGTACACACGATGAGATTAATCGTCCGTTTTATTTTTTTTGTGCATGCTAAGCTCAGATCGAATCTGATGAGTTTACTAAAGTCACAAAAATTAGCATACAACAGAATAAAAATTCGGAAGTGATGTCATGTGTTACATTTTGGAACGACAGCTGTACTGCTTAAATGAAAATCGTACGATCTGGCATCATAAGAATTTTTTTTCGTGCATATCCGATCAAATATCGGATGAACTGTTCTGATCGGCTCTCGAAAACTCTGTACTAACGATCATATTATCGTACGATTGCTTCAAAAGCGGTATTCTTTGTATGATTTTCTGATCGTGTGTACTGGGTATAAATGCCTACCTTTTAGAAACGGTAGTCAAAAAATCAAAATATGCATTTTACACATATGACCCTAGGATGAGAGGGGTAAAAAAAAACAGGGTGACTCCACGTATATATGGCTAACACAGTACAACATTCTATATAGTGGGGCAAACAAGTATTTAGTCAGCCACCAATTGTGCAAGTTCTTCCACTTAAAGAGGAGGTCCAGCTGAATTTTTTTTTAAAAAAAGTCAGCAGCTACAAATACTGCAGCTGTTGACTTTTAATAAATAGACACTTACCTGTTCCAGGTTCCAGCAGTGTCGGCAGAAGATGACGAGCGATCACTCGTCTCTCGGCTGCCCCTGCCGCCATCCTCTATCAGGGAATCAGGAAGTGAAGCTTGCGGCTTCACTGCCCGGTTCCCTACTGCGCATGCGCGGGTCGCGCTGCGCTTCTTTATTGGTCGCCGTTGTGTCCTGGGAACTGTGTTTCCCAAGACACAATGGGGCATCTTCGGATATGTGCGGGCCAGCTTCGGCTAGCTAGTCCCGGAAGTGGGTGCAGATACTTGCATTATACAGGTATCTGCACCTCCCTCCCCCCTGAAAGGTGCCAATTGTGGCACCGGAGGGGGGGAGGAGTCCGATAAGCGGAAGTTCCACTTTAGAGTGGAGCTCCGCTTTAAAAAAATGAGAGAGGCCTATAATTGTCATCATAGGTATACCTCAACTATGAGAGACAAAATGTGGAAACAAATCCAGACAACCACATTGTCTGATTTTTGAAAGAATTTATTTGCAAATTATGGTGGAAAATAAGTATTTGGTCAATATCAAAAGTTCATCTCAATACTTTGTTATATATCCTTTGTTGGCAATGACAGAGGTCAAACATTTTCTGTAATGCCGCGTATACACGGTCGGAATTCTCGTCGGAAAAAGCTCTGATGGTTTTCCCGTCGGAATTCCGACGGAATTTTGCTCAAACTGTCTTGCCTACACACGGTCACACCAAATTCCAAAGGTCTGTAACACAGCGGCATAAAACACGTTCGACTGCACTATAAAAGGGAAGTTTAATGCTTCAAATTGTTTCCGAGCATACGTCGGAATTTTGCGTGTCGGAATTGCATACACACGATCGGAAAATCCGATAGAAAGGTTTTCCGTCGGAAAAATTGAAAACAGGTTCTCAATCCAAAGTCCGTCGGAAATTCCGACAGAAAAAGACCGATGGGCATACACACGGTCGGAAAATCCGTTGAAAAGCTCCCATCGGACTGTTTCCATCGGAAATTCCGACCGTGTGTACGCGGCATTAGTCTTCACAAGGTTGTCACACACTGTTGCTGGTATGTTGGCCCATTCCTCCATGCAGATCTCCTCTAGAGCAGTGATGTTTTGGGGCTGTCGCTAGACAAGACGGATTTTCCACTCTCTCCAAAGGTTTTCTATGGGGTTGAGATCTGGAAACTGGCTAGGCCACTCCAGGACCTTGAAATGCTTCTTACGAAGCCACTGCTTCGTTGCCCGGGTGGTGTGTTTGGGATCATTGTCATGCTGAAAGACCCAGCCACATTTCATCTTCAATGCCCTTGCTGATGGGAGGAGGTTTGCACTCAAAATCTCATGATACATGGCCCCATTCATTCTTTCATGTACACAGATCAGTCATTCTGTTCCCTTTGCAGAGAAACAGCCCCAAAGAATAATGTTGCCACCCCCATGCTTCACAGTAGGTATGGTGTTCTCTGGTATTCTCTCTCCTCCAAACACGACTAGTTGTGTTTCTACCAAACAGTTCTAGGCGTAGTGTGTTACTGCTGGTATCCTTTGTTACGTTGGTCCCAGCTCTCTGCAGGTCATTCACTAGGTCCCCCCGCGTGGTTCTGGGATTTTTGATCACCGTTCTTGTGATCATTTTGACCCCACGGGGTGAGATCTTGCGTGGAGCCCCAGATCGAGGGAGATTATCAGTGGTCTTGTATGTCTTTCATTTTCTAATTATTGCTCCCACAGTTGATTTCTTCACACCAAGCTGCTTGCCTATTGCAGATTCAGTCTTCCCAGCCTGGTGCAGGTCTACAATTTAGTTTCTGGTGTCCTTTGACAGCTCTTTGGTCACCATAGTGGAGTTTGGAGTGTGACTGTTTGAGGTTGTGGACAGGTGTCTTTTATACTGACAAGTTCAAACAGGTGCCATTAATACAGGTAATGAGTGGAGGACAGAGGAGCCTCTTAAAGAAGAAGATACAGGTCTGTGAGAGCCAGAAATCTTGCTTGTTTGTAGGTGACCAAATACTTATTTTCCACCATAATTTGCAAATAAATTCTTTCAAAAATCAGACAATGTGATTGTCTGGATTTGTTTCCACATTTTGTCTCTCATAGTTGAGGTATACCTATGATGACAATTACAGGCCTCTCTAATCTTTTTAAGTGGGAGAACTTGCACAATTGGCGGCTGACTAAATACTTTTTTGCCCCACTGTATATAGAGTCCTATTCTTCTTTGGAAGCCCTGAGAGTGTCAAATAGATTCATTGCTATATATATATATATATATATATATATATATATATATATATATATACAGTAAATATACTCTATCTACACACAGGCAACATCTTTGTTTATGGCTCTTCAGTTAGTCAGGCCTAGTTTGGTGGATGCATTTATGAGAAATTCTGTGTTATAAAAAACATACAGATTAGTAACTATTTTTGTTACTATTTTTACAATGTTATTACTTGACTTTGTTGCCTTGGTAATCCCTGACTTGCAAGTTTTGAAGGTCTTTGCTTTATTCCTTGCTTATCAAACTTGATAAAGCTAGTAATGTGTGTCCTACGGGAATGGTGTTTGGGTAGGTCTTTTTTCTGCACTCAGGGAAATTGAGCATACGTGCACAGATATCAGAGACGTGCCCTGTACACCAAAGTCATAACGTCACATTAAATAATGCCTGGGTCTACTGCATTTTTACACCTAATGTAAACTTACAGTACCAAGTACCAAGTTCTCTGTAACCTGTAATAGAAAAATTAGACTATGCAAAAATGTATGCATTTTTTATTTTTTAGAATATATTTAAACTAAAAAAATACACTGATCAGTGATAACATTATGACCACTGACAGGTAAAGCAAATAACATTGATTATCTTGTTACAAAAGGGCATCGCAAAGTGGGTGGGATATATGAGGCAGCAAGTTAACATGTTGTCCCTGAAGTTGATGTATTGAAAGCAGAAAAAATCAGCAAACAAGGATTTGCACGACTTTGGCAAGGGCCAAACTGTAATGACTAGAAGACTGGGTCAGAGCATCTCCAAAACTGCAGCTGTTGTGGGATGTTCCCAGTCTGCAGTGGTCAGGACCTAACAAATGTGGTCCAAGGAAGGAAAACCGGTGGGCTGGCAATAGAGTCATTGACCGCCGGCCACACGCGATCGTGGGTACGAGAGACAGAACGGGCATTTGTGTATGTAAACACACAAATCCGGTTCTGTCAGGAGAGGAGACAGATCATCTGTTCCTTCTGGCTAGGAACAACAATCTGGCTCCTCCTCTAGTCAGTCACATCCCCCACAGTAAGAAACACACTGAGGGAAATAATTTAAGGCAGGACTGACGAGCAGGATATCATCAACATGTGAGTAACTGTGGAGAGATCGGAGCTGGCAATTAGCCGGCAATTAGCGGCCAGCTCAAAGAAGGAAGGGCTAAGCCCAGCCCTAACATTCCCTGGCAGTGAGATTTACACAATAATTAGTGTATTTTTATAGCACTGATCACAGTATATGTGTCAATCGTCCCAAAAATGTGTCATAAGTGTATGATATGTCCGCCTTAATGTCGCAGTCCCGATAAAAATCGCTGATCACAACCATTACTAGTAAAAAAATAATAATAATAAAAATGCCATAAATCTATCCCCCTATTTTGTAGACGCTATAACTTTTGCACAAACCAATCAATATACGCTTATTGTGATTTTTCTTTTTTTAGCAAAAATATGTAGAAGAATGCATATCGGTCTAAACTGATGAAGAAATGTTTTTAATTTTTTTTTTAATTTGGGATATTTATTATAGCAAAAACTAAAAAAATATAGTTTTTTTTTTGTTTGTTTTTTTAATTGTCGCTCTTTTCTTGTTTATAGCACAAAAATCTTGTTTGGGTACCACGTCGCACGACCGCGCAATTGTTAGCTAAATCAATGCAGTGCCGTAACGCAAAAAATTGCCAGGTCATTAAAGGGGTAAATCCTTCCGGGGCTAAAGTGGTTAAACAAAAAAAGTTATATTATTATGTTTTATATTATTGCATAATTGTTAGTGCTCATTGGCTATAACAGATAAAGCCTAGGCTTCAGCCACGGAAGACGTAAGAAGTGTTATTTTCCTTATTCCCAGGCCTCAACCTCCAAAGACAGAACCAAGCTAAGTACCTGGACAGACAACATCTTAGATGATGGCACTGGAGGTAGTTTTCAGAGACAACAAGCTAGAGTTATGCTCTTTCCCTCCTCAGTTCATGCCTTTCAACCTCTCTGTGTCTTTGCACACATTAGCAGACCTCTATACGGTCCTTGCAGATCTTTTGGTTCAAGGGTTTATCAACATAGCTTTTACTGCCGAAAGGTTTCAGGGATTTTACTCAAAGCTTTTCACAGTCTCCAAATCAAAAAGGGTCATCCACTCCATTGTGGATCACAAGACTCTAAATCCATGTTATTTGTCACTTTAATAGTTTGAACCAAGTTGGTCCAATAGACTATTTCCTGTGTTCCAGCAGTGGGACAGCAACTTCTTGTCCACTCTCGAAATAAAACTGCTGCTCCGTCACTCACAGCTTTGCATTCTCTGAATGAATACAAAGCTTCCTCTGAATGGCTGAGATGAAGATCGTGACATCATCCGCCTGCCTCTCCTTCAGCGAATCAGAGGAAGCTTTGTATTCATTCAAAAATTAAAAAGCTTCCTGTGAGTGGCTGAGCAGCGCTGTTTTGTTCCAGGAGCGGGATTTATACTGTATGTATGATGTATACTGTATGTATGATGTATACTGTATGTAGCTGATGTTACAAAACAGGTTATGCAGTGCTCACAGCCTCTGCATTTGTTGGTGAAGCAAATCGTTTGGACTAGCTTGGTCTAAAGGAACTATTTAAAAATGACAAATAACATAGAGTTGGGCTTAATTGACCATAATAAATTATTCAATCTTATTTTATTGTAAAGTATTGTACAAACATAAACAAATTCAAACGTTTACATAGTCACACGTATATAAAGTAATTTGATTATTACAACATTCAAGTTCTAAATGTCTTTTCGCACAACTAACAAAAAAAAAGAAAAAAGAAAAGGAAAGACACAGAAAAAAAAAAGAAAAAAAAAAAGGGGCGTTCCCTTTCTCTTCCTTCCCCTCTCCCCCTCCTCTTCTTTTAGACTACTTTTGTTGAAGCTCTAACAATGCAATAGTCCATATACTATAATTCGATTCCCCCACTGTTTTCTAATTTCTTATTGTTTCCCTATATATCCTCCAGGGGGCCCATATCCGCAAACATTCCCTGTGTGTGTCTAATTCATATGCTAAAAGCGTCTCCAATCTTTCTATATTGTCCATTTCTATAGCCCATTCCTTTACTGATGGAGACTGTGATGACCGCCAATGCAGCGGTATAACCAGTCTTGCTGCTGTCAGCCAATGTCCAAGAAGACTCTTTTTAATGGTTTTATATGATCCTGGTAGGATAGAGAGAAGAGTAATTTGAGGCGTGTTAGGTATTACCTCCCCAGTGAGTGTGGTATACGTTGGCATAATCTTTTCCCAGAAACTAAAAATTTTAGGGCATTCCCACCAGATGTGTAGCAGTGAGCCCTTTTCCACATGACAGCACCAACATATATCTGGTTTATCTGGATATATGCGCTGGAGTGATAATGGACTCCAATACCATCTTGAAAGGAGCTTATAGCTCATAGTTACATAGTTACATAGTTAGCTAGGCCGAAAAAAGACACAAGTCCATCCAGTTCAACCATAAAAAAAAAAAAGAAATAATAAATAAAAATAAAATATATATCGTACAATCCAATAAACCCATATTATACCCACAGTTGATCCAGAGGAAGGCAAAAAAAAAAAACCCCAAAAGAGCATGCTCCAATCTGCTACAGCAGGGGGAAAAAAATCCCTTCCTGATCCCCCTAGAGGCAATCGGATTTTCCCTGGATCAACTTTACCTATAAATGTCAGTACCCAGTTATATTAGGTACATTTAGGGAAGCATCCAGGCCTTTCTTAAAGCAATCTACTGAGTTAGCCAGAACCACCTCTGGAGGGAGTCTATTCCATATTTTCACAGCTCTTACTGTGAAGAAACCTTTCCGTATTTGGAGATGAAATCTCTTTTCCTCTAGACGTAAAGAGTGCCCCCTTGTCCTCCGTGTTGACCATAAAGTGAATAACTCAACACCAAGTTCACTATATGGACCCCTTATATATTTGTACATGTAGATCATATCCCCCTTATTCTCCTCTTCTCAAGGGTGAATAAATTCAGTTCCTTTAATCTTTCCTCATAGCTGAGCTCCTCCATGCCTCTTATCGGTTTGGTTGCCCTTCTCTGCACTTTCTCCAGTTCCCCGATATCCTTTTTGAGAACTGGTGCCCAAAACTGAACTGCATATTCCAGATGAGGTCTTACTAATGATTTGAACAGGGGCAAAATGATATCCCTCTCTCTGGAGTCCATACCTCTCTTAATACAAGAAAGGACTTTGCTCGCTTTGGAAACCGCAGCTTGACATTGCATGTTATTATTGAGTTTATGATCTACCAAACCCCCAGATCCTTCTCCACTACGGATTCCCCCAGTTGTACTCCCCCTAGCATGTATGATGCATGCATATTCTTAGCCCCCAAGTGCATAACTTTACATTTATCAACATTAAACCTCATCTGCCACATAGTCGCCCAATTAGACAGAGCATTGATGTCTGCTTGTAAATTGGAGACCTCCTGTAAGGACGTTATTCCACTGCATAGCTTGGTGTCATCTGCAAAGACATAAATGTTACTTTTGATCCCAGACCCAATATCATTTATAAAGATATTAAAAAGTAAGGGTCCCAGCACTGAACCTTGGGGTACACCACTGATAACCTTAGACCATTCAGAGTAAGAATCATTAAACCACTACTCTCTGAATTCTGTCTTTTAGCCAGTTTTCTATCCATTTACAAACCGATATTTCCAAGCCTGTAGACCTTACCTTACACATGAGCCGTGTGTGGGGAACTGTATCAAACGCTTTTGCAAAATCCAAGTATACCACGTCCACCGCCACGCCTCTGTCCAAGGTTTTACTTACCTCTTCATAAAAAGAAATCAGGTTTGTCTGACAACTTCTGTCTTTCATGAACCCATGCTGTCTTTTGCTTTTGCTCATCTCTTGTGCTTTAATTGTTGCTGACAAACAGTGAGTTAAATTAAATGACTTCTCCCATTCTTCGACTTCAATTTGAGCATTGATCTCCTTCACCCATTTGTTTATGAATTCCGGAGGCTCGGGATGGTTTTTTATAATAAACATTTTATATAATGTTGATAGAATGTGTGTTGGTTTAAAATCTTGTATCAAAAAACTTTCAAGTTGAGTTAACTCTCTACCCAGGGATCTATTTAGGGGAATAGAAGACCAAAATGACATTAATTGCCAATATTCCAACCTTTGTGTAAATGAGGGTTGCTGCGTAGGAAATAAGTTTAGTAAAGGGGGAACTGTTCCCTGATATAGAGTCTGGCTCAATCTTAGGTGAGACTCTTTGTTCCATATAAGAAAATGTATGCGATTTAGTGCCGGCGGGAAGTAGGGATTACCAAATAACGGAGTCATAGGTCCTACAAAAGAGGACCATTCTAGCTGTATAACTGTTTTTGCCCAAATATTCAATAAATGGGATGTGAGAGGGGGCATAGTTTTTCGTAGCTCTCGATCGATATCTCTGATAGATAAGTCTAGCCAGGGTAGCACCTTAACCGCTTCCCGACCGCCTCATGTAGATATACGTCTACAGAATGGCACGGGTACGTCCCCTTTAATTTGCCCGGTCGGGAGCTCCGTGACCACGGCCGCGGGACCAGCGGACCCGATCGCCGCTGGTATCCTGCGATCGGGTTACGGAGCTGAAGAACGGGGAGAGGTCTATGTAAAACAAACCTCTCCCCGCGCTTCCTACACTGACTGTCAGTGATCGGCGGTTCCCTGTCATCGGGAACGCCGATCAATGACGTCAGACGTACAGCCACGTCCCCCTACTGTAAAAAAAACACAAAACACGTCACACTGACTCCTCCCCCCGCCCCCTAGTGGTTAACCCCTTCACTACAACTGTCATTTACATAGGAATCAGTGCTATTTAAATAGCAGTGATTGCTGTATAAATGACAAATGTCCCAAAAATGTGTCAAAAATGTCCGATGTGTCCGCCATAATGTCGCAGTCACAATAAAAATCGCTGATCGCCGCCATTACTAATAAAAAAAAAAATATTAATAAAAATGCTATAAAACTATCCCCTATTTTGTAAACGCTATAACTTTTGCGCAAACTAATCAATAATTGCTTATTACGATTTTTTTTACCAAAAATATGTAGAAGAATACGTATCGGCCTAAACTGAGGAAAAAAAAAATGTTTTTTTATATATTTTTTGGGGATATTTATTATAGCAAAAAGTAAAAAATATTGCATTTTTTTCAAAATTGTCGCTCTATTTTTGTTTATAGCGCAAAAAATAAAAACCGCAGGGGCGATCAAATACCACCAAAAGAAAGCTCTATTTGTGGGAAAAAAAGGACGCCAATTTTGTTTGGGAGCCACGTCGCACGACCGCGCAATTGTCAGTTAAAGCGACGCAGTGCCGAATCGCAAAAAGGGGCCTGGTCCTTTGGCTGCCAATTGGTCCGGGGCTGAAGTGGTTAAGATCCAGTTGGTTCAACCCCTGCTCTATTAATACCCATTGTTTTGTTTTAGAATGGTGGAACCAGTTCACCAATCTGGTCAGAACTGCCGAAGCATAATAATAGTACAGGTCAGGTGCACCCGCTCCTCCTTTAGTTTTTGGCAATGATAGTAGTTTCTTGTGTAATCTGGGTTTCTTATAACCCCAGATAAATTTTGTGAAGGCTGATTGTAAAGTGGAAAAAAAACGATCTAGGGACAAAAACAGGAATGGTTTGAAAAAGGTATAGAAATCGTGGTATTATATGTTAATCCTCCCAAACCATGAGTGTTGTTTAGCATCATATTTTTTAAGATCTTGTAGGGTACGTTGTAAGAGAGGAATATAATTCATTGGATATAGGTGGGTTGGATCGGGAGGAATTATAATACCTAAATATTTCAGTGCCGATGAACAGATTTTGAACGAGAAATTGTTTCTCATTGCCGTAACTTGTTGTGGTGTGAGTGACACATTAAGGATTTCTGATTTTAAAATGTTTACTTTAAAGTTACTCAGGGTTCCAAAATGCTGAAATTCAAATAATATAGACGATAATGAAATATGAGGGTTAGTGACGTAGAGTAATAAGTCATCGGCAAACAGAGCAAGCTTTACTTCCTTTTGCTTAATCTGTATGCCAGTAATGGATGGGTTCTGTCTAATTGCTGTTGCTAAGTACTCCATCACCAAGACATAGTAGGGGGGAAAGTGGACATCCCTGGCGTGTACCGTTTTGTATAGTAAAACTTGCTGTCAGTGATCCATTAATCTTTATTCTAGCCACTGGGCCAGTATAAAGCGCCAAAATCTTATTAAGTAAATTTCCCCCCAGACCTATTTGTATTAATCACTGTTTGAGAAAAGACCATCCAACCCAGTCGAATGCCTTCACTGCATCGACTGAGAGAAGGCATACTGGTATTTTAGCTGTTTTAGCGTGGTTCATTAATAGGAAAGTTTTTATTGTGTTATCACGTGCTTCTCTTTCTTGAACGAATCCTACCTGGCCTGTATGTACTAGACTCGGGAGGAGAGGTTGAAGGCGGATCGCCAGTTTAGCATAGATTTTTATATCTATCCCAATCAGAGATATCGGTCGATAGCTAGAACATAGTGTTAAATCCTTGTCTGGTTTTGGAATCAGAGTAATATGAGATTCTAGAGTCTGTGTTGGAAATTGATTGTTAGGGAAGATAGAATTAAACACTTGAAGCATAAATGGGGATAAATGTTCCTTATAAGTTTTATGGAATTTTGTAGTATATCCATCTGGGCCTGGACTTTTGTCTGTTGAAATATTAGCGATTACGTCCAGTAGTTCTTCTTGTAAGAAGGGAGAGTCCAAGGACATTTTATTACTAGGGATGGGCTGGGTGTTCGATTCGAACCCATGTTCGAATCGAACATCGGGCGTTCGCCCGTTCGGCGAGCCCAGAACTATTTGGGCCGTTCGCATCAAATTCGTGTGATGCGAGTGGCCCGCGATGCACTGCTCCAGTCGCAGTGCATTGCTGGCTGATGATTGGCCAAGCATGCACTGTGATGCCGCATGCTTGGCCAATCATCATCATAGAGCCAGCGGGATGCCTGTGGCCAATTATAGCTCAGGGGGTTTAGTACAAGCCCCACACTATAAAAGGCCGCCGCGCCGGTGGCCTCTTATAGTGTGTTCCGGCGTGTCAGATAGTGAGATTATGTGCTGCTGTGATCCATTCTGCAGTGCTGCTGACTGCAGTGCTGACATTATCTGTGCTGTGATTCTAGGGATTAGTGTGTGCGTGCTGTTAGTACAGCATTGCAGTATCACATTTAAAACACCTTTACCCTTCTGGCCTGTTGTGTCATCTAAGGCAGCCATCTGCGGCTAATGAATTGCCGGTTCCCGTAACAGAGAGAACAGTCATTCATTGAAAGTCATTGCTAAAAAAAAAGTAATTGATAAAAAAAAAAAAAAAAAAAAAGCGTGTTTACGCGAACACGCAGGAATGCTACCAGTGCGGAAATGGGTCTCCTGGAGTAATATGATATCTACCTTAGCTTTATGCATACTATATAAAATTTGACCTCTTTTTGATTCATTATTAAGTCCTTTGGCATTGTAGGTGCAGAGCTTCAACAAAGCTGGTGAGGAGAAATTTGTTGCCATAATGGAAGGAAGAAAAAAAAAAAAGGATAATAAAATCAGAGAGGCTCCCTCTCGCAAATCCCTGGGCTACCCTAGGAAATGCAGACTAATGACACTTGGGAAAAAAAATAAATAAAAAAAATAACCCCCAAGGGTATGGAATATATCCAAAAAATAAAATAAAAACACCAAGACCTACCAGAAGGCTGGTGTACCTACTAAGGGGAAAACTTGGCGAGCACAGAGGATACCTCACCGCAGTGACTCTGGACAATCAGCTATAATAAGGAGGATGATTTTTATATTTAAATACATCTCTAGATTTCTCATACACTTCCCCCCCTCCATCTCCCTCCTCCCCCCCCCCCCCTCATATCCTCCCCCCCCCCTCCCTCACATTTGGTTGAAACATATCGTAAATCATGTACCTCATATTAATTAAAAAAAAAAACACAAATAGTCTAAACTGTAAACAGAGCTATAATCAGAACTATAAACTATAAACCCAGGGCTCACGTTGAGGCTTCCCCTCGTGTGTCCCATACGGTGTGGTCACATGTCAGTCAGCATGAGAAGCCGCATGGTACATTGTAACTTCTTGAAGGTAATAATGTGACTAATAGTGCAACTCCGATGTTAATGATTCTATTTCAATATTGTGCCATATATTTCGTATGCTATAATTTGTGGCCCTGATTAGATCTCCAGGTATAAGCCACACAAATATCCAACTTGCGGTTCCCGAGCCTGTACTTCTTTGGCCCTATCACTTCCGACTCGCAATTTTTAAAATATACTAACATTACCCGTAGGGCCGGTGCCAACTTGAGCCCTGGCGCATTCAAAAGAACAACCAAAAAAAAAAACATCATATAGATCATATAAATCAACCCCCCCACTCTCCGTCTCTCTAAGTATAGCATAAATTATATCATTTAATAATGATATAGTAAATTTAGTAAAGCAAGGGTCTGATATCTTACTAAAAATAAAAAAATTTCTACTCCTCATATACTATGCTTGAATATCAAGTATCAGGCAGTAAGTTATTTATCTGCGTCATTTTTACATTTATCACCCAGTAAGTGTTCAATCGAAGTAAGATTAGAGAGAGATAGAGAGAGTGAGAGAAAAGGAGAGAAAGAGAGAGAGAGATGGAAAAAAAAAAGGAGAGAGAGGGAAAGAGAGGAAGAGGGAGCAGGAAAAAGAGAAAGAGAGAGAGAGAGAGAAAAAAAGAAAGAAAAAGAAAAGAAAGAAAGAAGAAAGAGAGAGAAAGAGAGAAATAGAGAAAGAGAGAGAGCGGGAGAGAGAGAGGGAAAGAAAGGAAAAGAGAGAGAAAGAGAGAGCGAGAGAGAGAGAGAGAGAGAGAGAGAGAGAGAGAGAGAGAAATAAAGAGAGAGAGAGAGAGAGAGAGGGGGGGGGAATGAGAGAGAGCGGGAATGAGAGAGAGAGAGAGATAAATTATAAAATGAAATGTTGTTATTTTCCCACAGCAAAACACAATTCTGCTATGAAGAACAGAAGCCCCTCCAAAGGGAAAAGTGCTACATGCCTTAATTAACCTAATTAATTAATAAATTAGCCAAATTTGGTTGCTCAATGACCAGGCCATTTTTTGCGATACGGCACTGCGTCGCTTTAACTGCCAATTGTGCAGTCATGCAACGCTGTACCCAAACAATGACTGTAGAACAGGTATAAGTCATCTTGACATGATGGTTTTGATTTATTTAAACAAATTGCAACAAAATGTCATGCTAGTTGTATTCCCAAGTGTTTTATGTTTGTACTTCTTTTATGCTCTTATTTGATTATGAGTGTATGACAATTATACTTAGCAGCAAGCACCAGTTTCAAAAGAAAACCTGTTTTCACAAAGAAAACTCATATATAATATTTCTCAATGTACTGTATGTGTAATAAAGCATGACCAGTAGTGTAACTAGAACCTTCAGGGCCCGGTGCAAGAAACCATGAAGGGCCCCCCTGAACCCCAGCTGAGGCCCTTCCCTCCGAGTCCGGTGGTGGAACTCCAGGGCTCGTCACAGGTACGACTTTTGTGAGCCCTGTAGTTCCACCACTGGTATCAGCAGTTTTTTTTATTATTTTTAAAAAAAATTTAGGAGTCCCGTTGGGGGACTTTGGTGAGATATCAGAGGTCTAAACAGACCTATGATGTTACACCTTTGAGACAAAGAGGAAGAAGGGAAAGAAGTAGGAGTCCCTGTCCCTAAGGTAAATGGGGTCCCTGTCCTCTGGGGAGAAGTGGGCCCTGTCCCCAGGGGAGATGGGGTCCCTGTCCCCAGGGGAGAGATGGGGTCCCTGACCTTAGGGGAGATGGGGTCCTTGTCCTCAGATGAGAAAGAGTCCTTGTCCCCAAGGGAAATGGGGTCCCTGTCCTCTGGGGAGAAGTGGGTCCTGTCCCCAGGGGAAATGGGGTTCCTGTCCTTAGGGGAGATGGGGTCCCTGTCCCCATGTGAGAAGGGGTTCCTGCCCCTAAGGGAAATTGGGTCCCTGTCCTCTGGGGAGAAGTGGGCCCTGTTTTCAGGGGAGACGGGGTCCCCATTGGAGATGGGGTCCCTGTCCCCAGGTGAGAAGGGGTCCCTGTCCCCAGGTGAGAAGGGGTCTCTGTCCTCCGATGAGAAGGGGTCCCTGTCCCCATGTAAAATGGGGTCCCTGTCCTCCCGAGAAATTAGGTCCCTGTCCTCTGGGGAGAAGTTGGCTCTGTGCCCGGAGGAGATGGGGGCTTTGTCCCCAAGGGAAATGGGGTCCCTGTCCTTTAGGGAGAACTGGGCCCTGTCCCCAGGGGAGATGGGGTCCCTGTCCTTAGGGGACATATCTCCCAGAAAGACCTGTCAACATCTGTGCATGACGGGGAGGAGGGGGGGGGTTCTGGCAGACAAGCCTGTGGTGTCCTTTGGGTTAGCTGGCTCTCATAGGGCTGCACTGCATCTGTGTTCTTAAAGTTTGTTTGCCCGGGAGAAGCATGCAGTGCAGTGTGAGCCGGACTCAGGGGGCTGGACTGGGGAGGACAGACACCGGACTGAGCAGCACTGCATGGAGCAGGATAGGGGGACCCAGAGGAGCGGCAGAGGACACAGGTTGTGTGGGGAATGCACAACTAAAGAGCAGCCAGTGCGGTAGTCAAGCATGGAGCTCTGCTAGTCACCCCCCACCTCCAACCACCCGTGCGCCCGGGGCCTAACCGCCTATGCTGCCACCGGCCATATGTAGAGGGGGCGGCATGGGCCCCTTGCAGCACAGGGCCCGGTTGCGCTCGCGACTGCTGCACCCCCTATAGTTACGCCCCTGAGCATATCTATTTCATACATGTTGTGAGGTTCAGCTTCAGTCAGAGAGCTTGCAGAGAGGTAATCCAAATGCCAAGTGGGTTTAAGGGTTTCCTGCCTGTGTTTTGTTAGTCAACGCTGCAAAAACATGACCCAAACAAGAGGTTCTGTCACAAGTGTAATCTCGTTTTTGGTCTTAAATCCATTAGAGAATTATTTAGCCTCCTGATTGTACTGGGACCACACTGGTCTGATCAGCCTGCAGACAAGTCCCATCACAGCCTGCATGTATTATTTTCAAAACAGCACTGATCATGCCAGGGAAAAACAAATTATAGCCCAGAAACTCTTACATAACTTTCCTTATTAAAACAACATTTTAATATGTTCAAAAATCAGAAATAATAAAATTAATTCTGAACCCAGCGCTCACGGGAAAGGAGATAGCAGATATAAAATTTGTTTAGTTTACCGATCCTTAATTGTGGTGGTTGCATTTGGATGTACTGTAGGAGCAACAGAGACACCTTTGAACAGCAGCATTGTCAGTCTAGGGAGAGGGTAGTGTTAGGCTAACAGATTTAAGTGGACTTGACTAACAAATTAAAGTTGAACTCCCGATAACAGTTACAGCAACAGTTTGTTTTCCTTTTTGGATAAAGGTTTTACATAAATGACAAAAGAAAATTGACCATTGTAATCTGTAACTAAATGGTAAATGGTTTATATGAACCCCCTAACTGCCACTTTTGCTTTTAAAGGAAGCTGACAAATAACAGACTTATGCCCCGTACACACGGTCGGAAATTCCGACGGAAAATGTCCGATCGAACCATGTTGTCGGAAAATCCGCCCGTGTGTGGGCTCCATCTGACTTTTTCAGTCGGAATGTCCGACGGAAAAAATTTGAGAGCAGGATCTCAAATTTTCCGACAACAAAATCCTATCGGACTTTTTCCGATCGTGTGTCGAGAATTCTGACGGACAAAGTGCCACGCATGCTCAGATCAAATTATGAGACCAAAGCTATTGGCTACTATGGTGAATGTAGTCCCGTCGTAACGGACGAACGTCATCACGTTCAGAATGATCGGATTTTCCGATAACTTTGTCCGACCGTCTGTATGCAACACCAGTTTCGGAAAAAGTCAGTCGGAAAAAATCCAACGGATTTT
The DNA here is from genome assembly GCA_028564925.1 of Lithobates sylvaticus. Lineage (NCBI taxonomy): Eukaryota > Metazoa > Chordata > Amphibia > Anura > Ranidae > Lithobates > Lithobates sylvaticus. The sequence goes on from CM053026.1 coordinate 300,554,976, forward strand.
GTGGTCGGATTTTCCGACCGTGTGTACGGGGCATTACTGGCTGGATCACTAGGTGGAAAAACAAAATCCTTTAATAAACTAATGTGTGAAATGCATGTTAAGAATTTATATCATTGCTTTAATCAAAAAGTAGCATGTGGGTGTTATTTAAATGCCGCGTTATCTCCCCTTATGGCTGGAGGTCAAATTACTTTTCCGAACCCCACACAGAAAGGAAAACATCTTTTCACTAGCCAGCGACACCTGTCCCAGCACTGACTACATTTTGAGATATATTTAAATTTACCAGCTCTTCACACACATTACATCGGGGGTCAGTAACCTGTAGATCAGTGGCGGCTGGTGCTCAAAATTTTTGGGGGGGCGCAAACAAACAGCCTCACTGTGCCATCAAACGCTGCCACTGTGCCCATTAAACGCTGCCACTGTGCCCATCAAACGCTGCCACTGTGCCCATCAAACGCTGCCACTGTGCCCCAAGTTCTGCCACTGTGCCCCAAGTTCTGCCACTGTGCCCCAAGTTCTGCCACTGTGCCCCTTAAGTGCTGCCATTGTGCCCCAAGTTCTGCCATTGTGCCCCTTAAGTGCTGCCATTGTGCCCCTTAAGTGCTGCCATTGTGCCCCTTAAGTGCTGCCACTGTGCCCCTTAAGTGCTGCCATTGTGCCCCAAGTTCTGCCATTGTGCCCCTTAAGTGCTGCCATTGTGCCCCTTAAGTGCTGCCATTGTGCCCCTTAAGTGCTGCCATTGTGCCCCAAGTTCTGCCACAAGTTCTGCCATTGTGCCCCAAGTTCTGCCATTGTGCCCCTTAAGTGCTGCCATTGTGCCCCTTAAGTGCTGCCATTGTGCCCCTTAAGTTCTGCCACTGTGCCCCTTAAGTGCTGCCATTGTGCCCCTTAAGTGCTGCTATTGTGCCCCTTAAGTGCTGCCATTGTGCCCCTTAAGTGCTTCCATTGTGCCCCAAGTTCTGCCACTGTGCCCCTTAAGTGCTGCCACTGTGCCCCCTGCCTGCCCTCTGCACTTACCTTGTCCCAGTGTGCAGCTGGTGACGGCGTCAGGCGACGAGCGGTGTCTCCGTCGGATGTCTTCTCCCGCGCTCCTCCTGTCTTCTTCTGCTGTGATTGGACGCTAGGTGATTGGACGCCTAGCGTCCAATCACAGCGCCTGTGACTTCAGCCAATCAGGTGACAGGTAACAGACCTGGCAACCTGATTGGCTGAGAGGCGGGTCTGTGTTAGGGAAGCGATGTATTACACAATACTGTGTAATCAGCGAACGCACGGCCGTGCGCCCGCTGTTTACACTTAGGGAAGCCTATTAGAGCACACCGCTCTAATAGGGTCCCCTATTAGAGCTTACAGCTCTAATAGGGGCGCTTCCAGCAACACCCCCCCCACTGTAATTCAGATGCCCGGCGCCCGATCAGGGGCCGGACACCTGAATAGGGGGCGGCAGAGGTGACCAATAGATAGATTCATGCAATGCATGAATCTATCTATTGGTGATAGAGCGGTGCATACTGCACTGTGCGCCCTTAAAGGGACATGTTTAAATACATTTTATTTTTTTTTTTTGAACTTTTTTTTTTTTATTTATTTATTTATTTTTTTAACTGCAAGGAGGGGGGGGGGGGGGGCGGCGCCCGGGCGCCCCCTATGGACGGGCCGCCACTGCTGTAGATCATGATCTACCAGTAGATCATGGCCAGGTGACTGGTAGATTGCAGTTTGGACCTGCTGACCCGACATTCCAGAGCATCAAACAGAGTGCAACGCAGAGGGACTACTTGTAAAGTTGGAGTTGCAGTAGGGAGCAAGAGCCGCATAAACTGATGCCTCCTCTGTAGTACTGGCTTCTGTCCCATGCAGAGTGATACCCAGGGCCATCTTTAATATTGATTGGACCCTTGGGCAAAAATCTTTTGCTCAAGTTTTGCTCTGAGACATATAATAAATAGCGCTAAAATCCGTTTACTGCATCAGATCAGGCAGCGATTGTGATTGGTTGTCAGAGGTTACAGTGTATCATTACTGCTCACTGACTGGTTGCTAGAGGTTACAGCACACATTACGGCTCACTGATTAGTTGCTAGAGGATACAGCACATGATTTCTGCTTGTTGATTGGTTGCTAGAGATTACTGTACATCTCATCACCACCTGCACACCATGGACTAGGGAGGTTAGGGGACCCATTATTAGACAGAAAACTCCTAGGGATCCTAGGACTCCTGGGATCAGTGGCAGTACTGGGGGAGGGGAAGGTGTGATTAATGGCAATGCAGATTTTTTTTATCAACTACCAATATAAAGAGGAGTTTCAACATTAGCCACCAATGTAATAGGGGTTTACAATGATCACTAATGTAATAGGGGTTTACACTGACAACTATTATTTATTTATTAGTGTACCGATCCTTATACAAGATTTACGCAGTGCTTTACAACTTAAGGGTAGACAGTACAAATACAATACAGTAAACCCCCCTCCATCGCTGGGGTTATGTTCCGGACCCACCCGCGAAAAGTGAAAGACCCTATTTAAATACACCCTAGGCATGTTTTGTTAATTTTTTAATAGCATTTAAAGGTCTTTAAACACACTTTTATGCAATAGAAACACATTAAAGATAGAGAGAGAGATCAAGAGGATTTTTAAAACACAAAAATATTGTCTTAACAGTACAGTATACTGTACAGTACAGTAAAAAATAGAGTACATAACTGCGAAAATGGTGAAATATTACCACAATATCAGAATAACAGGTCCTAATTAAAATACCGTGATATACCGGGACCGCAATAACTGAACCGCAATATAGCGGGGGTTTACTGTACACTTTAACACAGTACGAATCAGAGGGCCCTGCTCCTTAGAGCTTACAATCTAAGAGGGAAGGTCAAGAGATACAAGAGGAAATAACTGTGGGGAATTTGCTGATGGAGAAGATAAATGTACAGTTGTTAGGTGGGGGCCAGATAGGCTTCTCTGAAGAGATGAGTTTTCAGGGATCGTCTGAAAGTGGATAAAGTAGGAGAAAATCAGAGATGGGGGTAGAGCATTCCAGAGGATGGGGGAGGCTCTGGAGAAGTCCTGGGGGAGGCTCTGGACAAGTCCTGAAGGAGAGCATGGGATGAGGTGACAAGGGAGTTTGACAGCAGGAGGTCTTGGGAGGAGCGAAGGTAGGTTGGAATTTGATGTAGCTGGGGGCCAGGTTGTAGATGGCTTTGTAAGTTATAGTTAGTATCTTGAATTTAATTTGTTGGCTGAGTGGCAGCCAATAGAGGGATTGGCAGAGGGGTATAGCAGACGCTGAGCGATTTGGGAGGTGGATGAGCCTGGCACCAGCATTCATGATGGACTGAAGTAGGGATAGCCTATTTAGAGGTAGGCCAATGAGGAGGGAGTTGCAGTAGTCGAGGCGGGAGATGACCAGGGAGTGGATTAGAAGCTTTGTGGTGACATTGGTTAGGAAGGGGCGTATCTTGGAGATGTTGTGGAGGTTGAGGTGGCAAATTTTGGATAGCGATAGGATGTGGGGCCGAAAGGTTGGTTCAGAGTCTAGGATTACACCTAGGACCTTGGCGTGGGCGGACAAGTTGATAGTTGAGCCGTTGATATTGACAGAGAAATCAGGGGAAGTGGCACCTGGGGGAGGAAATACCATGAGCTCGGTTTTGGATAGTCTGCTTGTAAGTTGGTGTCAGAAACCATGAAATCAGACCGAGACAGAAGTACAGTTAAATCACACTTGTTTAACCACTTCAATACCAGGCACTTAGACACCTTCCTGCCCAAGCAAATTTTCAGCTTTCAGCACTGTCATATTTTGAATGACAATTGTGCAGTCATACAACACTGTACCCAAACAGAATTTTTATAATTTTGTTCCCACAAATAGAGCTTTCTTTTGGTGGTATTTGATCACCTCTGCGATTTTTATTTTTTGCGCAACAAATATTTTTATTTAGAAAAAAACAAGTTTTTCTTTGTTTCTGTTAATTTTTTTTGTAAATAAGTACATTTTCCTTTTCAATGATGGGCACTGATATGGCTGCACTGACAGGCACTGATAAGGCGGCACTGATGGGCACCGATGAGGTGGTACTGATGAGGGGGCATTGAAGGCCACTGATGATGGGCACTGATAGGTGGCACTGATAGGCACTGATAGGTGGCACTGGTATGCAGCATGGATGGGCACTCATAGGTGGCTCTAATGGGCACTCATAGGCGGAACTGATGGGCACTCATAGGCGGCACTGATGGGTACTTATGGGTAGCACGGATAGGTGGCATGTATGGGCACTGATGGGCACTGATAGGTGGGCACTGATAGGTGGGCACTGATAGGTGGCACTGCTGGACACTGATGGGTGGCACTGATGACACTGATTGGTGGCATTGCTGGGCATCACTTATTTTTTTTTGGTACATGATGGTGCCAGTCAGTGCCGATTTGTGGACACTGACTGGCACAGATTGGGCATCATTTGCACATGTGGATGGCCATGGGGTACATACCTGGCCATCCACATGTTTCCCACTTCCCTGGTGGTCCTAGTGGAGTCCCTGGTGGTCCATTCAGCGAAGACCCCCCCTGTCAGGAGAGCTGATGATCGTCTTTACTCTACTAGCGTCTGTCAGACGCGAGTGAGGAAAAGCGATCACCGGCTTTTACTGTTGACATTGTGATCAGCCGTGATTGGACACGGCTGATCACGTGGTAAAGAGCCTCCGCTCCACACTGCTCCACTGATCGCCGCGATGCGTGCCCCCACGGGTGCGCGGCAGCATGTTATCCTGAAGGACGTCATATGACGCCCAGTCAGGATAACAGAACCACCGCCCAGCCATCATTCTGCTATAGGCCGGGGCGGGAAGTGGTTAATAAAAAAAGTCAAAAGAACAAACGTAGTCAAAACATAGCCAAAGTTCAGTGACCGGAACGGATAGTCAGCCCAGCCAGAAGTCAGGGATCAATGTAGTGGAACAGCAAGCAGGATCTGGAGCCAGAAGGGATGTCAGCAAAGCCAGTCTTTAAACAGGAACGAAGGAGATAGTTTCTTGTGATGTGACCAAGGCGAAGGCAGAGCTCCTCTGGACTGGACGGCTTAACCGATTGCCGACCGCCGCATGTACATATACGTCAGCAGAATGGCACGGCTGGGCAAATGGGCGTACCTGTACGTCCCTGTGAATTTGCCACCAGGGTGAGCCCAAAGGCTTGTATTCACTTGCACTCCTCTAAAAAGTGATCCATGCTCAGGTCACTTTTCAGAGGCATTTGAAAGGCAGTGAGGAGTTGATATTACATTTCATCCCTGCCTATTTTAACCCCCTAAATGCCAGTCCCTCCAGGTAATGACACGGTTCACTTTGAACTCCACCTTATTTCCATTACTCTCTGTAGGTATTAGATGTGCTCTCACCTTATTGTTTGCACATGTAATACCTAAGGGTACTTTCACACTGGGGTGGTGTGGGCGGTAGTGGTAAAGTGCTGCTCATTTTAGTGGCGCTTTTGCCATTGTTTTAGCGGTGCTAGCGGGGCGCTTTTAACCCCCACTAGCGGCCGAAGAAAGGGTTAAAACCGCCTCTGTTGTATTAATTTCAATGGGCAGGGCACCTCTCCCAAACCGCCCCAATAATGCTGCTTGCAGGACTTTTCAGAATTTCCCTGCACGCGCACCTCCCAAGTGTGAGAGCACTCGGGGCTTTCACACTGCGGTGGCATGAGAGGCTGTTTACAGGCGTTATTTTTTAGCACTAAAACACCTGTAAAGCTCCTTCAGTGTGAAAGTACCCTAAAGAGAGTTCTGGAAATAAGGTGGAGTTCAAAGTGAATTTCTACACCTAATTGGAGCCCCCCTTTCAGAAGATTTGAGGATATTATTAAACCCAGAGACTGGTGGACTTAGGCCATCATAGACAGATTGAAATTTCTCTTGAACCGTCAGAATTTCAATCTATCTATGTGCAGACTGGTTGTACAGAATTTGACTCTATCAACTGACTTCAGTACAAATAGCGTGTCTTTTATTTTTATTTTTAGCGATCACTGCTGGCTGCTATAGCTGCTGGTAGTGATCACTGTATTCTGATGGCTTGGAAACGTTCACCTCAGAGCACACACCGACAGACGCCTCTTACGGAAGCTTGGTAAATCAAGTGCCGGGCTTCCCTAGCATTACACCTGTGGGGCTGTGACCAAGTCTGGGCGAGAGCTGGGATATGACATTACTTACCTCATATCCCTGCCACTCCTAAACCTGCTCCACTGCAGCACCAGGCCCACAATGCCCTTTATCTGCTCCGGCGTGCGCCTACATGTGCTTTTTTCACTACCCGCAATTGACACAGGAGGAGCCTGCACCCTGGTGAAGCTGGTGGTCATGCCGAGGAGACAGCAGGACTTGCGTGTTTAGCCTGCTGCGCTCACTGTGACTCCCGGCTACTCTACTTGCTTGGCTTGCCCAGAGAAGCTCCAGACTCCACAGGTAGCGCTTAGGCCCCTTTCACACTGGGGCGGTGCGGGGCGGCGACGGTAAAGCAGCGCTATATTTAGCGCTGCTTTACCTTCGTTTTACCCGCGGTATGCGGCCGCTAGCGGGGTGGTTTTAACCCCCGCTAGCGGCCGCAAAAGGGTTAAAAACCTCTGCAAACCGCCGCGGTATCCCCGCGGTTTCCCATTGATTTCAATGGGAACGAGCGGTATAGGAGCGGTAAATACACCGCTCCTACACCGCTCCAAAGATGCAGCTAGCAGGACTTTTTTTACCGTCCTGCTAGCGCACCGCTCCAGTGTGAAAGCCCGCCGGCTTTCACACTGGAGTGAATGGGGCCGGTTTTTTCAGGCGGTGTACAGGCGCTATTTTTAGCGCTGTACCGCCTGAAAACCGCCCCAGTGTGAAAGGGGCCTTAGTGTGGCGGCAGTGACAGCACAGTCTTTAGTCTTCATCTACCTGCAGTCTTATTGGTCTGTGTACTGGGTGTGGGGAAGGGGCAAGTTCTTTTTCTCAGTCTCTCTGGGGGCAATCAGACTGACCGCTTCACAGTGCCTGCACAGAGAGAGAGACCAATTCACACAGCGGCAATGTGGAGCGGTCTCTCTCTCTGTGCAGGCAGTGTGAAGCAGCCTCTCTGTGCAGGCAGTGTGAAGCGGTCCCTCTCTCTGTGCAGGCAGTGTGAAGCAGTCTCTCTCTCTCTGTGCAGGCAGTGTGAAGCGGTCTCTCTCTCTCTGTGCAGGCAGTGTGAAGTGGTCTCTCTCTCTGTGCAGGCAGTGTGAAGCGGTCTCTCTCTCTGTGCAAGCAGTGTGAAGCAGTCCCTCTCTCTGTGCAGGCAGTGTGAAGCGGTCTCTCTCTCTCTCTGTGCAGGCAGTGTGAAGCGGTCTCTCTCTCTCTGTGCAGGCAGTGTGAAGTGGTCTCTCTCTCTGTGCAGGCAGTGTGAAGCGGTCTCTCTCTCTCTGCAGGCAGTGTGAATCGGTCTCTCTCTCTCTGCAGGCAGTGTGAATCGGTCTCTCTCTCTCTCTCTGCAGGCAGTGTGAAGCGGTCTCTCTTTCTCTCTCTCTCTCTCTGCAGGCAGTGTGAAGTGGTCTCTCTCTCTCTCTGTGCAGGCAGTGTGAAGCGGTCTCTCTCTCTCTCTCTGTGCAGGCAGTGTGAAGCGGTCTCTCTCTCTCTCTGTGCAGGCAGTGTCAAGTGGTCTCTCTCGCTCTCTCTCTCTGTGCAGGCAGTGTGAAGAGGTCTCTCTCTCTCTCTGCAGGCAGCGTGAATCGGTCTCTCTCTCTCTCTGCAGGCAGTGTGAAGTGGTCTCTCTCTCTCTGTGCAGGCAGTGTGAAGCGATCTCTCTCTCTGTGCAGGCAGTATGACCCGGTTTCTCTCTCTGCAGGCAGTGTCAAGCAGTCTCTCTCTCTATGGGGAAATGTGGAGCAGTCTCCCTCTCTCTCTGTACGGGGAATGTGGTGTAGATGGATGGTGAGCTGATTCGGTGGTTCAATGGGCCACTTGACTGGACTTGCCCCTCAGGCCTAAGGCTGCCAGCCCTCCCCTGACTGGAGGTTTTATCAGTATGTGGATGTAGAATGAGCAAGAGTTGGTAGGTAGACTTGTGCACAACGTAAAGTTTCACTTAGTTTCGGTTCGTTGTCATTTGTAAAATACATAATTTCATTCTGTTATATTCGTTATGTTACGTTAATTCGTTTTTGAAAAATGCGTTATTTCTGTAGAGTGTCGATATTCGTTATACTGAATCTCGACTCATTTTGAATTCATTTGTTATATCCGCTATAATTTCTACTTTCGTATTAGTTGAAATTCGATATATATGTATGTATTTATATTCGTGATAATGATTCGTAGTTTGGAAAGTCGTTTGTTTTATTGAATCCATTAACACACACAATGACAATATCTCTTCTCCTCTGCTCTAATACAATACAACACCCTTCTCACTCAGTTCTCAGGAATGCACTTTGCCAGTAATCCAACCTCCAGCACAAAATTAATCAGCTGATTGGACTGTAAGATTTAATTTGAGTTGACTTTTGTTTCATTGGATCTTTAACGAATTACCGAATCATGCCAAATTCATTCGTTATATCCGCTATAATTTCTTTCTCATTAGTTGAAATTTGTTATTTTTTTATTCGGACATTCGGATGCATCCAAATGTCCGAAAGATGCAAAATTCGGCCGAATTTCTATTCGTTATGAAAAGAATTGCACATGTCTATTGGTAGGAGCAGTAATAGGGAGAGGACAGAAGGCAGGGTGATATGTATAAGCAGGGGGTGGAGAAGAGGGGTGAAGGTAAGAGGGGTGAAGGAGAGAGGACACAAGTGTCAGGAGGAGTGGTAGAGAGCTTAATAGAGAGACAGGGTCACCTGCAGTCTGTTAGGTGCTTTCCAGTGCAGTATAGTATGTATGTTTGCTTTGTGCAATCGCTGAAGTGCAGAGATTGAAGTGCCTATCACTTGTAGAAAGAATCACTTAGAGAAAGAAGCAGGATAGAAGCCTCTGCAATGTGCTCCCCCCATCAATGTGCTGACCCCTTAAGGGTACTCAAATTTATACTGTTATAAGGGTGGGGTGGAAGTTCGTTGACTACTTGCCGCCCGCCAGCTGTCATATGACGCCCTCGCCGTCCCGGCCCACCAGGGGGCGCCCGCACGCCCGCCACGTCACTGGGCACCCGGTGCGCGTGCCCGGCGGCCATGTCCGCCGGGCACCCGCAATTGCCGGGTAACAGAGCAGGACCGGGGCTCTGTATGTGTAAACACACAGATCCACGTCCTGTCAGAGGAGAGGAGACCAATGGTGTGTTCCCAGTGCAGAGGAACACCGATCGGTCACCTCTCCTTGTGAGCCCCCCCGTACAGTTAGAATCACTCCCTAGGAACATAATTAACCCCTCGATCACCCCCTAGTGTTAACCCCTTCCCTGCCAGTCCCATTTATACAGTAATCAATGCATTTTTATAGCACGGATCGCTGTATAAATGTGAATGGTCCCAAAATGTGTCAAAAGTGTCCAATATGTCCGCCGCAATATCGCAGTCATGATAAAAATCGCATATCGCCGCCATTATTAGTAAAAAAATAAATAATAAAAATGCTATAAATCTATCCCCTCAGAAACATGCTGCCCTTTAGCAGATATACAGCAGTACCATTAATTGTTAATGACACCCTCACGCATCTGCTGACATGTGCCTTGGCATTGTCTGATTTTGAAAACGGGTTTGGAACTTTCTTCCGCATTTGTAGCGCATAGAGCAGCCCATTGAAATGAATGGGCTGCCCTACACACAAACCACATCTTTATCCACCCTGTCAGTACACCTTTGCGTCCTAAAACCCATGCTAATCTCTGCACTCAAACCTCCTCCATCCTCTCCAATCCCCCTCCCCTTTAACAATCCCCCTCCCCTTTAACAATCCCCCTTCCCTTTAACAATCCCCCTCCCCTTTAACAATCCCCCTCCCCTTTAACAATCCCCCTCCCCTTTAACAATCCCCCTCCCCTTTAACAATCCCCCTCCCCTTTAACAACCCCCTTCCCTTTAACAATCCCCCTCCCCTTTAACAATCCCCCTTCCCTTTAACAATCCCCCTCCCCTTTAACAATCCCCCTCCCCTTTAACAATCCCCCTCCCCTTTAACAATCCCCCTCCCCTTTAACAATCCCCCTTCCCTTTAACAATCCCCCTCCCCTTTAACAATCCCCCTTCCCTTTAACTCTACCTGCCTCCTCTGCTCATCTTTGCACCCACCTTTCTTACCTCCATACATTCCCTCCTTGCTCACCTGTGCACCCGAAACTTTAATTCCTTCTCTGCCTACCTCTGCACACCCCACACTACCCTCCCCCCCCCCCCACTAATTTGCTTACCTTTGCAGAACAGGTTGATGTTAGGCTTAATGACCACAGTTGTAGGCAGAACTTGCAAGCATGCCCCTTTATCTCCCCAGTGGGTAGCATTTAGTATAGGTGATGGTGGATATGACCTCAGGGGGGCATGATATACATATGAGTACTGCCTCTATTTACATATAAATGATGCCGGTCCGCCGCTATTTACACATCAATGCCACTGGTATTTACATATCATTGCCGGTATTTACATGTAAACACAGGGTCTGCAGGAGCAGCATTAGTAACAGAACTTCACACTGAGATATCAGGACACAGCACGCCAGCTTTTTTTTTTTTAAATAACAAGTTATACTTGCCTCCTCTGTGCAGTGATTTTGCACAGAGCAGCACTGATTCCTAATCCTCCTCTTCTCGGCTCCCCCTCCCTCCTGCTGATTAAGAGCTTAAACTTTATATCTCTTTTAATTTAAAGCTTGCTATGGGGGCACCCAAGCAGGCTCAATCCAAGGCAGCTGCTCTGTATGTCCATTCATACACAGAGCGCCGCTCTGCCACGCTCGTGAGGAGGAAGAGACCTGGGAGAGTTGCTGATCTTGTGCATATCACTGGATCAAGATGGGACTCAGGTAAGTAGTGGGGGGAAGGGGACTGAGGGGCTTGCTGCACACAGATGGCTTTTCCATTTCATGCATGAAGGTAAAAAACCTTAAAGTGGTTGTAAACCCGTTTAAAAAAAATCCTAAAAAAAAAAAAAAACCTGCAAGACAAAGGCATAATGAGCTAGTATGCATACCATACTAGCTCATTATGAATTACTTACCTGAGATCGAAGCCCCGGCAGTGGTCCCCATTCACCCCCCTGGCAGCCAACATCTCCTCGGGGGGTTACTTCCGGGTATCGTGGCTCCAGCGCTGTGATTGGCCGGAGCCACAATGACGTCACGCCCATAACGGCGCGGTACAACTGGAGTAACGGCACATACGTGCCATTGCTTCAGTTTGCTTAAGTGCACATGTGCCAATGACGACGGCACATGCAAATACAGGGATATCTCCTAAAACGTGCAGGTTTAGGAGATATCCAGTGTAGCTACAGGTAAGCCTAATTATAGGCTTGCCTGTAGTATAAAGTGGTTGTAAAGGGTTTACAACCACCTTAAGCCTGTACAACCACTTCAAACCTGTGATATCTGAATGCATGAATTTTGTCTGTTAATAAAATTAAACTAAAATACATATAAAGTTTAAGCTGTTAATTGCACTAAAGGTCATTACTTCATCAAAGGGTCTGAGGGACATGCAGTAATGCTCATTTGACACATAAAGGGCCTACACCTATGACGAGGGCCTTATTTAACGTTGGTCAAAGCTGCACAGTTTCTTTTTAACTGCAAGCACCCCTTACCTGCATAGTCAGTTTTTTAGTATAGGTGAACTAATCTTTTAAGCTTTAATTTATTATGCAAAGCTAGCGAGAAACATTCAGGATTGGTATTTTCCATGATGACATACTATGTTATTCATGTGTTTTTCTGCATGTATCACTCATTTTAAAGGGCCTACTGTATGCTTCTAAATGCAAATTAATGCAACCTGTCCTATATTGTAAAAGTGCCCTAGATTTAAATAAAAACCACATAGGAATGAATAAAATTTCTATTTGAAATGCATTTTTATGCAGCAAAATGTATGTGATTCACAAAACCTATAGCAAGCTACATGTACTTGAATATTCAAAGGGTCTACACTGAAGATTCAAAATAAGTTCACAAATGTGTTTGGATATTCACAATCATTTATTTCCCCATTTAGAGCCCTTGTGGGGCCTGATGTAGCAAGTTGTCCTCTGGCTATAAATGGGGCCTTAATTCACACATCATATGTTCCATTATGCAAACACTAAAAATGATTGAGCAGGTTTAGTATGCTGGTTTCCCCATGCTACCGACAAACACACCAACAACTATGTGGATATATGTTCAAGGACCTTCCTGATTAGATATAAATTGAGCAGATTGCTTTGAAAGGGCTCTGATTATATAATTGCTGGTACTGTAAATCTAAAAGAGTTATTATATGATAAGGATGTGAAACTAATCATGCTCTTCTAACCAGACAGCACACACTAAAACATAGCTCTTATATGTAATATACCTCAACTATTACATCACCCCCTTTAACCACTTCAGCCCCGGACCATTTGGCAGCCAAAGGACCAGAGGTCTTTTTTTCAATTTCGCACTGCACTACTTTAACTGGTAATTGCGCGGTCATGCAATTTTGTAACCAAACGAAATTTGCGTCCTTTTCTTCCCACAAATAGAGCTTTCTTTTGATGGTATTTGATTGCCTCTGTGATTTTTATTTTTTGCGATATAAACGGAAAAAGAGCGAAAATTTTGAAAAAAAAAAAGAGATTTTCTACTTTTTGTTATAAAAAAAAATCTAATAAACTCAATTTTAGTCAAACATTTGGGCCAAAATGTATTCAGCCACATGTCTTTAGTAAAAAAAAAATGCCAATAAGCGTATATTTATTGGTTTGCGCAAAAGTTATAGCGTCTACAAACTAGAGTACATTTTCTGGAATTTACACCGCTTTTAATTTATGACTGCCTATTTCATTTCTTGAGGTGCTAAAATGGCAGAGAAGTACAAAAACCCCCCCAAATGACCCCATTTTGGAAAGTAGACACCCCAAGCTATTTGCTGAGAGGCATGTTGAGCCCATTGAATATTTTTTTTTTTAGTCCCAAGTGATTGAATAAAGACAAAAATAAAAAAGATTTTTTTTTTTTTTTTTTTCAAAAAGTTGTCACTAAATGATATATTGCTCACACATGCCATAGTTATATGTGGAATTGCACCCCAAAATACATTTTGCTGCTTCTCCTGAGTATGGGGATACCACATGTGTGGGACTTTTTGGGAGCCTAGCCGCGTACGGGGCCCCGAAACCCAAGCACCGCCTTCAGGATTTCTAAGGGTGCAAATTTTTGATTTCACTCCTCACTACCTATCACCGTTTCGAAGGCCATAAAATGCCAAAATAGCACAAAACCCCCCCAAATGACCCCATTTTGGAAAGTAGACACCCCAATCTATTTTTTAGAGGCATGGTGAGTATTTTACAGCTCTCATTTGTTTTTGAAAATGAAGAAAGTAAAGAAAAAAAAAAAATTTTTTTCTTTTTTCAATTTTCAAAACTTTGTGACAAAAAGCGAGATCTGCAAAATACTCACAATACCTCTCAGCAAATAGCTTGGGGTGTCTACTTTCCAAAATGGGGTAATTTTGGGGGGTTTTATGCCATCTGGGCATTCCATGGCCTCCGAAACTGTGATTGGCAGTGAGAAGTGAAATAAAAAAATTACACCCTTAGAAAGCCTGAAGGCGGTGATTGGTTTTTGGGGTTCCGTACGCAGCTAGGCTCCCAAAAAGTCCCACACATGTGGTATCCCCGTACTCAGGAGAAGCAACAGAATGTATTTTGGGGTGTATTTCCACATATGCCCATGACATGTTTGAGCAATATATCATTTAGTGACAACTTTTTGTAAAAAAAATATATATATTTTTTTTTTTTTCATTATTCAATCTCTTGGGACAAAAAAAAAAAATATTTAATGGGCTCAACATTGCTCTCATCAAATAGCTTGGGGTGTCTACTTTCCAAAATGGGGTCATTTGGGGGGGGTTTGAACTGTCCTGGCATTTTATGCACAACATTTAGAAGCCTATGTCACACGTCACCCACTCTTCTAACCACTTGTAGACAAAGCCCTTTCTGACACTTTTTGTTTACATGAAAACATATTTTTTTTTTGCAAGAAAATTACGTTGAACCCCCAAACACTATATATAATGTTAAAGCAAAGGCCCTACAGATTAAAATGGTGGGTGTTGCATTTTTTTTTTCCACACAGTATTTGCGCAGCGATTTTTCAAACGCATTTTTTGTGGAAAAAATACACTTTTTTTTATTTTAATGCACTAAAACACACTATATTGCTCAAATTTTTGATGAAATAAAAAATATGATCTTAGGCCGAGTACATGGATACCAAACACGACATGCTTTAAAATTGCGCACAAACACGCAGTGGCGACAAACTACATACATTTTTAAAAGCCTTTAAAAGCCTTTACATGATACCACATTAGATTCACGGAGGAGGTCTACTGCTAAAATTACTGCCCTCGATCTGACCTTCGCGGTGACACCTCACATGCATGGTGCAATTGCTGTTTACATATGACGCCAGACCAACGCTTGTGTACGCCTTTGCGCAAGAGAAGGGGGGGCAGGGGTGCTTTTTTTTTTTTTTTTTGTTTTTTTTTTTATTTATTTAGCTTTTTTATTTTATTTTTAAACTGTTCCTTCCATTTTTTTTCTTTGTTATGATTTTTATTGTTATCTCAGGGAATGTAAATATCCCCTATGATAGCAATAGGCAGTGACAGGTACTCTTTTTTTGAAAAAAATTGGGGTCTATTAGACCCTAGATCTTTCCTCTGCCCTCAAAGCATCTGACCACACCAAGATTGGTGTGATAAAATGCTCTCCCAATTTCCCAATGGCGCGGTTTATATCCGGGAGGGGGGACATTCCCTCCCACTGCTTGTAAAAGCAGTCTAGAGGCTAATTACCCGCTAGAATTGCTTTTACATGAAAGCCGATCACTGGCTGAAAAGAATGATACCAAGATGATACCTAAACCTGCAGGCATCATTCTGGTATAACCATTCAAAGTCCAGCAACATACTGGACATATATTGTAATCTTTTTTTTTTTTCATGCAGCCTCTTGGCTGAACGAAAAAAAGAGATTGATTGGTGGGTATGCCCACCATTAGAATACCTCCCTTCATCCACCCACTTCTAATGATGGGCATACATGCACCATTTATATATGCCGATGCATGGGGGCATCCTCCCGCAAAAGTTATGCCGTGTACACACGGTCGGAATTTCGACCGTATGTACGTGGCATTAGGAGCCAATCGCTCCTCCGCCCCCCCTGCTGCCCCCATGCTTCGGCATATATGCTCTTTTTTTTAACTGTGGTGGTGAAATCACCTCCTACAGCGTTGGAGTCGCGGCTTTATGTATCGTGGGAGCAAACGCTGTTGCTGTCAAGATAAATAAATCCGCGTTGCAACTGAATGGCGCACCTGAAAACAAAAAAATGCTCAACACTAAAACACACAGTAAACAAAATTACATACCTGAAAAGCAAGCATGATAAAACATAATAAAACATAATAAAACATAATAAAACATTGCAGAATAGAATGGAGTAAAAAAAGAGCAACAATAGAGAGAGAATAGAGTGAGAGAGAGAACAATAAAACGACAACTATTTTATTTTTTTTTATTTTTTTGAGATTCACAGGTAAAAAAGCTCCTGACTGAAGCGACTGAATCAAAACGCTACCACAAAAAAATGTTAGCGATCGCAGGGATCAGGCCTGACTCTGCGAACGCTGCAGTTATGTGTGCTTAGTGTTTTGTAAGTGACAGTGATCGATCGATACTGCACTTGGGTGGGCTGGGCTGGGCTGGGCGGAGGGGGAAAACGCAGGTGCTAGCAGGTATCTGGGCTGATCCCGCTAACAATGCGTTTTTTTTTGGAACCCTAAACTGCTGGGACGCTAGTATAGATCTGATCAGATCAGATATTGATCTGTTCAGATACTGTGCCACTAAGGGAGGTGTATGCTTTGCGCGTGGGTGTTTGCGGTACTGGCACTAACCTGGGGCGACACAGACCTTATTTGACCCTAAAACCTAATTGATATCACCCGCCGGGCGATCAGGGGGTTAAACCGTTATTGGGTAATAAATGGCGGGTGCCCTGACAGTATAAAAAACAAGCTAACTAACCAGCGTCACCCGTAACAGCAGAGGCGTATCTAGTGAAAATGGCGCCTATGGCAAGCACTGAAACTGTGCCCCTGACAAAACATTTGCGGCCCTACCAGCACCCATAAATGCAGCAACATCAGCACCCATAAATGCAGCAACATCAGCACCCATAAATGCAATAACATCAGCACCCATAAATGCAGTAACATCAGCACCCATAAATGCAGTAACATCAGCACCCATAAATGCGGTAACATCAGCACCCATAAATGCAGTAACATCAGCACCCATAAATGCAGCAACATCAGCACCCATAAATGTGGCCACACCAGCACCCATAAATGCAGTAACATCAGCACCCATAAATGCAGCCTTACCAGCACCCATAAATGCAGCAACATCAGCACCCATAAATGCAGCCTTACCAGCACCCATAAATGCAGCCTTACCAGCACCCATAAATGCAGCCTTACCAGCACCCATAAATGCAGTAACAACAGCACCCATAAATGCAGCCTTACCAGCACCCATAAATGCAGCAACATCAGCACCCATAAATGCAGCAACATCAGCACCCATAAATGCAGCCTTACCAGCACCCATAAATGCAGCCTTACCAGCACCCATAAATGCAGTCTTACCAGCACCCATAAATGCAGTAACATCAGCACCCATAAATGCAGCCTTACCAGCACCCATAAATGCAGTAACATCAGCACCCATAAATGCAGTAACATCAGCACCCATAAATGCAGTAACATCAGCACCCATAAATGCAGCCTTACCAGCACCCATAAATGCAGTAACATCAGCACCCATAAATGCGGCCTTACCAGCACCCATAAATGCAGCCTTACCAGCACCCATAAATGCAGTAACATCAGCACCCATAAATGCGGCCTTACCAGCACCCATAAAACATCAGCACCCATTAATGTGGCCTTACCAGCACCCATAAATGCAGTAACATCAGCACCCATAAATGCAGTAACATCAGCACCCATAAATGCAGTAACATCAGCACCCATAAATGCAGTAACATCAGCACCCATAAATGCGGCGCCAGCGCCTCTGACATTGGACAGAGGTAGAGAGGGAATAGGATCACCAGTGGCCAGGTGCCCTAGGCAGCTGCCTAGTTTGGCTAGTGGTAATGCCGGTGTTCTGTCGAGAAGTACCCCCTATCGAAAAATGCTGGGACGGAACTGCACGTGCGCAGAACGAAGCCTCAGAACAGCTGAGCTTAAGATCAGCTGTTTCGCGTTGCCGAGGCATGTTTATGTAGGCGAGGACGGATATTTACATAAAGGGGGCGGATATTTCAATGATGGCCAGTACTAGGGGCGGAATTTTTATCGCTGAACAAACAAATCTGGTAAAGAAACCTTTATGTAATATAGAAAAATCTGCCCTTCAATTGACTAAACACGCCCGCAGCGTTCAAAATGAATAGCAGATAAAGATTTATTTTGCAAATTTCTTTGGCCATCAATACAAATTCCACCCCCAGCACTGCCCATCATTGAAATATCCGCCCCCTTCATGTAAATATCCGTCCCTCACCTACATGAACGTGCCTCGGCCACACGGGACAACAGCTGATCGTAAACTCAGCTGTTCTGCGGCTCCGTGCGGCGCATGCGCAGTTCCACCTGGGCACTATTCGATAGCCGGGCATTTCTCGACAGAGCACCAGCCCTGTCTGCTTGGCACACACGCATAATCACACATTATGACTTTAAGTCACCACCATGTGCGATTGTGCGTGTGTGCCAGGCCCAAGCAGAAGCAAGCAGCCAATCAAATATAGTGCTCAATATGGATTAAATAAATATGCTTAGCCATAGATATCACAAATAAAGTGTATTAAAATTGATTTGTGCAAAAGCAGGTACTACTTGCACAAATCACTTTATTATACTTTATTTGTGATATCTATGGCTAAGCATATTTATTTAATCCATATTGTTTGAGCACTATATTTGATGCTCAAGATCGTGGTGACTGACTGGTTCTGTAATTGTACCTGCTTCTCGGCTGCAGTGCTAATCCTTCCAGGTGCTGCTGTCTGGGGGTTCCAATTTTTTCTCTTCTCTCTAGTGACATAATGTTCTCTTTAGAGTTCTCTTCTCCAGCCTCCAGAGTCCTCACAGTCACGTGACATCACACAGACCCGGGAGACCTCGCTCCGTGGAGAAGCTGAAGCAGCTGCAGAAAGGAGCGTAGGCGGAGCATTAGGCTCCGCCTCCGCATTAGGCTCCGCCTCCGCATTAGGCTCCGTCTCGGCATTAGGCTCCGCCTCGGCATTAGGCTCCGCCTCCGCCTGTTACACTACGGCTACGTAGATGACCCGGGAGGCGGGAGAGTCAACTCATCAGCCGTCATGGGATGGGGGAGACTGCCGCTTCCCTCCTCACTTGCTAGTGCAGTGCTGTGCCGGCGCTGCGCTCCAGCAGGCCGGCCGTGGCGCAGGGGACTGCATTAGTGCGGGAGGCGGCCGCGAATGGACGGATGGAACTATTTTATTGTGCAGGGGCGGCTTTTTTGCCGCCGCCCCCCCCCCCCCCACGGCGCCCATGGCACTAGCCATGGCTGCCATACCCTAGCGACACTAATGCAGCGATCTGCAAAACGATCGCTTAGTGACACTGGCAAAAGGGGGTGAAAGGGTTAACTAGGGGCAATCAGGGGGTTAAAACCTTTATTAGGTAATATATGGGGGTACCTGACGCTATATAAAAACCTGACGGGGAACCTAAATAACGAAATAACTAACTGGCTAACCAGCGTCACCAGTGACAGTTATACAGTGATCACTGGTGAAAGGGTTAACTCTAGGGGCAATCAGGGGGTTAAAACCTTTATTTTAGGTTGTAATATGGGGGTACCTGACCTATAAACCTATTTATGAACCTATATAAACATGGCGGTTACCTAAAAAAAAAAATGGTTACCTAGCGACACTAATGCAGCGATCAGAAAAACGATCGCTTAGTGACACTGGCAAAAGGGGGTGAAAGGGTTAACTAGGGGCAATCAGGGGGTTAAAACCTTTATTAGGTAATATATGGGGGTACCTGACGCTATATAAAAACCTGACGGGGAACCTAAATAACGAAATAACTAACTGGCTAACCAGCGTCACCAGTGACAGTTATACAGTGATCACTGGTGAAAGGGTTAACTCTAGGGGCAATCAAGGGGTTAAAACCTTTATTTAGGTTGTAATATGGGGGTACCTGACCTATAAACCTATTTATGAACCTATATAAACATGGCGGTTACCTAAAAAAAAAAATGGTTACCTAGCGACAGCAGTGACACTAATACAGCGATCAGAAAAACGATCGCTTAGTGACACTGGCAAAAGGGGGTGAAAGGGTTACCTGGGGGCAATCAGGGGGTTAAACCTTTATTAGGGGGGGGTGGGGGGCTACCTTGGACCTAAAACTAACTGCACTGACAGTTATTACAGTCACACTGACACTAAATGCAGTGATCAGTAAAAAAATGATCACTGCAATTAGTGACACTGTGACTGGGGGGGCAGGGGGTGATCTGGGGGGTGATCTGGGGGTGACAGGGGGGTGTTTTGTGTGCCTATGTGTACTGGTGTCAGTGTACTGTTGGTGCACTAACCTGTACATGTTGACAGCTCGGCGTTCCGGTCACATAGACCGGCGCACCGAGCGTGACATCACTTCCTCTGCCTGTGTTTTGATTGACACAGACAGAGGAAGCATCTGATTGGCCAGGAGCGATCGCGAGGGGGTGGCCAGAAACCACTGGCCGTCCCCTCATCCCGGATCGCTCCTGAAGCGATCCCGACCGTCCCCGCCGGCGGGGGGGGTCCGATCGGACCCCCCACGCGCCTGAAGAATGGCACGTACAGGTACGTGATTCTGCCTGTACGTGCCATTCTGCCGACGTATATGTACATGGGGCGGTCGGGAAGTGGTTAACTGGCCGAAAAACGAACAAACTGTCTAAATGACCGAATTTTGGCCCCCTTCTTAGATGTCTTCCTTTTTCTTCTTACCTATGTCTAAAGTATCTTTCCTAAACATGTTGCTCTTTTAATTCTACAGCAGCCGCCATCAATAATAAATCTAAGTGCTAGTGGTCCCAAACCACTCCCAGTTATAAAGTGCAATTGGACTTATTTTACAAAATCATCAATAGATCACATAACAATAAATAATTGCATTATTTTATACACTGCTCTTTCTCTGATGAGGTGACTTTGTTGGCTAGACATATTGGAAGTGGTTTTGGGGCATTTGCCTGCATGTATTATTGATGATGACTTCTGAAGTGTTTAAAAGAAAAGAAAAACATAGCATGAAGAAAAATACTTGAAAGATACGCAGTTAAAAGAAAATGATCCTGGAAGAGAACTTCTAGAAAAACAGAGATAAGTAATATATTGAGGAGACAGGTAGTTGAGTTAGAGGTAGAGGTCAGGTAGAGAGAGCTGCTAAACAATACTGGCGACACAAGAAACAGAGACAATAACGATCAAAGGCTTATGTTAATAGAGGAAGTAATATTTGCTTAGCCAACATCATTATAAAGTGTTTGTTAACCCCCAAAAAAATTATAATCAGATCCTGGTCCCTTAAAGCAGATTAAACAACACATTGCTTGTGCCCCCCCCCCCCCAAACTAAAAAAAAAAACCTGGCTAAACCTGCCACTTCCTCTATCCCCCTCTCTGCGCTGACCACCTGCTGCTGAGCCCTGACCACCGTGGTCAGAGTACGTCCCTTCATCATCCGCAGCTGTCCTCTCTGCTCTCCTCTCTTTCCCTCTCACCCCCTCCTCCCTGCCTGTCAGCTCTGTGTCTGGGTCTCTGTCTCCGCCCCCCTGCGCTACTATTATTAAAAATAAGAAGCATACAATGGTCACTGCCAGCCCCTCTATTATAGGTAGGCATACCACACTGTGTAAGTTTTTTCTAAAAATGAGGCTTGTAAATACCTATTTAGAGCTAACTTTAGGCCGGTCACGTGACTCACAGGCGATTTACATCTCAGAGACAGGGATTCTGCGGCAGGGGCTGAGCGGTCACGTGACCTCCTGGGCTGGCATCAGAGGGAGATCTCAGCCCCTCCTGCAGAAGCCATGTATCGGTGCTGTAAAGTAGCCGCGAGTCGATTGCTCTAAATAGGTATTTACAAGCCTTCTTTTTAGAAATGACTTACATAGTGTAGCATGACTGCTTATAATAGAGGGACTGGCAGTGAGTTATAATTTAGACTTAACAAACACTTTAAGCTGATCATTCATGGATGGAAATTTGGTTATTTCAGCAGGTCCGGACGAATTTCGATCCATGTGCTCCCATTCGAAAAGAGTTGATATAGTGATCCATCTATAGCCAGCATAAGTCTCACGTATGGTGCAAACAAATAACAAAATACTGCAAAAGGGTAAATATTATTACAAATAAAAGTTTTGCTATAGTGTCCAATGGGTTAGATAAGCCAAGCAGGTAACGCATGTCATCATTAAGGCTGCATTCACACCTGAGCGTTTCAAAGGCGCATGGTTTTACCGTGATTTTGCCAAGTTTTTGCCGCGATTTTGTTCAGGTCACCGATGTAAAAGGCAGGAAAATGCCTGCAATCTGCCCCAACAAAGCTCATGTTCTTTTTTGAGCTTAGGGTGTTTTTCAGGTGTTTTGCTTCAGGTTAGACATGTGCGATTAGTTTCGTACGAATCGAAAATTCGTACGAATTTCTGGAAATTCGTACATTCGTACGAATCCGAAATACGATTTTTTATGCATACGAATTCCGTACGAAATACGAAATTTCGTTTAGGATTTTCTTATGCGAATTCATTACGAAAATTCGTAATTGTTACGAAAAGTTAATGAACCTAAAAGTTAAAACCCCAGGAAGTCAGCACAGGGATGGTGGGAACCCTAGGGGAATTTCTATGATTACGAATGTCATACGAAATATGAAATTTCGTTAACGGATTTCGGATCCAAATTAACAGAATTGTGACTGGTGTTTTGTTCACCAATCAGAGGAAGTCAGCACAGCACAGGGATGGTGGGAACCCCTTATAATTTGCACAGCGGGTGTACACTCAGACCCGGGAACTCATCACAGGGATGGTGGGAACCCCTCATAATGGACACAGCAGGTGTACAGACCTGGGAACTCAGCATAGGGATGGTGGGGACCCCTCATAATGATAAATTCATCATAAGGAACATTCGTAATTGTTACGAAAAGTTAAAAATCTAAAAGTTAAAAACCCAGGAAGTCAGTACAACACAGGGATGGTGGTAACCCCTTGTAATGATAAATTCATCATAATTAACTTTCCTTATTTTTACGAAAAGTTAACGAAAGTAAAGGTTAAAAACCCAGGAAGTCAGAACAGCACAGGGATGGTGGGAGCCCTTCATAATGATAAATTCATCATAACAAACTTTCATTATTTTAACGAAAAGTTTACGAATCTAATGAAAATTTGTATTTTGTATGAATCCAAATTGAATTTAGTACACGAATTACAAAATACAATTTTTTTTTTAGTACGAAATGGAACAAAAATTTTTTGACGGCACCCATGTCTACTTCAGGTGACAAAACACTCAGATGTGAACAGGTGCCATTGAAATTAATAGGATTTTGCTTGTTGGGTGTTTTTCAGGCGTTTTTTCAGGCGTTTTACGAGCTGAAAACGCTCAGGTGTGAATGCAGCCTAAAGCATGGAATAATTTTATATTTCTACTAAAAACAATAATGTGATATTCATTAAATGTGTCATTAAACCCAGACTATGAAAAACTCTCATTACATGCCAGGGAAGCTGGTGCTGCAGGATCATGTGGCTTTTTTTTTTTACATGGGACACTTTTAAGAATAGTTAGTGTTAAGCTCTGTACACGCGGGCCAAATGCTGTGCGACATCAGGCAGTTCCATAAAAAAAACAGCCGGCAATAGGCCCGTGTGTATGGCAGCCGGTCTGACACAAGCTGGCCGTTTGGCCGACTTCTGTCGGATGAGCATACTGGAAAACCAGCAGCTGACCAGCTCCTGATAGTTTGGAGGGAGCTCCCCCCCAACAGCTCAGCGGGGGGGAGATTGCTGTACTAACGTTGGATCGTTAGTACAACGGCTCCTTATGGAGCTGACAGTTTTTTTTCGTTCAACTCGCTGGCATGAATGGAAAAAAACTTATAGTGTGTACTAGGCTGTAGGCTTGAATTCCACTTTAAAGCTGAAAGGGGTTGTAAATAGGGTTGAGCGAACCCGAACTGTAAAGTTCGGGTCCGTACCGGACTTTAGGGTGTTCGGGTCCCGGACCCGAACCCGAACAATTGACTGTATGTTCGGGTTCGGGGATTTAATGTTGCTTTTTAAAATGTCTTTTAAAAGCACTTGCGGCTATATGAATTGATATTCATATAGCCGCGAGTGCTTTTAATACAGAGAACAGTCATTGAAGTAATTTATTTTTAAAAAGTTAGTCATAAAAAGTGTTTGGGGACCTGGGTCCTGCCCCAGGGGACATGTATCAATGCAAAAAAAACTTTTAAAAACAGCCGTTTTTTCGGGAGCAGTGATTTTAATAATGATTAAATTGAAACAATAAAAGTGTAATATTCCTTTAAATTTCGTACCTGGGGGGTGTCTATAGTATGCATGTAAAGGGGCGCATGTTTCCTGTGTTTAGAACTGTCTCTGCAAAAAGTGTCATTTTTTGCAGAAAAGAAAGCTATTTAAAATCACTCGTGGCTAATGTTAATTGTCGGCTCCCGTAATACAGAGAACAGTCATTCATTGAAAGTCATTCATAAAAAAAAGGTCATTGATAAAAAAAAAAAAAAACAAAAAAATTGTAGGGGTCCCCCCAAATTCAATAACCAGGCCCTTCAGGTCTGGGATGGATATTAAGGGGGATCCCAGCCAAAAAAAAATGGCGTAGGGTCCCCCTCAAAATCCATACCAGACCCTTGAGGTCTGGGATGGATTTTAAGGGGAAACCCAGCCAAAAAAAATGGCGTGAGGTCCCCCTCAAAATCCATACCAGACCCTTATCCGAGCACGCAACCTGGCAGGCCGCAGGAAAAGAGGGGGGGACGAGAGCGCCCCCCCTCCCGCCTGAACCGTACCAGGCCACATGCCCTCAACATTGGGAGGATGCTTTGGGGGTCTAAGACCCCCAAAGCCTCTTGTCCCCATGTTGATGAGGACAAGGGCCTCGTCCCCACAACCGTGCCCGGTGGTTGTGGGGGTCTGCGGGCGGGGGGCTTATCGGAATCTGGAAGCCCCCTTTAACAAGGGGACCCCCAGATCCCGGCCCCCCCCTGTGTGAAATGGTAAGGGGGTATAACCCTACCATTTCACCAAAAAAGTGTCAAAAATTGTAAAAATGACAGGAGATGGTCTTTGACAATTCCTTTATTAAAATCTTCTTTCTTCTTTCTTCTGGTCTTCTTTTCTTCATCTTCTCCTTCCGGCATCTTCTTCTTCCATCTTCTTCTTCCTCCGATCCGCTTCTTCTTGGCCTTCTCATCCAGCATCGGTGTCTCTTCTGGGCCGCTCCGCGCAATGGGAGGCTCCCGCTGGGTGAGGCTTCTCTTTGGTATCTTCTTCCACGGCGCCGGTATCTTCTTCCAGGGCGTCGGTCTCTTCTTGGGCCACTCCTCGCAATGGGAGGCTCCCGGTGTGTGAGGCTTCGCTTGGGCTGACAGTTCTTTTATAACGGAGGGCGGGGCCACCTGGTAACCCCGCCCCCCTCTGACGCATGGGAACGTCATGGGGACTTCCCTATGGCTTTCCTCGTGACGTGGGGAAAGCCATAGGGAACTCCCCATGACGTTCCCATGCATGTTTATTGATGTTTATATTGTGGCTTTTCCTGGCACAGATTGTGCTTCATTAGCTGTTTCCGTGGCTACAACAGCCAGGCAATAAAGCTGTATTCACACCTTGGTGTTTTGAATCGCTGACAGATTTGCTGTCATTCTGTGGCAGTCTTGTCGCAATTGCCGCACGTTAAATTGCGCAGCAAACCACATCGCGTGAAGCTTGTTATCCCAAAAAAGTTCAGGAGCTTCTTTTGGGTGACATGCTTCATGCGATGCGGTTTACCGCGATTGCCGCGCAAATTATTTTGCGCCAGAGCCGAACTGCGTTTTTAGGTGCCATTAGAATGGCATCTAAAATGTGCGTTATTCAATTTGTTATTCACACTTGGGTGTTTTGAAATCGCGGACAGAATCGTGGCAAATCTGCCTGTGATTTAAAACATCCAAGTTTGAATGCAGCCTAGCAGCTCTGAAACTGAAAGTTTGTAACAAGCACCAAAATATACAAAAAAGGTATAGCACTCACCAGGTTATTTACAAAAGTGACATACTATCAGGGGTGGTTATAAAACAGGCTGGACGGAGGAGCCACTGAATAGGAAAGAAACACAGCCAGGTCGTAGCAGGGGAGATGTAACCCTGTAGTAGGCAGTGCCTATGGCTAACCATCCAGAGGGCACTATAAAGTAATACAATCTGTAAAGGAGGTAATCAGACTGTCAGACAGGACAGCGTAATGAAAAACAAGTAATAAGCTACAAGATGAAGGAGGCTGGATCTTACCTGGGGCTCCACACTGATCAGCACACCACCCCTGGATGCCGGGCCGTACCGCACACCTGACGGGTCCAAACAAGACCCATTAAGTATGCTCCCCAACCCGTGTACGTCAAACCACGCCACCAACAGGCGGCGTCTGACGTCACCGGGTCAGTTTCCCCAGACTGCGCAGGTGCACGATCCCGCGTTACTGCGCAAGCGCCATGATCAGTCTAAGGGCGGAACGCCCAGACAAGATCATGACAAGTAGAGAGGGCTGTAGAACAGCCCTCTCACCAGGGGAAACACACGTCCGCCGCGATAGGGGAATAGAGCGGTCTGCGATCAGATCGGTCACTGGGGAAGCAGATCAATAAAAAGTAAAAGAAAGCAAAACATAAATGGTACTATTTATGACATTCAAAATATGATATAGTATTAAAAATAATTAGAGCTGTAGAACAATACTGTCCCAGAGTATCACTAAGTTTGTATACCCAAACACTTTACAGTATGCTAGGTTACCGGATATAGCAATCACTTGAACCAATCATTTTATGTTATTTTAGGTGAGGTTCAATACGGCTACAGAGGTAAAGTAACAACAAGCAGCAATTATCAGCAATTAGGTACCCAATTAGAAAAAAATGGGGGGGGACACAAAACACAGGAAGAAAAAGGGGGGTGGGAGAGGGAGAAGGTAATGGAAACATACAACCCTACAAAAATGATTTATATGATACCATCTAATTAAGTCCCGGGGGGATGGTGGCGTTCAAGCGTTCAATCCACAGAGTCTCTTTCTGTAGAATTGTCTTGTCCCAATCGCCTCCTCCCCTGGGATTTTTTTGGACCACTTCAAGAATAAAAAATTGGACCGTTGACACATCGATGGTAGCGATGGTATAAACCGGTGTGTCTACCCACCGTAGTGAGTTTGCCACTACCGGAACAATATAAATGATCACCTATTCTCTGAATCATTTTGCCTACGTAAAACGCTTTGCATTTACAAAGCATCAAGTACACCACCCCCCTAATTGGAGAAGGTCCGTGGGAGAAAAGTCTCCCCATTGGGTAAAATTTATCTTCTACCTTCCAAAATCCAGGGGCAGCGGGAACAATCCCTGCATTTAAAGGTACCATTGGGTCCTAACTTAGATGTATTGAAGGGTACGTAGTGGCTACGGGTCAAAAAAAAATACAAACTCAGGGCTGCTACTACAGCAAAGGAAACAGAGCATTGCAACACCCATTGCTCTTCTATGTTTCCACAGCCAGCCTTACTGGCCAACAGAGAGGTGAAAGGAGCAAAGCTCAAATTTCAATTGCCTATATCTCTCTATATGTTAAACTTTGTAACATATAATCATCTCTAAAGATAACACCATATCTTAAGATAACACCAAATAAATTTAGTATTTTCATCATGTGCTCCGTTTAAATTGCCAGTTTATTACACTTTTACTTTAGTTCCTTATTTGCTGTAGTAAGATATTACCTCTTGTTAGCCAGATATAAGAGGATTATTATCAGACACCCTATATGGTTTGAAAACCTTATCAGGATAAGGAAATTAATATACAGATACATTTAATTATTCACTCACACAAGGAAGTAGTGTATTTATAAAAAAAAGTGTTGTATGAAAAATTTTATTTTTCTTTTACAATATTATCATTGTAATATCATCCAACCAACCCTTACTTGGCATATTGTACTGAAATGTTTAATGCCAGCCATTGTTTTTGCGCTTTGAACAGAGTGTGAGAAGGGTTAGAACTTTTGTCAGGGTTTTTTTTATAGTGTCTGTGACCCCAAACGGGCAGATTTCCCCTTTCTTCCTGTCCCAAGAACAACACTGACACAATGAAATAGGAAGTGTGGGGAAATCGCCAGCACACAGACAGCAATAAAAGGCTGACAGAAATTCTAACTTTCCCCAGTCTACTATTTGCTTCTTTTTTCCTGTAGGAGAAGTGAAGCTGTTATCACCAGCATAAAAAAAGAGAAAGGACAGAGACTGGCAGGAGTTCTGCTTCCTCCAGTGCCTTTATTGTTGCATGTATCCCACCCACTCACACTCTCTGTTTTGTCTGTATCCAATACAGAAACTAAAGGGAAAGTTTTATATCCAGGGCCAGGGTGCAATCTTTAACCACTTGCCTACCAGGCACGAACACACCCTTCCTGCCCAAGCCATTTTTCAGCTTTCAGCGCTGTCACATTTTGAATGACAATTGCGCAGTCTTGCAACACTGTACCCAAATAACATTTTTATAATTTTTTCCCCACAAATAGTGCTTTCTTTTGGTGGTATTTGATCACCTCTGCGGTTTTTATTTCTTGCGCTATAAACAAAAGAAGAGGGACAAATTAAAAAAAACACACTTTTTGCTATAATAAATATCCATTTTTTTTTTTTTAAAACAATTTTTTTCCTCAGTTTAGGCCGATACGTATTCTTCTACATAAAAAAAAAAATCGCAATAAGCGTATATATATTGATTGGTTTGCGCAAAAGTTATAGCGTCTACAAAATAGGGGCTAGATTTATAGCATTTTTATTATTTTCTTTTTTTTTTTTACTAGTAATGGCGGCGATCTGCGATTTTTATCATGACTGCGATATTGCGGCGGACATATCAGACACTTTTGACACATTTTTGGGACCATTCACATTTATACAGCGATCCGTGCTATAAAAATGCATTGATTACTGTATAAATGTGACTGGCAGGGAAGGGGTTAACACTAGGGGGTGATTGAGGGGTTAATATGTTCCCTATGGGAGTGATTCTAACTGTGGGGGGAGGGGACTGACTGCGGAGGTGACCGATCGGTGTCCCTATGTACAAGGGACACACCATCGGTCTCCTCTCCTCTGAAAGCATGTGGATCTGTGTGTTTACACACACAGATCCACATCCTGCTCAGTTACTGGGCAATCGCGGGTGCCCGGCGGACATCGCGGCCGCCGAGCACGCGCATTGGGTCCCCAGCGACGCGGCGGCATGCGCCCCGTAGTGGCCTGCAAAGGAAATCACGTCATATGACGGTGGCCCAGAACAATAGGTTCTTCGTCCCGCCGTCATATGACAGTATGCGGGCGGGAAGTGGTTAAAGAGGAAGTACATTTACTACATGATCAGCTGAGTTCAATTATTGGTGATCACGATGTAAACGTTCCCGGTTATCGACCTTTCTTTTCCTCATGCTGTCACAGCGTGAGGAGAGGAGAGAGACAGTAAATGGCTAGTGTAATAGGAGACATCTTCACTGATAACCAGGGCACTGATCGTCCGTGTCCTGATGATCAGTGCAGCCCCAGCAGTGCCCATCAGTGCTGTCTATCAGTGCCAATCAGTTACGCATATCAGTGCAGCTTCATCACTGCCTCCTTATCAGTGCCGCATATCAGTGCAGCTTCATCACTGCCTCCTTATCAGTGCCAACCAGTGCCGCATATCAGTGCAGCTTCATCACTGCCTCCTTATCAGTTTTAACCAGTGCCCATCAGTGCCGCATATCAGTGCAGCTTCCTCACTGCCTCCTTATCAGTGCCAACCAGTGCGGCATATTAGTGCCCACCAGTCCTGCTAACCCTATCCTCTGCCCTCATGTCTCAGGGTCTGATGAGGAAGCCGCAGCTGTTCACTGTGAATGGCTGTGGCTTCCCCATCAGACCCTGAGACAATAACAGTTTACTGCGCCTGGGGTGAGTCAAATTTAGATGGGGGGTGCTCAATTTTAGTTTTGCCTAAGGTAGCACAAAAATAAAGTACACCACTGGCCACTGATGCATTAGTGATCAGTGGCAGTTAATTAACCCCTTTGTGCTGCATTAGTGGCACCAGTGTCAGGGTTTATTAACCCCTTCATGCTGTAGCCAGTGGTAGTACATTAACCCCCTCCATGCTGCATATTACTAATAGCATTACAAATGAACAACCCCCCCAAGAGTTAATCATTTCAGGCAGTTCACACAACTAAGACACTGACACAACAGTGCCTTAGGTTTTTAGCAGCTTCAAACTCACTTGCACTGTTGCACAGGGCTTCACTGGCTCCTTGCAGGTCTTAGCAGCAGCGCTCTCCTCTGCTCTTTCATCCCGCCTCCCGGCCTCTGAATGACATCACGCCGGGCGGGACTAGGAAGCTCCTGTTGGGAGGAGATGACTCTGCCTCACAGAGAAGTGATTGCTTTGGACTTTGTGTGCTGGTGCACATAGCATACACGCTATGTGCACTGCTCTGATGCAGATAGAACACAGGGTAGCAGTGGCTGGCGGGTCTCATGCCTGGCTGCATCGGTGCGGTGCAGTCAGCCTTTTTACGAGGCATCAGAGACCTCCCTGACCCCCAGCCTAGTCCACCCCTGCCTCCTGGAAGGTTCAGCAGTGGCCGGCAGCTCTGCCACTACCTCCACATTTGCAGCAAGCAGCGTTGTATACAAAAGACCTTTACCAGTCCGGCCCGCTCACCCCGACAGCTTGGGGACACTGACCTGGGACATTCCCTCCTACTCTCCACACACAAATTAGGTGGCTGCAAGGCCCCTGTAAATGTGAGGCCTAAGGCGACCACCTAATTTGCCTAATTAGAGAGCCGCCTCTGATTGTCAGTGTCTCTTTTCATTTGTTCTATCCTGCCCTATATTATCTTTGGTATATCCTGTTATGTGCTGATGTGAGGTGAGCCAGGAAAACTGAAAATTATCAAATACTTACCGCCCATCCTCACATCAGCACAGGACTCCCTCCCTAGTGGCCTGTCGCAGGCTAGGTTATCGAACATATTAGTTGGGGGAGGGGCTGTTTTTTATTCAGCTTGGAACAGGTGGTCATGTGGGGCTCCAGAGGAGGTGTTAACCCATTATGTGCTGACCTGAGGATGGCCCAGGAAAGGAAAATTACGGTAAGTATTTGATAAAAATATTTTGTACAATGTTTCAATGAAGATAGCTATGTTTTATATTATGGAAATTGAGTCCTTTTATTTTTATTTGTATAATAAAGTTGTGATGTTTTCATGAAATGATGTCTATTATGTATGACATAGTAAAATCCCATTTCTCCTCCACCCTTTCTTGATTTTGGGGTTTAAGGTGTTATAGGCAGTACTTGATGGGGGGGTGGCACCTATAGAAGGTATATAATTTGCTAAAAAATAGTATGCACCCACCCCCTGGTTCTAGTTTTAATTTTTAGAGTTGTCATTGGTGCAAGAGGTGAGGGTAAATAATCCAATGTTTCGGTGACAACTGTCTAAGATGGGAATTCCCCTCATATTTGGAAGATTTCTTCTCCTTTCCTGTTGTATCTTTAAGACCTGAAGTGAACAGGAATCTTCCCAATAGGACGCAGACAGTAAAATAAAATGACCTGAAAGGGCTTTTAACCATTCACTGCTCTATCTGAAACTAAATAAAAGGTTTGTCTATACAAAGGCTTTAAAGTGCAACTCCAGCCACAACTTGGTGTGAATAGGGCGAGTAGAGTTAGAACCTCTGTTAGCCTTTTATTGCTGGTCCATATACATGAGCAGGGTATGTGCCAGGGCACACCCTATCACTATGTGTGGTGCCGCTATCCCCACCTTGTTGGCCCCCCACCCCGCAGTAATGCTGGCTTACCTCTTCTCCTCTACCCCCAGTTGCTGCAGGGTATGTTTCAGGTTGGAGAGCAAGGGAATGGGCTACTACATATGTAATTTACCTTCCTTTTCTAAATGAACATGGTGAACACACTCACTCACTGTGTCCATTCATAATTTAAGCATAGTAAAATATGTTTACTATGCTTCAGTTTGTGAATGAACTGCAAGCCAGAGCACTTCCCATTCATTCACTGCTGTGCACACCTATGTGCTGGTCCCAGTCCTTCCTTTAAAAATAATCACTGTCTCCAGGACAGAAAGAAAGCAATACAAAAAAACTGATGGAGGTGTAGCAGGCATGTTGTAATGCAATTTCTCCTTTTGGCCACAAGATGGAGAGATGCTGACTGGTCCTTCTAGAAAAACTCAGACACAGAGCATACTGGGAAAAGGGGGAGTTTCAGGTGATGGGGGGATGGAAGAGAGGGAAGTATTGAGGTAAAAGAAAGAAAGAGTGCTGACAGGAGACAGAGGAAAGGAGATTGCTTAAAAGAGAGGGAGATACCAAGGCTCAAGTCCTGTGCTGGGACACAGTGACACTTAAAGTGATTGTAAACCCTTACAAACCACTTGGACCTACAGGTAAGCCTAGATTAAGGCTTACCTGTAGGTCAAAGAAATATCTCCTAAACCTACACGGTTTAGGAGATATTTCCCAAAAGACAGGCACCGCTGTCTACGGCGCATGCGGCGTAGACAGCGGCGTGCAGGCGCACCATGTGCGCCGCTCTCAACGGCAATATGCCGCGAGTGACGGCTCCTGTACGATTGCGCGGGATTGACGTCATTACGGCACCGTCGAATGACAGCACCGGAGCCGCGAGACCCACCAAGAAGATGGAGGCTCCGTACACAAGCGGACAGTGGTGACTTCGCTAGCTCCTGTGTCAGGTAAGTGACACATAATGGACTACTATGCGATGCATAGTAGTCCACTATGCTTTACCATTAGGGTTTACTTCCTCTTTAACAGTGAGGAGAGGAGGAGTGTGTGAGGTGAAGGAACTGAGGTGCCAGAGTGAGGAGAGAGACACACGCTGACACCAGGGACTGTGTGCCTCAACAGAGGAGGAGGGATATCCTAAAGCCCGGGAAAAGTAGAGATGTGTGGAGATATGAAAAAAATGCTATGAGAGGGATTTTTGGAGCTGAGGGGAGAGAGAGACACACACACTGACACCAGAGAGTGTGTGACCAATTATTAAGGAGAGAGAGAGCTGTCTGAGTAGAGCAGGCTGAGGTACCAGCATCAGGCTAAAGGAGAGAGAGAGCCATCTAAAGGAGAGAGAGCCATCTAAAGGAGGGAGAGGTTTCTGAGAAGAGCGGGCTGAGGTACCAGCATCAGGCTAAAGGAGAGAGAGACACACACTGACACCAGAGAGTGTGTGACCTATTATAGAGCGAGAAAGCCAAGCCTTTCCAGAGACTGCCAAGAGAGAGAGTGTGGTGAGGTGACCAGACTGTGTGGTGTAACTCCACCAGAGAGAGACACATTTTTCCTGAGACGACCTGCAAGAAGATAGAGGACATATATATCTGGCTGACCTCTGGCAGGTGGTATCGCATGACCTAGTATCAGCTCTTATGTGAGTACTTTCAGTTATGGCCATTTATCTGTTCATCATCATCATCCTTAATCCCTCTACCCCTCCAGTCTGTGGCTATATCAAACTATAATGGTGATCTTTTTTATCCCCTTT
Organism: Lithobates sylvaticus; assembly: GCA_028564925.1. Taxonomy (NCBI): domain Eukaryota; kingdom Metazoa; phylum Chordata; class Amphibia; order Anura; family Ranidae; genus Lithobates; species Lithobates sylvaticus. The sequence continues at coordinate 300,588,171 of CM053026.1, forward strand.
CTAGTATATGGATGCACTTGCTTCTGATGAGTGGATAGAAGTCCACGAAACGTCGTCAAGCTTATTTTGATGCATCCATCTTATATGTATGATTCTAGATGGTTTTTATTGCTCTACCACCCTGATATAATGTAATGCCTACTCCATTTGAGGGACTGTGATGTACAATATTTACTTTCTGTGTCATGTTGGTGACTATCCTCAATATATATGTTGATACTTTGTATTTTATATGCCAATGCGTTATTATGCTTTTATATGGGTTGATCCATGCCCTATCTTTGGTCTAATAAAGAATATAATTTTCTACATATGTATATGGTTGTGTCTGGCTCTACCTCACGCACCTCATCTAAAGTCCCACCCTTCCCCCCTCTTTCAAGAAGATAGAGGGAGCCAGGATCGGTGTCACCCACACATTCCGCCACCGTTAAGCTCAGGAACACTGATCGGTGACCCAAGCAGCACCCAGCTCAGCGGAGATGACCCGCGCCGTTTCAGGGATCGCGATATCCATCCAGGTATCAGGTCAGCCGCTGCCTCTAGTCTTCACCTTGCGAGTTTTGCTACCAGTCATCTCGATTGGCCCTCAGACGGGGATCCGGTGCCCTACAACATCGCTAGGAGCATCAGGAGCCTGAACCAGCACCTGGGTTTATCATGTATGTATCGTTGTCATCGCACAGAGGATTGGTGTGAGGGTGCAAACCCAACATCCTTCTTGACACCATACTGACACTGCATGCAGACACCAATTTCCCCTTGTAGTGTCACGGGATGCTTGTTTGGAGCTGCCATCTCTAGTAGTTTGCCCTTTTAAATCTCTACCAACAGAACATTCTAGAGGATTACTGCTCCATGCAAGCTTGTTTAAACCTACTATTTCAAAACAAGGGCCCCACCGTTTGCTAGCAGAAGACACTAGTATTCTTCACCTCAGGACCTGCAACATTACAGAACTGTGCTTACTGTACTTGTGTAACCGTTTTCTTTTCGTTGTGTGTTTGCCTCTCAAAGGTGTTTGCGGCCCAGAAGGATCTGAGAAGTTGACAAGTCTTCTCTCCTCCCTCTCAGCGCCTGTGTTAAGGGCATATAGATTACTGCCCTTTCTATACCTGCAGTTGCTTAATATTGAAGGTTGTCTTTTCTAATGTATTAGTTATTTGTAGCAAGGTTTAACAGTGTTGTAAGTTTCCATATACTTTAAACCGTGCTAATATATTTAACTTGTTTATCACTAGCAGGTATGTGTCTATTTTTGGTGATAATCCACACCCAGGATAATGGTATTTACTGCATGCGTCCTTAAATGTGTTTGCAGTAATTTTATTTAACCAAGTGTGTCAGAGGGGCTGAGTTCATTCTTGGAGTTGAGGCAGAGATTCCAAATACACCAAGCATCTCCTTCAGGGGTGGTGCTACAGAGGTATTATCACTTTTGTAATGGGGGGAAATGGGGGGGATTCTCCCCCCATGGGAAGACAGACAACAACAAAGACGAAAGAACAGGCCATGCTCAATCCACGGCAAGAAAAACTTTTTAATCATGGAAACGAGAGGATGTTTAAAGCGGAGGTCCACCCAAAAGTGGAAGCTCCACTTAACTGCCCCCCCTTCTGTACCACATTTGGCACCTTTCGGGGTGAGTGGGTACCTGTTATTGACAGGTACCCATCCCCACTTCCGAGAGATCCCTCCTCCTTCCAGGCCATTCAGAAAGCGCAGCACACCACGAATGGTGGTGGCAGCACCCGAGAACCAATGGAAAAAATCGGCTGGGGTGCCGACATCGCTAGATTCCATGACAGGTAATACTACATACTACAGAACAGGACGCGACTTGTCAGGCGGCTAGGTCACCTGACGAGTTGCCCCGGTGTGAACCGGTTCTTAGGGAGCCCACTTCATAGACATACTGTCATAGACATACTGTAGTATTATGTTTCTATATGTTTCTTTCTTCTAACATGTTACAGGTTTCATTCCTATCTATCTCCCGGCCAATAAAGCGGACGGTTGCCAGGCAAATAAAAGTTGCTCTGGTTGTTTTAATTTTTTCTTTACAGTACCCACTCCGACCAGACTCCCTGCATCACTTGAGCATGTACAAAGGGGAGCAGGCAGGGATTTATTTTTTACCAAAAACATGTAGCAGAATACATATTGGCCTAACTTGATGAAGAAATTAGATTTTTTTTTTTTTTTACATTTTTTTCATTGGATATGTTTTATAGCAGAAAGTAAAAAATATTGTTGGTTTTTTTTTTTTCAAAATATTCGTTTTTTTGGGGTTTATAGCGCAAAAAAAAAAAAAGGAAAAAAAAAAGGACATCAATATTATTTGATAATTGGCAATTGTCAGTTAAAGCAACGCAGTGCCGCATCGCAAAAAAAAGGCCTGGTCATGAAGGTGGGTAAACCTTCCGGAGCTGAAGTGGTTAATATTTGTGTCACTGTTTCTGATTTAGGAAAAACTATATTTCTTTGTACATACTTTTGAGGGGGTACCCCAGGAAGGGAATCTAAAATGTTTTTTTTTCCCCTGTTCTTCACCCTGTTCTTCCCCCGCAAGGGTTAAACTCACTCAATACATTACATTAACTATTTATATTCCTTAGGGCCAGATCACACCATAGAAACGCAGTCTGGATGCGTTCCAGATGTTTTTCTGCATGCGTATTTTTGCACAGTCCAGTGCGTTTTTAATGCAGTCCAGTGCATTTTTCCCCTCTCCAGTTTTTAGTGTTTCAGTACAGTCCAGTGCAGTAAAAATGCAGCATGTTCTACTTCTTTTTGTTTTTTAGTTTACATTTCTTTAGCTGCTTCCTGGTTTCGGTCCTTGGCTTAAATGATGTCATACATCCCAGGAGTCTTCATAGGAATTTTTTTTTCATCTGAAGTAGGGGAGGAGGGGCTTTCTCAGTTAAGCACACCCTCCTTCCTGCATGCCGAGCTAAGGCCAGATGGATTCCAGGAAGTAAATGCTACATGAACCATCTGTTCCCTACTCAAGATAGCCACAGCTGTAAATGCAAAGGGAATGTTTTTGAAAGTGGTTTATCAATAAAATAAAGCATGGAGACATGGATGGATGGGTGAGTTTTCTTTGAATTTAAAAAATGAATTAGGTATATTGCGTTTTCAGTTTTTCAGACATTAAGCCTCAGTGTGAAATTGTGTAATTATATATATATATATATATATATATATATATATACACCGTAATATAAATTTACACACACACAGTATTAGAGTTGGGCTGAACACCCCCCGGTTCAGTTCTCTCGATCATTGCAAAAGTTCGGACCCGAACCCCATTGAAGTCTATGGGACCCGAATTTGAAAAAGTCCTAATTTTGAAAGGCTTATCTGCAAGTTATTGGCTATAAAAAAGGTAGGGGGCCTGAGTACTGCCCTGGGGGGACATTTATAAACCGCTGTATGGTCTTTGCCACTGTGCTGCAGCTCAGTTTCAGGGTCTTGGCAATCTTCTTATAGCCTAGGCCATCTTTATGTAGAGCAACAATTCTTTTTTTTCTCAGATCCTCAGAGAGTTCTTTGCCATGAGGTGTCATGTTGAACTTCCAGTGACCAGAATGAGAGCGTGAGCACGATAACACCAAATTTAACACACCTGCTTCCCATTCACGCCTGAGACCTTGTAACACTAATGAGTCACATGACACTGGGGAGGGAAAATGGCTAATTGGGCCCAATTTGGACATTTTCAATTAGGGGTACACTCACTTTTGCTGCCAGCGGTTTAGACATTAATGGCTGTGTGTTATTTTGAGGGGACAGCACATTTACACTGTTATGCCCCGCACACACGGTCAGACTTTCCAACAGAAAATGTGCGATCGGAGCGTGTTGTCGTAAATTCCGACCTTGTGTAGGCTCCATGGGACATTTTGCATCGGAATTTCCGCCTCCCAAAATTTGAGATCTGGTTCTCAAATTTTCCGACAACAATCTGTTCGCGCAAATTCCGATCGTGTGTACACAATTCCGACGCACAAAGTGCCACGCAAGCTCGGAATCAAGCAGAAGAGCAGCACTGGCTGTTGAACTTAATTTTTCTCGGCTCGTCGTATGTGTTGTACGTCACCACGTTCTTGACGTTCGGAATTTCCGAACCGACTTTGTGTGACCGTGTGTATGCAAGACAAGTTTGAGCCAACATCCGTCGGAAAAAATCCCATGGATTTTGTTGTCGGAATGTCCGATCGTGTGTACGCGGCATTATACAAGCTGTACACTCACTACTTTACATTGCAGCAAAGTGTCATTTCTTCAGTGTTGTCACATGAAAAGATATAATAAAATATTTACAAAAATGTCAGGGGTGTACTCACTTTTGTGAGATACTGTATGTACTTTTATTAATTTCTATTGAAATTACATTCTCCACTTTTATGGCAGTTTCTACCAATATTACAGACATAGCACAAGCAAAGGCTAACTTACCTAAGCCAGTCTTCAGGCTGTCTTTTGTTACAAACAGTTCTAAAATTCTTTCTGAGCACAAGAATGTCCATTCATAAAGTCTTGTCACAAAATCTTGAAGAATTCTGCCTGTAATCTTCAGTGCATATAATCTACCTGAAAGCTTCAAAGGGTCATTTAATACTTGGAAACCAGAAAACAGCCCTTCAAAAGCTGTTGCTATAACCTCAAGTACTGTATACATCCATTTCATTAGATATCCTGTGCTTCCCTTCAGCAATACGGCATTCATAGAAAGAAAGAAATATATATTTTTAAATATGCTAGTTTCTTTGCTTTGCTTGAGAACAGCTGTACATTCCACAATACCAAAAGATCAATAATAATGAGAAAAGTGTACAGACCACATAGCTGAGATAAGAATGAATCTAGGTGAACCCAAGTTGCACAGGCGTGGCCTTTAAAAGAAAAAAGGTTTTAGCCTAGGTTCACATTGGAGCAATTTGGCATGCGATTTCTTAAATCGAATGGCAAATCGGCGGCAATTGCAATGGCACCGCCTGAATCGGTCAGAAGCCGCATCGATCCCCAAAAGTATTTTCTGTACTACTTTTGGCGACTTCAGGGTGTGATTTCATAGACATCTGTGCAGCAACCCGCAAAATCTCCCCCGAAGTCGGGACTGACAGCGGGAATGAAATCGTGCGAGTTCAGCTGAACGATTTAATTCCCGCTGTCAGTGGGAACCTAGACTAAGTTACAATTAAAACAGAGAAGTGCTGATTCAGATTCAGTGCAGCCTAATGCCACGTACACACGAGCGGATTTTCCGTCGGAAAAATCTTGGATGTTTTTTCAGACGGAATTCCGCTCAAGCTTGGCTTGCATACACACTGTCACACAAAAGTTTGCTGAACTTTTGACCGTAAGGAACGCGTGACGTACAACACTACGACGAGCCAAGAAAAGGAAGTTCAATGCTTCTGAGCATGCATCGAATTGTTTCCGAGCATGCGTAGGAATTTTGCACGTCGTAATTGGTACAGACGATTGGAATTTCCAATCAAAACTTTTTCCGACCAAAGAATTGAGAACCTGCTCTCAATCTTTTGCTGGCTGGAGTTCCGCCAGCAAAAGTCCGATGGAACATACACACGGTCGCATTTTCCGACCAACAGCTCTTATCGGACTTTTGCTGGCGGAATTTCCAATTGTGTGTACACGGCATTAGAGATTGAATCTTGATTTTGATATGCATGCATTTCTCTATGTTACAGTGATATTATATATATTTTTTATTTTGTTTAGGTACATGTGTTCTGTCCTTGCTACACGTTGCCCTGTCTGCAACTGAAAATACAGCTAAATCCTCCTAGTCTGCAATAAACCAGACTGAAGCTCTTTTAAAAAACAGGGTGGGTGAAACTATTAGAGAAACATGATAAAAGTACATATAATCAGGATTTGAAATATATAGAAAATACAATAGACAGGCTGTGCCAGGGGTGGATCCAGAGTCTAGTCTCAGGAGGAGCACTGCCAGGCAATTTATCAGAGAAATGGCTGGTGTTTGGCGCTTCACTCATCCTGGCACCATGGTTGTTATGGTGTCAGGATGATTAAAGCGCATTATTTCTATTATTACAGTGTAATATAAAATAAAATAGTTCAGCTCACCATAATGCAGAATCAGTGGGAGCCCTGAGTGTGTCACTTGCAATGTCACCTGCCACAAGTTGTGCATTGTCACTTGCCACGTTGCCTGTCACCAGATGCAGATTGTCACTTGCCACGTCACCTGCCACAAGTTGTGCATTGTCACTTGCCATGTCACCTGCAACACGTTGCGGATTGTCACTTGCCATGTCACCTGCCACAAGTTGCAGATTGTCACTTGCCACAATTTGCGGATTGTCACTTGACACAATTTGCGGATTGTCACTTGCCATGTCATCTGCCACAAATTGCGCATTGTCACTTGCCACCTCGCCTGTCACCAGATGCAGATTGTCACTTGCACGTCACCTGCCACAAGTTGTGCATTGTCACTTGCCATGTCACCTGCAACACGTTGCGGATTGTCACTTGCCATGTCACCTGCCACAAGTTGCAGATTGTCACTTGCCACAATTTGCAAATTGTCACTTGCCATGTCATCTGCCACAAGTTGCGCATTGTCACTTGCCACGTCGCCTGTCACCAGATGCAAATTGTCACTTGCCATGTCACCTACCACACTTTGCGGATTGTCCCTTGCCAAGTCACCTGCCAGACTTTGCGGATTGTCACTTGCCACGTCGCCTGCCACACATTGCGGATTGTCACTTGCCAAGTCACCTGTCACCAGATGCAGATTGTCACTTGCCACGTCACCTGCCACACTTTGCGGATTTTCACTTGCCACGTCACCTGCCACACGTTGCCGATTGTCACTTGCCTGCTACAATTGTCACTTTCCTGCTAAGGTGGGGATTGTCATTTCCTGTGTCCCAGAGTGAAATCAGGCAGCAGACAGATGATGTAATCTCTCTGCTGCCCTCTGCTGCCTGCACAGTGAGGGCAGAACTGCAGGGATGCAGGGTGGGTACCGGGCAGTGAGACATGATGTCATCTCTCTGCTTCCCCACCCACCGGCCTGCTTTTTGGCCAGCCACCCGCTCACCTGCCGACTGGCCCGCCCGCTCACCCGCCAAGCCGCCCGCCCGCTCACTCACCCGCCCGCCTGCCGAGCTGCCCACCCACCTGCCGAGCCGCCCGCTCACTCAACCGCCGAGCTGCCCACCTGCTCACTCACCCACTAATTGGCCTGTCGCTCACCCGCAACTAATTTCTTGGGGGCAATTGCCCCGTTGCCCCCTGGGCTGTGTATGGCAGTAAATGATTCATACCAGCGATGCTGCCATTAGCAGATGTAAAGAGATGCAAGTTCCAATCCAACATGTACTCTGATAGCTGGTTCCTTATCTCTAGTCTCTAAGATGGCATCTGAGCTCCCAGGATGCACCTGTATCTCTTCCTAGACTGAAGAATGATGGGAAGTTTTACTAAAGCTGAACAGTTTCTAGATTCTGCAAAAAACAGTAAATTTACTACATCAATCTGGCATTGCAGGCAAAACAACTTAACCACTTAAGGACCGGAAGAATTTCCCCCTTAATGACCAGGCCATTTTTTGCAATACAGCACTACGTCCCATTAACTGAAAATTGTGCGGTCATGCGATGCTGTACCTTTTTTTTGGGTGGTGTTTGATCACCTCTGCGGTTTTTACATTTTGTGCTATAAACAAAAAAAGAGCGAAATTTTTGAAAAAAAGCTATATTTTTTACTTTTTGCTATAATAAATATCCCCCCCTTCCCAAAAAATATAAAAAAACACATTTCTTCCTCAGTTTAGGCCAATATATATTCTTCTACATATTTTTGGTAAAATGTCAATAAGCGTATATTGATTGGTTTGCGCAAAAGTTATAGCGTCTACAAAATAGGCAATGGTTTAAGGACGTTTTTTATGGAATTTCCTTTTCTTTTTACTAGTAATGGCAGCGATCTGCAATTTTTAGCGGGACTGCGACATTGCGGCAGACAGATCGGACACCTTTGACACATTTTTGAGACCATTGACATTTATACAGCGATCGGTGCTATAAAAATGCACCGATTACTGTATAAATGTCACTTGTAGGGAAGGAGTTAACACTAGGGGGCAATCAAGGGCTTAAATGTGTTCTCTGCTAGGGGTTTCTAACTGTGTTGTGATGGGACTAAGTAGGAACACACGATTTGTCTCTCCTTTCCTGACAGAATGGGGATGTGTGTGTTTACACACACACCCCCGTTCTGGCTCTCGTGCCAGCGATCGCGCCTTTCCAGTGGCGCTTTCACGCCTGCTAGAGCTGTTTAAAGGGCCGACGTACAGCTATGGCGATTCGCAGGAATGTGCCAACCTGCCGCAGTATAATGTCAGCAAGTGGTTAATGGATATCCTGCTGGAGGTAGAACAGCATGCAGGTTGCGAGATTCTGCAGGAGCAGGTTTAGCTTGTTTCTATATGTATCTCAATTGTCTGGTGTACACCAGAATCAGAATGTATTTTTGAAAACAGTATGAATGCAACAAATATCAATGTTAATTCCAATTACAGTTATTTATACCGTTGTGCTCTCTTGAACTGCACACTGAATGTGGGAATTGTGGTGTAAAGAAGCCCTTACTTTTTACTTCTTGTTTGTTGTTTCAACTCTTAGGTCTCTAGTCTAGATGGAGATGATTATTATAGAAAAACTCCATCTAGTGGCCATAATGTGGCATGCTCCCTGAACCACTTTATTTGAATAAAAAACATTCAATCTGTAGAGGAAATTAAAAAAAAAACATTTGATTTTTCTCATTCACACGGACTGAATGTATCAGCAGTTTTGCTGGATGAACAGCTATGTAAACTTTTTTTTTTTTTTTTTCATAACTACACCCCTTAAATGATGCATCTGATACACACTAGTTGGACTTCTATTTGATTGTTTTATGTTGTACACTGTATACAGCTATATATATATATATATATATATATATATATATATATATATATATATAAAATTATCATGTTAACTTTGCTTAAAAAAAGTGTACAATGTGCTGCAGATATCCAATTAAAATAGGTAATTTGTTTGAAAATAATTGTTATTCTTTAATAGTAAAATAATGTATTCTGTATTTGTCCAGGGGCACTTTTGCACATGCAGTAGCTTCTTATGTGTAATGGGTGCCCTGACCTATAATATATTTTCATTAAACAGGGTAGGAGTTGCAGTTATTTTATGGAATGTCTGTTAGCTATCGTTAAGAAAACCTCAGTAGCAAATGGCTAGTTATCAAAGCAAATCCCAGTGGTCTCATTAAGTGATTTTTTGACCCTACGGACATAAAATACTTGCCATAAACTCTCTTCAAATCCCTACCCATAAGTAAAAGCCAACAAACTGCAGTAAAACAGGAATTCCCTTACCAGCAAATACTTAGCTACTGTCCTGAACTTGCTCTGAATGTTTTTTCTTCCATTGGGTGGCCCATGCATATGTGATTATTATGGAGAACAATATGTTATATACACAAATAGACTGAAGGGTGTGTGTGTGCGGGTTATTAGTTGGACATCTTGAAAATTTTCAAAGTGAACTTGAATATGGTAGTTTCAAGCTGAACTTCTAGTTCAGTGACCCTTGGCATTCCTAAAGGTGATAAATGTAAAAATGTCACATCCAAATAGAAATGTTTCTTCTGTTTTTGTTAAAATTATTATCTGACCGTTTTATGACCACAAACATTAAAAAGATTTAAAATAAGCAAAAGAAACCTTGAAATGCACAACCTGATTTTTTTTGTAAAAATTTTTTGTGTTAAATGCTGAAGAGGGATTCATGCTTTTGTCATATATGTACTGTAGGTAATACTTTATTGGATAGTTTTTACTTAAAGTGGAACTATACATAGCTGTTTAAAAAAAAACTAACAACGGGAAGGTTTTTTTTTAACTGCAGAAGAGACCTACTACATCTCTTCTGCAATAAATACCTTCCTGTTCAAAATCATCTTTTGTGAGTATGTGGAACTGCGCATGTGCATTTAAGTGTACAATCTCAGCATCTGCAGTACTAGCCAGGACTAAAGCTGGCCATAGATGGATCGAAATTTGGTGGGTTCAGCAGGGACTGGCTGAATTACCAACCATCTATGGCCATTCCCACTCAACAGACCTCGATCTAATGATCAACTTCTGTCAAACTGGACTGTTGGAAAACTTTCAGTGGCTTCAGCGCTTATCAGTGTATTCCGACAGCACAGGAGTCGCTGCTGTCAGAATACAGTAGCACAGCAGGGTAGACACCTTCCTTCTCGCTGATCGAAAAAGAAAAAGGGTATTTGGCCCACTTAAGCATTGTACAGCACTGATTGCAAAGTCATGAGTATGTCTAGGGTATCGTGCTTTGCATTGCTGGGCATTGTAGTCCAAATAAATAACCCTTCCCTTAGCCCCAAGGTGCATAAGAGAGTGTGGTACTATATAGGACTAGTTTACACTAGCATTGTTTTCTGAAGCATTCTTCAAAGGGGGCTTCGTAGGTGGGGAGGAAACAATATTACCTTTTATAATCTTACACCTGGCACCAGCGAGTCACTGTTGCGGGACAGTTGCGGGGTGCCCCCATTCAATTGCATGGGTCTCGTCCAGCGGGCGGTAGTGCCCACTGAACACAACAGTGGGGATCATTTTTGCCACACCATGATGCAAAGCATTACCACCACAGCACATGTACTATGATGCCTTTGTGGCTGAGCTGCATTTTAACCTCCCCCAAACACATGTGTAACCGAGGCCTTAGGGACTCGTCATCAACTTTTTCACTGGCTGAACCTTGACTGCCTCAGTTTTCTGCTTGTTAAACTGTTTAGACACAAACCCATATAGAATTTAAAGTAGAACTATAGGCAAAACTTTTTTTTTCATTTTGGATAGAGTAAGGGAGGGATACAATCTCATTAAGGTTTATTTTTGCCATCTTTGTCCCATTGGGGAGATTTACTTTTACTTCCTGTCCCATAGCCAAAACAGGAGAGGAGAGGATATCCCTGGAAATTAAGGGAATTCCTTGGGGACACCCAGGTCACCAGAACTAGCATCCCCACTAGACTTCACCTCTATTACTTTTCTGGGGCCATCCAAAATTTGCGAATTTCTATTAATTTCTCTATTCAATGATAATTTATTAGGTAGACTTCTGTTAAGTGGTATTGGCAACCGATGAATTGAAATTCAACCGGTCCTTGCTGAACCCGTCAAATTTTGATCCATCCATGGGCAGCTTAAATCAACCCATTTGTATTGTAGTGGGATGCCCCTTTGTCCAAATTCTTGTGCAGGTCCCTTTAACTCAACTCCCCACAATCCTCTGAGCTCCTGGATCCGCCCGGGGGATATAAATGTCAGCTCCACCCAGCTTCCTGTGCTCAGAGAGATCCTGCCTGATGGGACAGCAGTGATTGGGCAAGTGAGCTGTTCCTAGGTGCTGGGTCCTCCCCTGTTAAGTCTGGTGTGCGGGCCACCAGCAGTGAGCACAAGAGCACGCAGCATCTTTCCAAGCCCCAGTCACTGGAGAGGACTCTGTTACAGTCCATTTTCAGAAGCTGTCCATGAAGTGGGTTGGCCCTATCTGCAGCCACCAGAACCTCCTGACCGAAGCAAGCAGAAAGCAGTGCCAGCAAGAAGTTTGTGCCAGCAGGAGGTCCACTCAGCTCAGTCTGTTGAAAGAACGATTACTATCTTGGACATGTGAGATTCTTTATGCTTTTTCTTCACGTTCATATTAATGTTCTGTACTATATACCAGTGTTCACACGATCTCCGGTACAATTTATGTTGAAGTTCATTGTTAAGTAAAATAGTAATTGCATATCACCGCTGGTCTGATCATTTGGCTAAAACCATTACACTACACTATATTTAGACAACTTCAAATTCAGATCCCTTGCCAGTGACCACTGGGGACCAGAAAAGGTACTGTACCCCCAGCAAAGTGAAAACTGACAACCTATTACATGATTCTTTGGTGTGACATAAAGGTAAAGACAGTAAATAGACTGAACTTACATTTTAAAGTATCATAAGGGATAATGTTTTTTTTAAAGACGTCCTGGGAAGCCTAATTATATTAGAAGGCAATTCTAACCTATTGGTTTTCAAACAATACAAAAATCAGCACTTTTTAACATATATGTTTATTGGAACAACGTTTGAAGGATAACCTTCAGAAATAAAGAGACTTTTGAAGCACGATACTGACAACAACAATTCAATTAAATAAAATATATTTATTCAGTTTCAGTTAAAATGTAAAGTGGAATAGAACATAACCACCACATCATTTGTTTTGTAGATGTAGTCATATACCAATATTAAGAACAATACAGATGCGTAAACAATATATATTCCGCTGGTAAATGCTGACGTGTTTCACAGTCCTCAACTGCTTCATCAAGGGCGCCTTGGGAGTATCTGAAAAGTTGAAAAAAATTTGACAGTACAAACATACTCATAAATTGGTTAAATAATCCAATGAACCAGGCGCACTGAGCCATTTTCAAGTGAGAGAACCGCATTGGAAACTTCTCCCCAAAAAATCACATGAACATTGTGAAAACCATTAAAAGAGTGGGAGTGCTTAACCAAAATGGATAATACATGTCAGTCACAAGTCCAAATGTTCAATAAATTCAAATAGTCAGTTTATTCTAATGCACACAGGACATATATTTAACTCTCCTAGAAGCCAGCTGCATTTTTGCAGAACAAATGTCTGATGTTTGTAAGTGTCTAAAGATTTTGCTATCTTTTAGAAGCTTTTACAGACGTCAAGCTCTTGGGCATTAATTAATTTAATTGGCCGGAATAAATAATTTGGTCATTGAAATGAATTAATGCTCAAGCACTAGCTTTTAGGCACATTTAGTATCTTTGAGCAGCTTCTAGCAGCTTTTAGTAGTGTCAAGTGTTTTATTTTTGCCCAAACTCTGCTGCTCCTGCATGCACTGGCAGTGTTTTTTAATTTTTTTCCTGCTTCTAAAAGCTCCTGCTACTAAACGCTGCTAAAAGCCAATGTGTGCATGGACACAACATACAGGGGAGTTAAAGAGGAAGTAAACCCTGATGGGTGTTACTTCCTCTTTGTTTCCCTGCAAAGGTAAAGCATAATGGGCTACTATGCATCGCATAGCAGCCCATTATGTGACTCTTACCTGCAGGAGAAGCCCGCGATGTCCCCGTTTTCCTCGCTAGTAGCGAGCTTCCATTCTTCACCCCTCTTCCTTATGGGGCCACAAACTCCGGCTCCGTGACTGGCCGGAGTCGTGTGATGACGCATGACGTCACTCCTGCGCGAATGTGCGCGGGAGCCGCCTTTAACGGCATGACCTGAGCTAGAAACAGCACAGCGTGCCCTTTCTTACTCCGGCGCATGCGCAGAAGAAATCGCGCAGAAGAAATTGCCCTACAGTGATTTGCAAATATCTCCTAGACCGTGCAGGTCTGGGAGATATTTCAAGCACCTACAGGTAAGCCTTAATCTAGGCTTACCTGTAGGTTAATGTGGTTGTAAAGGGTTTACAACCACTTTAAGAGGCAGGAACAAAAAATGCCAGAAGTCCCTAGGAGCAGCTGTAAAAACATCTTTTGTGTATGAGGCCTAAACAATGGATAAAAGCAGCTCACAGGAAAGCCAGATGTTCACAGATGGACTTAGGCTGCATTCACACCTGAGCGTAGCTTTTCAGGCAGAAAATCACGCAAATTTACCAGGTTTTTGCAGCATTTTTTGGTGGCGTTTTGTACCACAATTTCACTGCACTTTTTACAGCATTTTGACCTATGGAACAAGTTCTGTAGAGCAAATCTGCAAAATGCATGTGGAATTCCCTATGGCTTTCCCCATGACGTCAGAGGGGGGGCGGGGTCACCGTGGAAGAAGATGACGGAAGGAGAAGATGAAGAAGGAAGAGCAGAAGAAAGAAGAAAGAAGATTTAATAAAGGAATTGTCATGGTTTCCTATGGAACACAGTTCTGTAGAGCAAATCTGCAAAATGTTGATGAGGACAAGGGCGTGCCCGGTGGTTGTGGGGGTCTGCGGGCGGGGGGCTTATCGGAATCTGGAATATCCCGGCCCCCCCCTGTGTGAAATGGTAAGTGACCCCTACCATTTCACCAAAAAAGTGTCAAAAATTGTAAAAATGACAGGAGACGGTCTTTGACAATTCCTTTATTAAAATCTTCTTTCTTCTTTCTTCTGCTCTTCCTTTCTTCACATGGAAGGTGACCTTCTGGTTGACTCAGAGAAGGACGACGCCGGACGAGAAGGACGAGAAGACCGGAGGAAGAAGAAGAAGCGAATCGAAGGAAGAAGAAGATGGAAGAAGATGCCGGAAGGAGAAGATCTGTCATTTTGTTTTTTGAATTTTTCCTGCAAAAATGACACTTTGGCATTCGAATCCATTCGAATTCATTCGAATTCATTCGGATGGCAGGGCAAAAGGTTACCAATGTAAAAAAGAAAAATACCCAAATCTGCCCGATTCGAGCGACATAAAAGGGTCCGGAACTTGTTTGAGCTTCAGGCCTGATTCACACCTATGCATTTTTTGTGCTTTATGCACTTTGCAGAGAGAGTTGCACTATAGATCTTAATCTCTCATCTATTTTACAATCCTGATCTTAATCTCTAATCTTTTTTTACAATCCTGTCCTCATGCAGTTTGAATGTGGTGTGAAAAGTTTGCTGTGATAGATGTGTGCCTGATATTAACTTCTTATAGGCAAATTCCATCCACACCCACCACAGTATAAAACAAGACCACCTTTATGTGGGACACAAGCCAGGGGGATGCATGTTTGGGTTATTCCAATAAAGTGGCGTTGTTTAATTAAGTGGCAATTCAGCTCTTGCTGTCACTGAAACCTGCCTTTATGAAACCAACACTTCTCCCCTGCTTCTCTCTCCCAAGGTGGCCTTCTCTGGACTCACTCCCCTAGACCTAGTGGATGCCATGGAGGTGAAGTGGGAATCCTCCTATCCCAAGAGAGCACCTTCCAGGGTTCTCTGCCCTTCTCATCATTTGAAGATCACTGTAAACCTCTATTTTCTCCAATTTCCTTAAGAATTGCTGTGATCTACCGGCCCCCTGGACCGGTATCAACATTCCTTGATGATTTAAACCTTTAACTCTCTACTCCAGTGGTCACCAGCCCTGTCCTCAGGGCCCACTAACAGGCCAGGTTTTATGTATTACCTTGGGGAGATGCAGACTAGAATACTGCAATCACTGAGCAGCAAATGATATCACCTGTGATGTATTTCAGTTATCTTGCAAACCTGGCCTGTTGGTGGGCCCTGAGGACAGGGTTGATGACCACTGCTCTACTTCATCCGCCACTGCCTCCACCCACTGGCTCACACACTGCCCAGGATCGCCAATCACGTCAAGAATAATATTGATTCCATTTGTGATTGAAATCTCCACTCTACTGATATCACTCCCACTTAACACCCCATGTCCAATCAACACTCCCCTTTTTCAACCCTGCTACTTAAGACAAGGTCTCTCTCTCTCTCTCTCTCGTCCCCGGACCTCGGAACTGGCTAGTTCGAGGCCCAGTAACTGAGGGAGGATTCTGAAGTGTCCCGGTGTCCTCTCAGGATTGGAGAGGCACAGCAACTCGTACAAGCGACCAGTGGAGGACTCTTCAGAGGAGGGCCATGAGGCTGGCTGCTCGGTTGAGATTGTATGGACACTAGTGAATCCGCATTTCCTACGGTATCGCCGAAATGGCTGGAAGATTCAGGTACCATAGGAAAAGTTCCTAACCCATCCTTCAGTCTGTGGCAGAGACTTTCACTTGAAGTTTCACAACCTAGTCTGTGACAGAGACTGTGCTAATTCTGAATCACTTGTTGGCTGCTAAATCTGCAGACAAGGGTTTATCCAACAGTGAAGAGCCCAGTTGCAAGTGGCTACTCTCTGGGCTATCTAAGGAGACATTTATTTGATGTCAGCAGTTCTGAAGTGCCCTCTATTCTTAACTAAAAGACTGTGTTATGTTTGAACGTTTTTTTTGCAAATAAAAATCCTCAAAAGGACTTTGAGTATCGGTCTCTGCAATTACTGGGTACTAACCCTGGGAACACCTAGACAATGAACGACGAGCTACAAGGAGGAGGAGGTAATCGGTAAGCCCAGAAAATACATAGCCACCCCGCAGGGGTTATGGCGCTACATATATATATATATATATGTAGCGCTGGCTCCTGACGAGCAGGCGCTATAGCTTTTTCAAAATTAAGTTTTCTGAAGCCACAGTTGGGCTTCAGACTAATTATTCTAAAGTTCTGGTTTCTGTACCAGTTCAGCTGAGGTGCACTAGTTTCTCCTTGACTGTGGGTGTCGCTGTCACCAATGGTAGGTGTAGAAATGCAACAGGCTGAATGTATTGGGTACCCCTTTACCCAGAAACAGCTGGTGGGAGTTGGCTGCCCGCTGAGCATTCTGGGTAAGGGTACTTAAGGTACAGGCGCCATTTTTTTAGAGGAGAGTCCTAGGGTATCCTAGGGTGTGCTGGGTTTCCGTTTTCCGGACCTCATGGCCTTCCTGTATCCTGTACCTCAGGGTTGGCTGACCTGAGGCTACGCAGCTAGAGGAGTTGGCCCAGAAAAGTCTTGGGGCCTACTGATCCAGGGATGGTCCGGTGCTGTCTCGCCTGTAAGAGAGGCCCAGAAACTGGAGGATCCAGGGGAGGATTTTCACCAAGAGAGGACTTAGCGCAAGGCTGGTATCTCTGGAGAAACCTGGAAACCCAGAGGACGCAACCCTGATCAACACCCATACAGTATCGCCGGACCGGCTGAAAGAGACGGGTACTGTATGGCAGTTCTTTAAGTTTATCAAAACCTCTTAGTAATGCTCAAGTTTAATTAACAAGTCTGTGGCAGAGACTTTACCGAGCACACCACCAGCTGCTAGGCCAAGTGAGAAGGGCTTATCCGGGGGCTGCTGAATCCAGTCTGTGGAATTGTTTTATCCTCTGGATTTTCCTACTAACTCTACCTCGCAATTATAAAGTGCCTGAACTCACCCCTAACCCTCTGACCCTTTTTATTGAGAGACTTTGCTTTTATTTTTTGCATAGAAATTGAGAAACTCCCACCATTACGTGAGGGGGTTAAAGCCTGCGGTTTTCTGTAGAACTGCAAGACAAATGAGAACCTTAAACCAGCCTATTTAGGAAGGAGGGGTCAGATTTTAGGAGTAAAAGCTAGGAACGGCTCAGTGGGCCAGATTTGCTTCAGACACACCATGAGGAAGCTTCACACACACACACACACACACACACACACACACAAAGACACACATCTGATTCCATCTTCATCTTAAGAATATAACTACATTATTGATGTTGTTTTTACATTCTACATTTTGATATTGTTCTTGTAATATTTTGCTATTTTATTATTAAATACATTTTTGAGTTTTTATGCAAGAACTGAACGGACTTTCTTGGAACTTTTCTCATCAATATTTGACGAGAATATTTATTGACTATCGATAATTAATACAGAAATACAATTTCAACAATGTCACAACACTTCCTTAAACTCAACCTGTCTAAAACTGAACTCATAATATTTCCTCCCCCATGTGCCCCTTTCCCTGACTTCTCTGTCAAGATCAGTGGCACAACCATCAACCCATCCCTGCATGTCAGGGTGCTAGGTGTTATCCTGGACTCAAACTCTCTTCAGCCCGACATCCAATCACTTTCCAAAGCTTATCACCTCAACCTCCGAAACATCTCCAAAATATGCCCCTTCCTAAACAATGACAGCACAAAGCTCCTAATTCACTCAGTTGCCCATAGGGATTTACTATTGAGGCAGAGGTCTATTGTTTCTGGCTGATGGAGGGTCTATTGATGCTGGCTGTTGAGAGATCTGTTGTTGCTGCTGGGGGTCTAATTTGGCTGGGGGTGGTATTTTGTTGTGGGTGGTCCATTGTTGCTGTGTGGGGGGTCTATTGTTGTGTGGGGGGAACTATTGTGTCTGGGGTGGGGTCAATTGTATTTTACTGCTTTTTTTTGTTACTAGACAAGAACAAATTCCATACACATTATTTAGCACCACAAAATGATACTTGGGGCAGCACTGGGAGGTGGGTAGGAGGTGGAACCAAGGGATGGTGCTCAGAGGTGGGCAGGGTTGTGCCAGGGGGGACTTATAATGGGGGAGTTCCTGCACCCATTCTCTGAGGAAAAAAGCCCTTATTGTAATGGTACTGTTTGCCCTAATGTTGTAAAGCGCTGCACAAACAAATATTCCTGCTGCGCCCTTGATGAAGCAGTTCAGGGCTGCGAAACGTGTCAGAATTTATGAGCGGGATATATATTGTTTATGCATCTGTATTGTTCTTAAGATTTGTGTATGCCTAAATCTACAAAAAATGTATGTGGTGGTTATATTCCATTCCACCTTACATTTTAACTGAAACTGAATAAATATATTAATTTTATTTAATTGTGCTGTTGTCAGTATGGTGCCTCAAAAGTCGCTTTATATCTAAAGGTTAGCCTTCAAATGTTGTTCTTGTACTGTTTGGGATGTGGCACCATACACATATTCCCTGAGATGTGGTTATTTTGTTAATACAGTATATGTTTATTGGAGAATGAAAACTCTAACATCTAATGTACACTAACTGATATTATTACCAGGAACTTGAACCAGTTTTCACCTAGCAACATAAGATAGTCTAAAGCTTTAAAATCAACTGAAGAATAAGTAATATTAATTTATTGATGTCACACAAGAGATAACACACAAGTTATCAGGAAAATAGGTCTCTAAATGCTAGGTGTGAATCCACCAACATTCAAAACAATGTTCGTATTTGCATGAAAACCTATTTGCTAATCAAAGTACAAAGGGAGTTTGCATAAATGTAGGTTATAGAGAAAACATTGCTTTACGTTGCAGACATTTACTTATATATAACACATACAGTACATGTATTAAAAAAGGAGTCTATAGCATTTTTGTGGTGGGCTTAAAGTGCAGCTGAAGCCAAAATTGTTCTTTCTGATTTGGATATGAATATGAAAGGGTTAAACCCTTTGTCAAAATTGTATCTCTGGTGGTGTCCCTGCTAGAGAGATTCACCCTTTATTTTGTCCTAGTGAGTATTGTCTCCAGGAAAAGAAGTTATGGGAAATCCCCAGAGCCAATCCGCCTTATACGCTCACTACGTAAGCTGCGTAGGGCCCCGCCGCTATGGGGGGGGGCCCCCAAGGGTGGATCGGCTCTGCTCCCGGAGCTCCAATCTCAATCTGGTAATTCTTATTTTCCCGATTTTTTCTTTTTTTCGCAGCCGCTAGAGGTCTGTGGCCGACGGAGACAATGTCTCCACCGGCCACCATTTTCCCAAAGACCAAAACAAACAATTACTGTGACCTGAAGGTGCGGGGGTGGGCGGCGCCGCAGCTCAATTGCTATTGGCAGCCACCCGGCTATTTTGTCCTATTCTGTTTAGTAATGGCGGCGGAGAGAGTTTACACTGCTGGGAATGCCTGATGTAAGGAAAGGGGGGGGGGGCACCATTGGGGATGCCTGGTGTAAGGGAGGACTCTGCTGTCAATGTCTGATGTAAGGGGGGACTCCGCTGGCAATGTCTAATGTAAGGGGGGACTCAGCTGGCAATGTCTGATGTAAGGGGGGACTCAGCTGGCAATGTCTGATGTAAGGGAGGACTCCGCTGGAGAGCTTCTCCATACATCAGGGTCCCCAGAGAGCTTCCCCATACATCAGGGTCCCCAGAGAGAGGGTAAGAGTGAGAAGGGGAATGAAAAGGGGTGAAAGAGAGAGGGGATGAGGGAGGGTGAGACAGAGGGGGGTGGCTGAAAGGGGGGTAAGGGCAGGTGAGAGAGAGGTGGGTGGATGAGAGGGGGTGAGAGAGAGAGAGAGTGGGTGGATGAGAGAGAGAGGGGGGTGGCTTAGAGACCCCTTAGCCCTGCCTGCAGTCCCTACTGTCCCAGCTCCTGTCTGTGTGGGTAGGTGTGTGTGATCCACCTACCTCCCACCTTTCCTCAGTCAGCCTGTCTTCTTCCTGTTCCATGCCAGTCAGAGAAAGCTAGGAGAGGAGGTTGGAGGAAGGAGTGCAGGCTCTGGGAATGCTGCTCAGGGTGGCTGTGAGGTCTCGTCTTCTCTCACTCCCCCCTGGGCTCTTCCCAGCTGCCATGCCTCCCCATCCCAGTTTGAAGATGCCGCTGTCCTGCAACCCACCGCCACTGGACCAGCAGCGGGACGATCTGATCCAGTCAATGACCATGACAAGGGGGCTGGACTCAACTCCTTAGGCCCCAGGAGCATTAGCGCAGAGGAGGAGGAAGTGGAATCCTCCTCCGCTTTGAATGCTGGGCAGGGAGGGAGTTGCGGATGTGACGTCACTGGTTGCTAGACGCTAGGTGGCTCTAGTAACCAGTGGCCAAGAGTAGAGACAGGTGGAAGTGGGGGCAGAGCCAGCGCGCGTGGCCGGAACCAGCGCTACCACGGCTCAGTCTGCCCCTGTCGCCTGCATTCCGGACCGGGACATACATACTAATTGCAGGGAATGCACCTACCCGGTAAGAGACTCTGGGCTTTGGGCCCCAGACTCTGGGATATAGCCCCAATAGGCACCCCCAAGCAACGCCACTGCTTGCAAACATTGGGGTATCTGTGAACTAACTCTCACACAGTAGTAGCTTCTCATTATTGTACAGGGAGCCTTTTTTCAGCTTGAAAAATCCCATTGCAAAAGATCCCAGTCTTTCACTATTCTATGAAGAAAATAGAAGAATCTTGGTGAGCCACTGTCACTGTGGTGTAAGGAATGCAGTGTGTCCCTGTACTTATTCCAGTTGTGTGAGGATGGGCTTAGGGACATCCAGTACCTGCCGGTGTATGGCCTGCGTAAAAGCCAGATTCAGAGTGCGGGTTATCAATTGTGAGTGGAGAAAACTGGGTTTTTGGTTTTCTTCGGATGTTGGTGTTCCTGGTTTGGATATTTTAAAGAGTTTGGGGAGGGAAGAAATCTCCAACTCGGTTTTCAGGTCTTGCAGGAGACCAGCAGGCTGTGAGTGCAGGTATGCACAGCCTTTATAATGACAGGCTTGGGCAAAGGTCAGGGTGCCCATTAGGAGGCAGGTGTGCTCCACCTGAAAGCCAAGAGGTCTTAAACTAGGAAACAGGAGAGCTATTTGGTGCCAGGAGCTTACCCTATTGAGAGGTCAAGGCGAAAGTCTGTGCGGTAGGGAGCTGTGGAGTGATATGCAGAGGGTGCATTTGAATGGTACATGTGCTGTATTTGAGCACAGTAGGTACTGTGAACCAGTCCGAAGTAGAAACCTGAGCAGCGGTGCTGCAGAGAGATAGAGAGATCCATGAGGCTAATCAGTATTTATTTACCTGTTTTTATGTTTTGTTTTTTCCCCTACATGGGCAACTGTTTACTGTGCTGGACTTTTCATTTTATTTAAATAAAAGTGAGCTGCATAGCCCTAAGACAGACTGGTGTGGACTAACTGAAAATGCTCAACACCACTAAGGTAATACTCCAAAGATCACAATACAAAAGATTACTTATATTATAAAAGTACTGCACTAGATTTTCAAGTACTTGATGATCAGAGGCTAATGCCGCGTACACACGGTCGGAATTTCCGATGGAAACAGTCCGATGGGAGCTCTTCATCGGATTTTCCGACCGTGTGTATGCCCATTGGTCTTTTTCTGTCGGAATTTCCGTCGGACTTTGGATTGAGAACCTGTTCTTAATTTTTTCGACGGAAAACCTTTCTATCGGATTTTCCGATCGTGTGTATGCAATTCCGACGCGCAAAATTCCGAAGCATGCTCGGAAACAATTCGACGCATGCTCAGAAGCATTAAACTTCCCTTTTATAGTGCAGTCGAAAGTTTTTTAAGGCGTGGTGTTATTGACCGTCGGAATTTGGTGTGACCGTGTGTAGGCAAGACAGTTTGAGCGAAATTCCGTCGGAATTCCGACGGGAAAACCATCAGAGCTTTTTCCGACGAGAATTAGGACCGTGTGTATGCGGCATTACACATTTTATTCTGTTAGACCCTCACCCCTTTTCATAGTTATAGCGGAACTCCAGAAATTGCAGCACCTTTAAAATATGCTGGTTTATAAAGATTTAAGTCCAATAAGGTATACTCCATCTCATGGAGTGATCTTTATTATTTACTAACATTCTTACTGAACATTGGGAGCACAGTTTCTTATGGTGCTTCAACACTGGACCTTATCGTCTCCAATACAGCAGCCAGTGGTATATTTTGGTTTTGTGCTGCCCTAGGCAAGACTAAAATCGGGTGCCCCCATCTGAATTTACCACACCCCTTTTCTGTTGAAGACCCACCCCTTCCTCTGTAAACTCCACCCCTTTCTCTTTAGACCCACACCTCTTCCTATTAGAGCTCCACCTCACCTCCAGGAGTTGGTCAGAGACTGCAGACATACTATAGGAGCTGGTCAGAGACTGCGGACATGATACAAGAGATGGTCAGAGACTGCAGACATGATACAGGAGACGGTCAGAGACTGCGGACATGATACAAGAGACGGTCAGAGACTGCAGACATGATACAGGAGACGGTCGGAGACTGCGGACATGATACAAGAGATGGTCAGAGACTGCAGACATGATACAGGAGACGGTCAGAGACTGCGGACATGATACAGGAGGGACGGTCAGAGACTGCAGACATGATACAGGAGACGGT
This sequence comes from Lithobates sylvaticus, assembly GCA_028564925.1. NCBI lineage: Eukaryota > Metazoa > Chordata > Amphibia > Anura > Ranidae > Lithobates > Lithobates sylvaticus. The sequence goes on from CM053026.1 coordinate 300,610,992, forward strand.
CAGACTTCAGACCCCCCCCCCCCTCGCCCGAGCATAGCCGAGCACAGCTGAGGTGAGCTGAGCGGGGATCCCCCCCCCTCCTGAGCACAGCCGAGGTGAGCTGAGAGCGCCCCTCTGCTCGAGCCCAGTCAAGTGGGGAGCACCCCCCCCGCCCGAGCCGATCACAGCACAGCCAAGGTAAGCTGAGACTGCCCTTCTGCTCGAGCATAGCCGAGCCCAGCTGAGTAGGGACCACCCCCCCCCCCCGCGCACGCGCCCGAGCACAGCCAAGCCCAGCTGAGCGGAGACCACGGCTGTTATTCACTTTATGCCGCCTTATGGGGGACTGTATTTGTGTGGCCGTCAGGACTCGGTGGGGGGAGGCATTTTTTGTTTGGGGAGTGGCTTTCTTGCCGCCTCCGGCAAGGTGAAACCCTAGGCCTGGGCCTTGTCGGCCTAGGCCAAGACACAGCACTGACAGCAGCTGCAGTGTAATTTGCCACCATACTCTCTGCCTCTCCTCTTGCCCAGTCATAGAAGGCTTTGTATTATGTTAATGGTCAGAGCGCTTGGTGTATAGTGTACCACTGACACTCAGTAAAAATGTAAATAAAAGAAGTTCTTTAGGTGGCATATACCTCATTAGACGTAAAGGGTAATCCAACATTTCTGTAATAGATATTATGTACTTATATAAATTTTATACGTGTATATTTATTTTATGCGTGTATATTTATTATATATATATAATATTTTAGCATATTTATATATTTTTTAAAGTATTTTTATCTTTGGATTTTTCTAATGACAAAAATTTTTTTTATAGATATTTTATCTCGGATTTCTTCACCTGGAGTCCGATTGTTTGCGCATCCTTTTAGTGCTATATTTATATATCTTTATCCCTTTTTACACCTTTTTTTAGTTCTTTTTTAGTTTCTATGAGTATATACATCTTAACTATATAAAATCATTTTAAAGATTCACATTTCTTATGAATATATTAATGAATTTTTATCATTTTATCTATCTTATTGACCTTTTATCAATAGATTTATATATTTATTGAGAACATTTTTATATACAGAATAAACTATACGCATAAGACCACCTATAGTTTATTCTATAAGGTGCAGGATGTTATAGGGGAAATACTGTGTAATTACTGGTGCATCTAAGAAGCACGAATTAAAAATGTAAATAAAAGAAGTTCTTTAGGTGGCATATACCTCATTAGACGTAAAGGGTAATCCCACTTTTTTTATTAATAAAATAGCAAAGAAAAAAAAAAAAAAATATATATATATATATAGCATACAGTATACAATTGCGACACAAGCCATATTGTAATGTTGTTAAAAATTACTTTTCCTTCTTTAATTTTCTGTAAAATGCAATGCAATATGGCACCCTGGAGGCGTTCTATACAGAGATTAAAGAAATGTGGGTGTCAGGATTCAGCAGCTGAGACCAGATATATGTAGCTACATCAAGAAAAACTGGGACTAGAGCATGTATCACATGTTTAACTTCCTCCCAGCCGGCCCCTGTACATAAACGACCAGGTGGGCCTTTCCTCTTTCTGAGTGGACATACAGGAACATCCCTCAGAATGAGTGCCCACAGCACGGCCCCCTAGGCCATGCTGCAGCACTATCCTGCGATGTCTGTGATCACAGGACACAGCCAAGATGGGATCGGGACATGTGCACTGTGATTGGCCCTCCCAATCACGTGACGGCTGTGTCTAATCACCGGGAGCTGCAGGCAGCTGTCTGAGGGAGGGGCCCTGATGTCATCATAACCAGCAGGAGCCCAGGAGGAAGAAAATCTCCCATGCTGTTGAGATGAGGTTAGTAAACTTATTAGGGAGGGAGGATTGTGTAGAAACTGACCTAGGTGGGGTGTAATGATTGTGCTAGGGGACAAACTGCTGCTTCCCACCATTTAATGTACTCTCTTGTGCCCACCATGTCATGAAGTGCAAACTATGTGATGTGCGGTAACTACAATGTCATGTGCAGTGCCATAAAGTGCCCACTATGTCATGTGCAGTGCTCACTATGTCATGTGCAGTGCCATAAAGTGCCCACTATGTCATATGCAGTGCCCGCTCTGTCATGTGCAGTGCCATGAAGTGCCCACTATGTCATGTGCAGTGCCCACTATGTCATGTGCAGTGCCATGAAGTGCCCACTATGTCATGTGCAGTGCCATTAAGGGCCCACTATGTCATGTGCAGTGCCCACTATGTCATGTGCTGTGCCATGAAGGGCCCACTATGTCATGTGCAGTGCCTACTATATCATGTGCTGTGCCATTAAGTGCCCACTATGTGATGAGCAATGCCCACTATGTCATGTGCCGTGCCCAGAATTGCCCACTATGTCATGTGCCGTGCCCAGAAGTGCCCACTATGTCATGTGCTGTGCCATGAAGTGCCCACTATGTCATGTGCTGTGCCATGAAGTGCCCACTATGTCATGTGCCGTGCCCACCATGTCATGTGCTGTGCCATGCAGTGCCCACCATGTCATGTGCAATGCCCACTGTCATGTGCTGTGCCATGAACTACCCACCATTTCACGTACAGTGCCCACCATGTCAAGTGATGTCCAATGCAGTGCCCACCATGTCATGTGCAGTGCCCACTATGTCATGTACTGTGCCATTAAGTGCCCATTATGTCATGTGCAGTGCCCACTATGCCATGGGTTGTGCCATTCAGTGCCCACCATGTGATGTGCTGTGCCATGCAGTGCCCACCATGTCATGTGCAGTGCCCACTATGTCATGTGCTGTGCCATGAAGTGCCCACCATATCATGTGTTGTGCCATGCAGTGCCCAGTATGTAATGTGCAGTGCACACCATGTCGTGCTGTGCCATACAGTGCCCACCATATCATGTGCAGTGCCCACCATGTCATGTGCTGTGCCATGCAGTGCCCATGTAATGTGCCATGCAGTGCCCACCATGGCATGGGGCAGCACATGCCATGGTGGGCACAACATAGCACATGACATGGTGGGCACAGCATGGCAATTTACACGGTGGGCACTGCACATGACATGATGGGCACTGCATGGTACATCACATGACATGGTGGGCACTACACATTACATGGTGGGTTCTGCATGTAATGTTCAGTGCCCACCATGTCATGTGCTGTCCCATGCAGTGCCCACTATGTTGTACTGTGCCTGGCAGTGCCCACCATGTAATGTGCAGTGCCCACCATGTGGTGCGGTGCCATGCAGTGTCCACCATGTCATGTGCTGTGTCATGCAGTGCCCACCATGTCATATGATGTGCCCATCGTGTAAATTGCTGTGCAGTGCCCATCATGTCATGTGCAGTGACATGAAGTGCCCACCATGTCATGTGCTGTCCCATGCAGTGCCCACTATGTTATGCTGTGCCTTGCAGTGCCCACCATATAATGTGCACTGCCCACCATGTTATGCTGTGCCTTGCAGTGCCCACCATGTCATGTGTAGTGCCCACCATGTCATATGATGTACCCACTGTGTAAATTGATTTGCTGTGTTTTGCCCACCATGTCATGTGCAGTACCCACCATATAATGTGCTGTGCAGTGCCCACGTGTAATATGCTGTGCCCACCATGTAATGTGCTCAGCTGTGCCCGCCATGTCACATGCTGTGCTCACCATGTGCATGTGCTTTTTTGTGCACACCATGTAATGCGCTGTGTTGTGCAGTACCAACCATGTCATGTGCTGTCTCCACCATATAATGTACTGTGCTCACCACGTAATGTGCTGTATTGTGCAGTGCCAATCTTGTAATGGGCTGTGCCCACCATGCAATGTGTTGTGCCATGCTCACCATTGAATGTGCTGTGCAGTGCTCAGTGTTATGTGCTGTGCCCACCATGTAATGTGCTGTGCTTTGCCCACTATGTAATGTGCTGTATCCAGGTATCCACCACGTAATGTGCTGTGCCCACCATGTAATGTGCTGTGCTTTGCCCCCCCCCCATGTAACATACTCTGCTGTGCCACCCATGTAATGTATTGTGCTATTACCCCCCCCCCCCCATTGTAATGTTCTATGCTGTGCCCCCCGCAGATTCACCCCTCACTCTTTCCCACCCTCTCTTTAGCTCTCTCTCTCTTTTTCACCCCCTCCTCTCTTGCCCCCTCTTTTTCACCCCGTTCTCTCTCTCTCTCCCCCCTCCTTTCTCTCTCTCTCTCTCTCTCTCTCTGTCTCTCCTTTCAGCCCCTCTCTCCTACCACCCTCTCACTCACCCTCTCTCTTTTTTTCTCATCCCCTTCTCTCACATCTGTACCAGTGCACATAGCATCTCTCAGTCCCCATCACATCTGTACCAGTGCACAAAACATTGACAATAGTGTACCATTGTGACATCAACATTTGCCAGTGTCCGCCGGTGGCCATTAACATCTGTCAGTGTACAAGTGTCCCACCAATAAATAAATAAAACATTTAAAGCGACCCCGTTCCTTTCGTGCAAAGGCGAATGCACACATTGGTCCTGTACGCATAAACAGTGATCACACCACATGTATCACCACAAAAGTCCGAGCGAGAGCAATAATTCTAGCACCAGACCTCCTGTGTAACTCTAAACTGGTAACCAATAAAAGCTTATAAAAGTGTCACCTATGCAGATTTTTAAATACCGAAGTTTGGCACCATTTCACAAGCGTGCGCAATTTTAAAGCGTGATATGTTTGGTATCCATTTACCCGACTTAACACCATATTTTATATTTTACTGAAACTGTGGGTATTATATTGTCTCTGTGTGCTTTGAAATTCATAAAATGTATTTATGCATTAGTGTGTACACATGCATTAGAAAAACTGCTGAAATACTGTGTGACATAAAAATTAGCCCGGAGGAAGTCACGAGGTACGTGACGTAACACGTAGGACATAACCGGAAGTAGTTACCGCGAACCGGACACCGTCACGGCGGACCGGAAGTAGATGCAGAGGACCAGAAGTAACGTATGAAGTGGCGTGGAACGCCGTTTTACCCTGTGTTTGGCTCAGTTTCTGCTACTTTGATGTAAGCAGACACTTTTAATCAATAAAATAGGTTATATGTTTGGTAATGCACTATTGGAGCCTTATTTATTTTTACATGTGGATCTAAACATTGGATGCAAGTTGCTACTTATTTCCCATATTGCATCCATGGAAGCAGGGACATGATCGAATAAATAAAATAAGGCATTTTACTTATGCCTATGAGGTAAGAGCATTGAGAGCCCATTATTGGAACCATAGCTAACATCTTATCGCTGGGAATTTGTCGCAAAGAATATATGCACTTTGGATTTTCTACACTGAACAACTGCACTGAACTTTCTTGCACTTTATATATTGAACTGCACTTTATATACTGGACTGCACTTTATCCACTTCAGCCCCGGACCAATTGGCAGCCAAAGGACCAGGCCCCTTTTTGCAATTCGGCACTGCGTCGCTTTAACTAACAATTGCGCGGTCATACGACGTGGCTCCAAAACAAAATTGGCGTCCTTTTTTTTCCCACAAATAGAGCTTTCTTTTGGTGGTATTTGATCGCCCCTGCGGTTTTTATTTTTTGCGCTATAAACAAAAATAGAGCGACAATTTTGAAAAAAATGCAATATTTTTTACTTTTTGCTATAATAAATATCCCCAAAAAATATATAAAAAAACATTTTTTTTCCTCAGTTTAGGCCGATACGTATTCTTTTACATATTTTTGGTAAAAAAAATCGCAATTAGCGATTATTGATTAGTTTGCGCAAAAGTTATAGCATTTACAAAATAGGGGATAGTTTTATAGCATTTTTATTAATATTTTTTTTTTATTAGTAATGGCGGCGATCAGCGATTTTTATTGTGACTGCGACATTATGGCGGACACATCGGACATTTTTGACACATTTTTGGGACATTTGTCATTTATATAGAAATCAGTGCTATTTAAATAGCACTGATTCCTATGTAAATGACAGTTGTAGTTAGGGGGTTAACCACTAGGGGGCGGGGAGGAGTCAGTGTGACGTGTTCTGTTTTTTTTTACAGTAGGGGGGCGTGGCTGTACGTCTGACGTCATTGATCGGCGTTCCCGATGACAGGGAACCGCCGATCACTGACAGTCAGTGTAGGAAGCGCGGGGAGAGGTTTGTTTACATAGACCTCTCCCCGTTCTTCAGCTCCGTAACCCGATCGCGGGATACCAGCGGCGATCGGGTCCGCTGGTCCAGCGGCCGTGGTCACGGAGCTCCCGACCGGGTCGCACGCGCGCCCCCGGGCAGGCAAATTAAAGGGGACGTACAGGTACGTGCTTTTGCCTGCCCGTGCCATTCTGTTGACGTATATCTACAGGAGGCGGTCGGGAAGCGGTTAAATATTGGATTGCATTGGATGCACTTAATTAACGATTACTTTATGGTTATTTTTGATTAATTATTTGCACGTGGATAGTATTATTTAATATTTTTTAATTCTTATGATATCCACCATCTTTATCAACATAACTGGATAGGCTTGTGATCACTTAGGTTATGCGCTAAATCATTTACGTCTTGTATATATTTTTTATAAAAAATTGCAAAACCCTGCTACAAAAATATATAATGTTTGGGGGTTCTAAGTAATTTTCAAGCAAAAATACAGATTTTTACTTGTAAACAAAAAGTGTCAGAAAAAGGCCTGGTCTTTTAATGGATAAAGGGGCTTTTTGACTGTTGCGCTTCTCTATGTGGTCAGGCTGTGGAACACACACACACATGTGGTATCGCCATACTCAGGACGAGTAGCAGAATGTGTTTTGGGGGGTATTTGCAAGTATGCATATGCTGTGTGAGAAATAACTTGAAAAAATAAATAATAATTTCTAAAATTTTCCAAAGAATTGTGGGAAAAAATTACAACTTCAAAAAACTTGTCTGTCTACTTTCCAAAAAGGGGTCATTTCGGGAATATTAGTACTGTCTTGACATGTTAGGGCCTCAAGAAACGATAGGCCATCAGTACATTAGGTGTGATCAATTTTCAATGATTGCTACAATAGTTTGTGGACTCTTTAACTTTCACACAGACCAAAATATACACTGATTTGGGTTATGTTTTACCAAAGAAATGTAGCAGTCTACATTTTGGTCAACATGTATGAAGAGAAATTACCTATTTGCAAAATTTTATAACAAAAACTAAGAAAATTGCATTGTCTTTCAAAATTTTCAGTCTTTTTTAATTTGTAGCGCAAAAAAAAATAAAAAATACAGTGGTGATTAAATACCACCAAAAGAAAGCTCTACAGTGTTGCATGACTGAGTAATTCTCATTCAAAGTGTGAGAGCTCTGAAAGCTAAAAATTGGCCTTTGCAGGAAGGGGGCGAAAGTGCTCGGTATTGAAGTGGTCAAAGTGAGATTTCTTTACAGTCAATAAAAGATCACACACCAGCAAACAATAAACATGAGAACACATGAAAAGCAAAACTAAATAACAAATGCCTAACCAGCAATCCTAGCCACACTTAACTATGTGAGTCAGACAGCAGCACGACAAACAGGGTACAAACAGGAGCAGCCAAAATACTGAGGCAAGGAGCAGTAGCAAAGGTGGAACTTAAGTACCCTCCCAGCAGGTGTGGCCAGGTGGAGCCGATTGCTGGAACCTGCTGGCTGCTAGGAGACACCTGCAGGTTTACACTAAAGCCCCATACACACGGTCGGACAATCCGCGGACCAGGTCCGTCGGACCATGTCCGTCATACTTTGTCCGATGTTGGTTTTGCGTACACACGGTCGGACAAAGTTGTTGGAAAATCCGATCATTCTGAACGTCGTGACGTTTGTTGCCTACGACGGGACTACGTAGAGGCTAGTAGCCAATAGCTTTGGTCTTGTAATGTGATCTGAGCATGCGTAGCACTTTGTCCGGTCGGACAACCGTACACACGATCGGATTTGGTGTGATCGGACCGTGTTGTCGGCAAATCTTTCCAGCAGGAGATAAGACTTTGTCCGTCGGACAATCCGACGTACACTGTCCGATGGTGCCTACACACGGTCTGATTTTTCAACAACATTGTCCGATCGGACAGAATCCATGAAAAAGTCCGACCGTGTGTATGGGGCTTAAAACTGCAGCTTTCCGCCCAGAGCAACACAGTGCCACCAGCAGGCAAACTCGGTCCTAACTTGGATTTACAATGAGCAAAATTATAAACGCAGAAATGTCCATCAGAGCTGTTGCCCTTGAATTAAATGTTAATTTCTCTACCATAAGCCGTCTCCAAAGGCGTTTCAGAGAATTTGGCAGTATATCCAACCAGCCTCACAACCGCAGACCACGTGTAACCACATCCAGCATCTTTACCTCCAAGATCATCTGAGACCAGCCACCCAGACAGCTGCTGCAACAATCGGTTTGCATAACCAAAGAATTTCTGCACTAACTGTCAGAAATCATCTTATGGAAGCTCATCTGCATGCTCATCGTCCTCATCGGGGTCTCGACCTGACTGCAGCTCGTCGTCGTAACCGACTTAAGTGGGCAAATGTTCACATTCAATGGCATCTGGCACTTTGGAGAGGTGTTCTCTTCACGGATGAATCCTGATTTTCACTGTACAGGGCAGATGAAAGACAGCGTGTATGGTGTCGTGTGGGTGAGTGGTTTTCTGATGTCAGCGTTGTGGATCGAGTGGTCTATGGTGGCGATGGGGTTATGGTATGGGCAGGCATATGCTATGGACAATGAACACAGGTGCATTTTATTGATGCCATTTTAAATGCACAGAGATACCATGACGAGATCCTGAGGTCCATTGTTGTGCCATGCATCCACGACCATCACCTCATGTTGCAGCATGATAATGCATGGCCCAATGTTGCAAGGATCTGTACAAAATTCCTGGAAGCTGAAACATCCAAATTCTTGCATGGCCAGCATACTCACCGGACATGTCACCCGTTAAGCATGTTTGGGATGCTCTTGATTGGCGTATAAGTCAGCGTGTTCCAGTTCCTGCCAATATTAAAGAGGGAGTCCAGCGAAAATTTTTTTTTTTTAAAGTCGGCAGCTACAAATACTGCAGCTGCTGACTTTTAAAATAATGACACTCACCTGTCACAGGGTCCAGCGGCGTCGGCACCCGAGGCCGAACCGTCCCTTGGTCCTCGGATGCTGCCGCCGCCATCTTGGGTATGGGAATCAGGAAATTAAGCTTTGCGGCTTCAATTCCCGGTTCCCTATTGCGCATGCGCGAGTCGCGCAATGCAATAGGAATGCTCCACGCTGTCTCTGGGACCCGTGTGTGTCCCAGCAGACAGCGCGGCGGGACAGGAAGAGGGACTCCCGTGGGAGTCTATGCCTGGAAGTGGGTGTAAATACCTGTCTTAGACAGGTATTTGCACCCCCCCTCCCCCCTGAAAGGTGCCAAATGTGACACCGGAGGGGGGGGTTCCGATGAGCGGAAGTTCCATTTTAGGGTGGAACCCCGCTTTAAGTAGCCATTGAAGAAGAATGGACCAACATTCCACAGGCCACAATCAACAACCTTATCAACTCTATGCGAAGAAGCAAAGGGTGGTCACACCAGACACTGACTGGTTTTCAGACCCCCCGGATCCCCCCAATACAGTAAAACTGCACGTTTTAGAGTGGCCTTTTATTGTGGCCAACCTAAGGCACACCTGTGCAATAATCATGCTGTCTAATCAGCATCTAGATATGCCACACCTGTGAGGTGGATGGATTATCTCGGCAGAGGAGAAGTGCTCACTAACACAGATTTAGACAGATTTGTGTTCAGCTAATTATAAATAGGGGCAAATACAAAAGTGTTGCGTTTATAATTTTGCTCAGTGTAAAAAAACAAACATACATATTCACCTCCAGCGATTCTATGACCGCTGTTCAGTTTTTGGTCCTCTCTGAGCAGGACAGGGAGTCATCGTTCTCTGCCCTGCCCCTGGCTGGAGTACTTTGTGGGTTTTACCCTTTTATATTAATCAATTCCTCTGAAGTTGTCTGAGTCCTCCAAAAAAGCTCTGCAGGTGTTTTTTAATGTCTATTAGTTTGTATTTCATAGGTTCCATCTTTGTGGTGCAGCTTGAGCCAATGGAGAAGGAGCAGGACGGAGATGAGGATCAGCCACTGAACCTCTGGATGTCTGGGTTGGCTACCCAGCCCAACTCCCTCCCTAGCAGCATTTGGACTTTCACCCCAGGGTTAGCCGAGGAATACTCTCATCCTCCTAGTGTCTCTCCTCCACCCTGGCCACAAGGTTGATGAGCTCAGTCATATCGTGGAGGTTCAAGAGCAGCATCTTTTGATGGCCATGAGGACACAGTGCTCATTGTAGCTACAGGTTTGGCTGTAGTGCCTGCACAATGTGGTTATGAAGAGAACTTTGAAAAGGCAGAAATGATTGCAGGAACAACAGGTTGGCTACCTTGGTAATCCCTTGGTGGGGATCCAGTTGGTTTTCCACCAGGCTTGGCACCATGCTTGACAGGAGCGCTCTGAAGATTGACACTGAGGAGAGGTGCCAGTAGGTGACTAAGCAGAGTGGTTTGATGGGTAGGTTGGGAGACTTGTGTACATGGAGTCTTGCCCCGTGGTAGAGGATGGGAGCCATCCTGTGTAAATTTATATTTAAGGATTTGGCCTTTTGTTTATTAGTTTTTTTATGCCAAAGCAGTGCAATAGTTATTTGATGTATATTTATATTTTCACTTACTGTAAATCTTTACAATCAGCGGCTCTCCCTGTCAGGGGGGGTCTGTGCTGATAATCAGCACATTGATTACCAGCACAGCCCCCATCAAAAGGTGCCCATTAGCTGCCAATCAGTGCTGAACACCTGCCAGCCTTTCCCCATAATAAACGCCTGTCAGTGCCCATAACAGTGCAGATCAGTGCCCAAAAAAGTGCCAATCAGTGCCCCATCAGTACTGCCTGTCAGTGCCCCATCGAAGTGCCAATCAGTGCCACTCAGTAATGCCTGTCAGTAGCTCCTCATCAGTGCTGCCTATCCAGTGCCACCTATCAGTGCAGCTTATCAGTGCCGTCAATCAGTGCCCATCAATTTTTTTTTTTTTTTAATTGTTGGTCTTTATTCGTTTATAGTGCAAAAATTTAAAACCACAGAAGTTATCAAATACCACCAAAAGAAAGCTCTATTTGTGGGAAGAAAATTAAAAAATTTTAGTTTGGGTACAGTGTTTCATGACCGCGCAATTGTCATTCAAAATGCGACAGCGCTGAAAGCTAGAAATTGCCCTGGGCAGGAAGAGGGGAAGTGCCTGGCTATATTAAGGCTTACCTATACAGTATTTACTGTAAATATCTCCTAAATGTGCACTGTTTAGGGGATATTTACTGTACATGCAGCCAGTGTCATCTGCGCACGAGGAATGCCGTTCCTTCAGAGTCCTGTTCCGTAAACGCATGCATGCGCAGGAGTGACTTCATCACGGCTCGGCCACTCACACAGCTGGAGTGCCGCACCCAGAAGGAAGACCAGGTGAAGATGGAAGTGCATTCAGCAATGACAGCGTGCCACTGGAGGGCTTTGCTCTAAGGTAAGTTTCACATAATGTGCTAGTATGCAATGCATATTGGCACATGTATAAAATTGCCTTGCAGGTTAAGATGCTTGGTGTGGTGGCTGCATTCCTGTATTTTTTGGGGCTTCTTTTGCTTTATTTTCACCTGGTAATCCTGCTAAATAACACACTTCCTGTCCCTAGGTGACCATGTAATTCTTCCACTGGGGGAGATTTACTAAATTTGAAGCACTCAGAATCTGTGCAACTGTGCATGGTAGCCAATCAGCATCTAACTTCAGCTTGTTCAATAAGGCTTTGATGATAAAACCTGGAACCTGATTGGTTTCTATGCAGAGTTGCACCAGATTTTGCATGCTTTAGTTTTAGTAAATCTCCCCCATTGTTTCTATGGAGGGAGCCATGGTTGTCACCCTAGGTTGCTCTTTAGATGTGAACTACAACAATGTCTGTATCTCTCCATCTCCATTGCATGGAGGGCAGTGTGATAACGGAAAATTGTTACCAATACTTACCGTAATTTTCCTTTCCTGGCCTGCCCTCACGTCAGCACACAACCCCTTCCTCCAGTCTCTCAGTACCACCTTCTCTTAGCTGATAAAAGGGAGCCCCTCCTCCCCAGCCCTTGTTCCATTAACTAGCGGACGACAGGCTTATAGGGAGGGAAAAAAAGATTGTGCTGACGTGAGGGCAGGCCAGGAAAGGAAAATTACGGTAAGTATTGGTAACAATTTTCCGTTTTCCTGGCCAGCCTCACGTCAGCACACAATGGGATTTGATTTAGCTGATATAGGGTGGGATAACAAAAAAAAGAGTCGAAAAACAACTGGTAATGCTGCTTTAGTGAATATTTTATTTTGCTTGGAAGGGTGCTGACACCACTGCATTTCCAAAATTTGATGCACTAGCTGCTGTGACATCTAAACTGTAATGTCTTGCGAAGGTTTCGCAGGAGCTCCAACTAGCGGTCCTGCATATGTCTTCAACCGATATTTTAGCAGAAGCTGCCCATGAGGCTGCCACCCCTCTTGTAGAATGAGCTCTAATAACTTGTGGAGGCGTCAGCCCCTGTTTCTCATACGTGAGGCTTATCACCTTGGTGATCCAGGTAGCTATGATTCTAGCTGATGCCGCTTCTCCTCTTCTAGGTCCTGACGGCAGGACGAACAAGGTATCCATTTTGCGCATCTGTAGAGAGCGGTTTAAGTAGGTTGAAAATAATTTGACCATGTCCAATGGTCTGAGATCTAGTTCCTCCGCTTGTCTCGGCGGTTGCGTGAAGCTGGGTAGGACCGCCTCCCAATTTACATGGAACTTGGAAACCACCTTAGGGGTTAAGGCTGGTGAGGGCCTTAGGATCCCTTTGTCCGGGAGAATGATGCAAAAGGGATCTTTGCAAGATAGAGCTGCCAGCTCTGAAACTCTCCTTGCTGACATTATGGCTGTGAGGAAAATTAGCTTGACTGTCAGGAACCATAGTGGGCATGTCTCCGCAGGCACGAATGGATGTTGGAGCAAAGCTTTTAGCACTGTGCCCAAGTCCCAAGCTGGGAATAGGGACTTCCTTGGTGGTCTTATCCTTATGGCCGCTCTAAGAAATTGCTTTATTAGCGGCTCGTTTGCCCACTTGTGGCCTGTGAAGCAAGACAAGGCTGACACCTGCACCTTTATGGTGTTGTATGCTAAGCCCATACTTCGAGCTGACTGTAAAAACTCCAGCACCTGCGCAATGTTTGCAGACAATGGGGAGAAATTTTCTCCAAATCCTGGTGTATGTGGCATTAGTTGTGGCCCTTCTTGACTTCAATAGTGTCGAGATTACCTCCTCTGAGATGCCCTGAGACTGCAGTCTGGCTTATTCAACAGCCATGCTGTCAGTTGCAATCTGCCTGGGTTTGGGTGACACCATTGGTCCTGCTGTAGAAGGTCCCTCTTCAGCGGCAGCCATATTGGGGGAACTGCAGCCATCTGCAGGAGCAGTGGGAACCATGGCCTCCGTGGCCAGAAGGGTAGGATTGCAATTGTATGGACGTTCTCCCTCGCAATTTTTAATAGGGTTTTCATTATCAGAGGTACCGGTGGGAAAATGTAGACTAGGGGAAATTCCCACGGGATTGAGAAGGCATCTTGAGCTAGCGCTTCGTTGCAGTGGAATCTTTTTTTTTTAATTATAATCTTTATTAGTTTTTCCATCTATAAAACATGTTTACACCTCAACACAATATTCCAGGACCAGTATCTTTTTTACATACATTTTGTACTTAACACATAGGTATATCTCTTTATGAAGATAAAGAAAGAGCACTCTATATTCCCTCCACTAAAAAGGAGGGAGCCGCTTTTTGAGTAATATTACCTGGATTTACTCCTGTCTCATTATCCCCCCTTTCCCTACTACATTTCCCACCTCCCCCCCCCACCCCCTCCTCTATTCCAGCTGTATCTGGTGTATTCCCTCTATCCACGGTCTCCACATCCTATCAAATTCTTTCATATTATATCTCTTTATGTACGCGGCTCTCTCCTTCGGGAGGGTTTCATTCATTATATCAATCCAATTCTTTACTGTGGGTGGCATCTGTGATTGCCATCTCATCATTATCATCTTCCTGGCCTGATACATGCCCCTTAATATTGCCACTGTTGTACTTTTTGTTTCACCCTTTTCCTGTCTATACCCCAGAATACAAAGTACCACTTCCCTTTCCACTTCTTTTTTAAATATGCTCTTCAATACTTTTGTCACCCCTTCCCAGTACCGGAAGAGCTTGGGGCATCTCCATACCATATGGACCAGGTCCCCCAGTCCCTGGCACCTCGGGCACTTATCATTAGGTCTTCTTCCAAATTTACATAACAATTTTGGTGTATAGTACGCTCTGTTGAGTAGCATCAAATGCGAGAATCTCTGGGCGGGTGAAACCGATATCATCGGGCTTCGTTCTAATATTCTCTTCCATTGTCCCTGTGGAATGGCACCTAAATCCTGTTCCCATTTTTTTTTTTTACCTCCAGCAGCTTTACTTCGCCTAGGATCCCTCTGTTCAGTAGTTTATATATCACAGATATTAATCCTTTAGTGGATCCTGGCTCCCCAATAACCTGTAGCACTGGTAATTCCTCCCATACCATAGGTTGGTTTCGAAACTGGGCTTCTAGGGCATGGCTTATTTGAAGATAACTAAACTGTGTATTCTGGGGGATATCAAATTCCCTTTTTAGTACTTCGAATTTTTTTATGGCCTGACCATCGTATATTTGGCTCACTTTTTTAATTCCCCTATTTTCCCACTCCCTGATTTTCCCCATTATACGTAATTCCTGTAGGTTGCTATTGTTCCAGATTGGGGTATATATGTTAGTCTCCATATATTTTAACTTTTTTTGACGACTTTCCAAACTTTACTGACCATTTTTGTTGTTGGGTTCTTAGCCCCAAACGACCCTGCCTCTGAAGTTTCTATTATGGTCTCATGTAGCGCGCCCGTCAAAAGAATTTTTCCATTAGGGGACCCTCCCTCTTGGGCACAACATCCCACTAATTGTTGTAACTGAGACGCTAGATAGTATATCTCAGGATTGGGCAGTGCAAGACCCCCTTCCCCTGAAGGGAGTTGCAGAGTACGAAGCCGTATTCTTGCCTGTCCCCCCTTCCACACCAATTCCCTAAATAGACTCTCGATTTTATCAAACCATTTTCTGGGGATCCATATGGGGGCATTATGGAGCACATACAACAGTTGGGGCAGCCAAATCATTTTTATTAATGAACATCTACCGGCACTAGACAGGGGAAGGGATTTCCATATTTTAATTTTCTCCCTAAACTTCCCCAATATTGGTATCAGATTATTATGCAAGTATTGATTGGGGTCTCTTGTTATCCTGATCCCTAAATATTTAAGGGAATCTACGGCTGCTAATTTAGGGCTATTCCATAGCATCCCTTCCCTTATTTCGGCCATCGGAAGGAGCTCTGACTTCGTCCAGTTGATCTCTAGACCCGTGAAACTACCAAACCTCTCCACAGCTTTCATTGCTTCCTCCAATGAGTGTTCTATGTCCCCCAGGAAGAGCAATATATCATCAGCATATAATGCTATACGCTCTTCTCCTGAGATCCTACGGAAACCTACAATGTCAGGGCTCCTTCTGATGTACTCCGCAAGGGGCTCCATAGCTAGCGCAAAGAGCAAGGGCGATAAAGGGCACCCCTGCCTGGTTCCCCTTTCCAATTTTATTTGATTTGAAAATCTATTGTTAATTTTTAATCTAGCTACTGGTCTGTCATAGAGCATCTTGATCCACCCGATCAGCGTGGGTCCAAATCCAAACTCTTCCAGTATACGCCAAATGTATTCCCACTCTATAGAGTCGAAGGCTTTGGTCACATCCAATGATAATATCGCCTTCGACCCTATATTATCTGTTGGCGTTTGAAGATTTAAAAAAGCTCTCCTTATATTTGTGCTGGTTGATCGGTTTGCTATGAACCCAGACTGATCAGGGTGGACCAATTTTGAAATAACTTTATCCATTCTAGCTGAGATAACTTTAGCTAGAATTTTTGCATCCGTGCACAAAAGGGAGATTGGCCTATACGAAGCGGCATCTAGGGGATCTTTCCCTTCCTTATGAAGTACGATGATGGTAGCTTCTCTCATTGACTCAGGGAGATAACCCACCTCCATTGCCCCCCCTAAAACCTTCAACAGTTCCGGGAGCAGGATATCCCCATAGTATTTATACGTTTCCGTTGGGAGACCATCTGGACCCGGAGACTTTTGATTTGCCATGTCGGCTACAGCCTGTTGTAATTCGGAGAGCGTTATTGGGGAATCCAGACCAACTCTTTCTTCAAGTGTTATCTTCGGAAGGGCTACCTTCCCCAGAAAACTCTCCATCATTGATCTCCCCGCTCCCCTTACTCGTGCGGAGTATAAGTCCCTATAGAACTCCTCAAAGCTTTCCAGTATACTTTTGGAGTTCGAGGTTACCCCCCCGTCTCTACTTCGAATAGCTGATACATTACTGGGGGCCCTGTTCGCCCTTGCCACCTGGGCCAACATCCTCCCCACCATCTCTCCTTCCATGAAGGCCTCCTGCCTCTGTAACAACTGTTTGGTCTCGACTCTCTGGATTACACATAATTTATATTCCTGTTGTTTTTCCAGCCATTTTTCTTTCCCTTCCATTGTTGGGGCTAGAATATAATTAGCCTCCGCTGCAGCCGCTTCCCTCCTTTTATTTTCTTCCTGTGCCCTTACCCCCTTGTTGTACTTCGCCACCTGCTGAATTAATAATCCCCTCAAGAAAGCCTTAAGGGTATCCCATATAATCCCCGATTCTGCTGTGTTTGCGTTGACTACAATAAATTCTCTCAGAGTCAATCTGACGGATGGTATGGAAAGGGAAACCATAGGAGCAAATGAGAACATTGACCTGTGGTGTGCCAGGGGTCACGTGGTCAGTATGCCTAAAAGGGGGCATACCCAAGTATGAAATGAAATGGAATGAAAGAAAAAAGAAAAAGGGAATGGGTGGGTGGGACACGAGAGCCTCCACCACGAGAGGAGGAGGCAAAGGAGGGCAGGCTTTATGCAGCCTGACTCCTCCTACAAAAACAGGCTGACCTGCGGTCAGCCTTTACATTTGTACTCTGAGTCAATCTGACGGATGGTATGGAAAGGGACCAAGAGCAAATGAGAACATTGACCTGTGGTGTGCCAGGGGTCACGTGGTCAGTATGCCTAAAAGGGGCCAAAAATGACCATAGTAGGATGAAAGCTTACCAACAGAATTGCCGTTCAATCTGCTGAAATTGACAAACGCTTATGACACCTCCAAAGTGGCTCGAGGACGTACCCAGAGAAAACAAGACAACCTCCACCTAACCACATGCTAATGGTCGTGACCGCCTGGCGCAAAGTCACGGAAGCCGCTCCTACCCTAAATGAATAGCCAAAGTATGCTTGAAGGTCCAGAACCTGATTTGCCCAAAAAAGGGGACGGTAATGAAGCATGCATAGAGCTGCAGAGAGGGGAGCACTAGGAAGAGGCAACCGGGGACCCCCCTGGGTATATCAGAAGTGGCACTGACGGGCTGGTTTAAAACCAACACCGAGCCCACGCCTTGCCAGGCTCCTGATGACGTGCCGCCTCCCGAATGCTGCGTCTTGCGAGCATGCAGATGTGACGGACAAGACCGGGGTGCCAACCAGTTGATTGACCAAAAGTATGCGAGACCCTGGGCCAGAAGTGCAACTCCCCTGGCCTTAGGAACCATAAAGGTCAGATACAGCGCTGTCTTAAGCATCAAGCTGGTTCACAACAAAAAGGAGACCCTGTCGGATACGTCATGAAGAATTTAACAACGATGGGAAGACTGCCGAGTACAGCCGGAGGAACTCTTCTGGATCCCTGAGGATGGCTTGACTATAGTGCGCAGACAACGAAGAAAAGCCTGTCGGGGAATGCCGACAACATGAAATGCTGAGTCTCCTCCAGATGCGCGCCAATAGTGCTGTAGGCCGATACGAGTTGGAAGGGGCAAAAAAAAAAAAAAAAAAACAGAAAAGCAAAATAGCAACTGGCTGTCGACCATCAGGACTAAGCAACCTAGACCGGAAAGCCTGAAAACATCCTAAGCCATGTCACGAGCCTACCTGGTATACCAAACAAAGATCTTGTCGATCAAGGCTGTTGCGTCGCTCCAAGGAAACCTGATCCATCACCAATGCTGGAAACCTGAAGAGAAGGCGTGCCGCCAGCACCTGTGTCCAAGACCTGGGCCTAATGATACCGGCCCAGGCACAGAGAGGGATCCGGAATCCCCTAAGCCCCAGAGCCAGCAGAAGCTGCTGGAGCTGCAATGGCTGACTTACCAATAGTTCCATACTATTGCGCAACTCCTGGCCGGACAGAGCTAGGACATGGAAGGTAACGTGAAAATGACACAGAACTGGGACAGGAACATGAATTGCGAGAGAAACTTGAGAAGACTGAGAACCTGCGACCGGAAAGTAACTGCGTGAAAGAACGTGACTGGACAAGAACATGAGTAGCGTGATCAGACTAAGACGTGAGTAGCACACGGACCGAGGCTGCACGAAAACGCAACCTGCATAAGAAAAGCCGGTCGCACGAGAACGTAAACCGATGAACAACGAGAGAACCTGGGAAACGAGAGAACATGAAACGTGAGTTGGCATAGAAACAAACAGTTGCATGAGAAACGTAAGTTGCACGAGAAACGTAAGTTGCACGAGAAACGTAAGTTGCACGAGAAACGTAAGTTGCACGAGAAACGTAAGTTGCACGAGAAACGTAAGTTGCACGAGAAACATGAGTTTTGTACGAAATAAGTGAGCAGTGCAAGAAAACAGATGAGGAGACTTGCCACTGAACAAGCCAATTAAAAACGATCATCTCAATCTGTTTAACCCATAGACGTGATGGGAAACCCGCAGTGGAAGAACATGGACAACCCAGCTGTAAAAATTACCAGAGAACACAACAATACCCCTGGTACCTAACAAGAGTAAGGATGTGGGTGCAGAAATGACAAGACCAATCAGCGCCGGAATGTGAACCTAATGACCACCCCCCCTACCGTATGCAGTAAGCGAGGCCGAGCAACCTGCCGCGCTAAGACAGGCAATTAAAAACGAACACTCAGGGCTAAGGTACCCACAGAACGTGGTGGGTAGTAGTAAAGGTGTAATGGTGAACGTGCATGTATGACGTATGGACTACAGGCGAGAAGATTGTGGGACGACAATCAATTAAAAACGAAAACCTCAGCCCGTATGGATCTGTAGACGTGACAGATCCTGGATGTAAGCACTAGCTAACGGAAATGCCGCAAACGAAAGGCAATGACATGAAAAGGCATATGACATGCACGAGAACACAACATGAGACACGCAAGAAACCAAGAGAACCGTAAGAAACGTAAGAAAACACGAGAAACGTAAGAAAACACGGAAAACGTAAGAAAACACGAGAAACGTAAGAAAACACGGAAAACGTAAGAAAACACGAGAAACGTAAGAAAACACGAGAAACGTAAGAAAACACGAGAAACGTAAGAAAACACGAGAAACATGCGAAACGTAACAACCATGGAAAACATGAGAAACGTAAGAAACCACGAGAAACGTAAGAAAACATGGAAACATGCGAAACATAACAACCATGGAAAACATGAGAAATGTAAGAAAACCTGGGAAAACGTGAGAAACGCAAGAAACATGAAACGTCGGAAACATGAGAACCGTAACTATGCCTGAGAAACCGTGAAACCGCATGAGAACCAGAAAATTGCATGAGAACCAGAAAATGCATGAAAAACCCCAGCATGTGACCGAGTTCAGCTCAAACACCCAAAGTTTGACATGACCCTACCTCTGCGATCAGTCCCCGACAAGATGCATCCTTCATGATAGGTCTACTTCAGCTCTTCCCATGGTCTAGCACCCAGTAATTCAAATGAGAAACGTAAAATCGCATGAGAAACTAAATGACCCAAAACTTACCTGAGAAATTTAAATCGCAGGAGAAACGTAAATCGCAAGAACATAGGTGCATGACCAACTTACCTGAGAAACGTAAAAAACGCATGAGAAACGTAAAACCGCATGAGAAATGTAAAATCGCATGAGAAACATAAATGACCCAAAGCTTACTTGAGAAACGTAAAATCGCATGAGAAACGAAAAATCGCATTAGAAACGAAAAAAAACGCATGAGAAACGAAAAATCGCATGAGAAACATAAATGACCCAAAATTACCTGAGAAATGTAAAATCGCATGCGAAATGTAAAATCGCCTGAGAAACATAAATGACCCAAAGCTTACCTGAGAAATATTAAATCGCATGAGAAACGTGAAAAAGGCATGAGAAACGTAAAATCGCATGAGAACCTAAATGACCCAAAACTTACCTGAGAAATGTAAATCGCAGGAGAAACGTAAATCGCAAGAACAAAGGTGCATGACCCACTAACCTGAGAAACGTAAAAACGCATGAGAAACGTAAAACCGCATGAGAAATGTAAAATCGCATGAGAAACATAAATGACCCAAAGCTTACTTGAGAAATGTAAAATCGCATGAGAAATTTAAAATCGCATGAGAAACATAAATGACCCAAAATTTACCTGAGAAATGTAAAAAAAATCGCCTGAGAAACATAAATGACCCAAAGCTTACCTGAGAAACGTTAAATCGCATGAGAAACGTGAAAAGGCATGAGAAACGTAAATCGCATGAGAACCATAAATGACCCAAAACTTACCTGAGAAATGTAAATCGCAAGAGAACGTAAATCGTAAGGACCCAAGCGCATGCCCAAATTTGCACGGGAAACACAACGCATGGATCGCATGAAAAACATAAAATTGTGGGAGAAACGTAACACGCCTGAGAAACGTAAATGCCCAAACTTACCTGAGAAGTGAACTACAACCCTGCAGCCCCCTAAGAACCCCCCCAAACTGAGATGACAGGCGACATGTGGTGACAGGGCAGGAGAACCGGGTGCCCAGACCTGTGACCGGGGAGGAGCTGGCGGGCGACTGAATCCCCCCCTGCACGCAACACCGGGAGGGGCAGACGGTTGCCCCCCCCCTGGAGACCAACTGTATGGCTAGAGGAGCCATCGGGTGGCCGAATCCCCCCCGCAGGAATGCCGGCGGCCCCCTCGAACAGAAGACCTGTCAGGCCGACTCACCCCCCCCCCCCCCATCTCCCAGGGGGACACCGGCGCGGGAGGGAGAGGCGGCTCCCAATTTGAGACAGCGCCGCTGGCGGCCATGCTCCCCCTCCTCCCGGAACCCAGGGAGAAGCGTCTCCCACGTGGAGATGGAGGAGCCGCTAGGCGGCCATGCCCCCCCCCCGCACCCAGGGAGAAGCGGGCGGGAGAAGCGTCTCCCACGTAGAGACCGCGGAGCTGTCAGGCGGCCAAGCTCCCCCAACCCCCCCCCCCCCCCTCTCCCGGGAACCCAGGGAGAAGCGGGCGGGAGGAGGAAGCGTCTCCCATGTGGAGACAGCGGAGCTGACAGGCGGCCATGCTCCTCCCCCGCCCCTGAACCCAGGAGAAGCGGGCGGGAGGGAGAAGCGTCTCTTCCGCAAATACGGAGGCGGTAGAGTAAAGGGGACAGAGGGGCCGACAGGCGGCCGCAACCCCCCCTCTCCCCCGGCGGAACACTGGGAGACCTCGTGGGGCCCAAGCAGCTTCAGGCGGCCGCCCCCCCCCCCCTCCTCCGGCGGGTCCCAGGGAGAAGAGGGCGGGCAGGAGAAGCGGCTCAGTCACCGGGAGAAGCGGGCGGCCTCGCGGAGAAATGCGGGCGGCCTCGCGGAGAAATGCTGCCATGACCGGGAAAGCGAAGCCGCCGAGCGTCCTCCTCGCATGATCCGAGACCCGGAAGTGACGTCAGCGTCGCCCCGCAATGACGCCGACACGAGAGCCTCCACCACGAGAGGAGGAGGCAAAGGAGGGCAGGCTTTATGCAGCCTGACTCCTCCTACAAAAACAGGCTGACCTGCGGTCAGCCTTTACATCACTCTTCTCAGGCATTCCCACTATCCTAATATTATCTCTACGACTCCTGTTCTCGATTTCTTCCAATTTAACGGCTTGCCGGTGTAACTGCTCCCTCATGTTCTTCATCTCTTTAACCAGTGGAAGAACATCATCCTCCACCTGGCTGATCCTTCCTTCCAATACTGTGGTTCTCTCAGCTATCCTTTGCATGTCTTGTCTTACCAGTGCCAAGTCCTCTTTGACCCCCCTCATCTGTTCGCCCAAGTCTTTGAGCAAGTCATTTGAGGTTTTTACTGCTTTAAAGATGTCCATTAATGTGGGTTCTTTCTCCAGAGGTGGGGCGGGTCCTGCCCCAACCCCAATTGCTTCTGTGCTTGTTTTTATATTTTGATCTGCGACCACGGTGTTTTTACTTCCCTGTGTCTTTACCCCCTGGGCCCTTGGTGTTGCCGCATTTGATTGGCTCTGCCCTTGACTCTTTCTCTCTCCTGTACCTCCTTGTTGAGTTTTGGACTGAGTCCCTTTTTTTGGGGGAGACGGCGGCATGGGTTGCCCCAGTGTATGCCCAGTTGTGTGTGCAAATTGCTCTAGTTTTGCTGCAGCAGCCATACCTGCTTGTTGGACACTGTTGCAGTGGAATCTTGACACAAACTGGGGTACCTGTGCATTCCATGGGGTCGCCATCAGATCTACCGAGGGTGTACCCCACCTGTAAAATATTGTTCTTAGATAGTCCTTGTTGAGTGCCCACTCGTTTTTGTTGGGAAAATCCCGACTCAGGTGATCTGCTATGTAGTTCTGACTGCCTGGAATGTAGGCTGCAGTCAAGGCTTCCACATGTGCCTCGGCCCAGACGAATATCTCGGTTGCCAACTGCAGCAGTGGCAAGCTCTTGGTTCCACCCTGTTTGGTTATATAAGCGACCGCTGTCTGGTTGTCCAACATAAGCTTGACCCGAGCTCCCTGAATCAGGTTCTCGAATGCCAGTAGGGCTAGGTATGCCGCTTGTAACTCCAAAAGGTTGGAGTGTCTGGTCTCCATCCTGCTCCATTTGCCTTGAACCCGTCTGCCAAGGCAGTGAGCACCCCAGCCCCGGAGACTGGCATCCGAGGTTATTTGGATCCAATCTCCGGGGCTGAGAGGCATGCCCCGCGACAGAGTTCCTGGCGCTATCCACCATGCCAAGCCCTGGCGAATCCGTATTGGTATGAATATTTTTTGGTGGAGTGATACGCCATCCCACTGGTTCAGAAATGACGTTTGGAATGCCCTTGTATGGAATCTTGCCCAGGGAACAGCTGGGGTTGCTGCGGTAAACATTCCCAGAAGCGTCATACAGTCCCTCGCCGACAGCGACGAGGACTCCATCACGCTGTTCACGCAGGCTACTAGCTCGGCTATCTTGCGATGTGGTAGCGAGACCTGCCCTTTGCTTGTGTTGAAAACAAGCCCTAGGTACTCCATCTCTTGGGAGGGAATCAACTGGCTCTTCTGCTTGTTGATAATCCAGCCGAATTTTCAGCACCACTTCGCCTTGTGCTGTTAACTCCTCGCTTGCACGGGCCACTACCAAGATGTCGTCTAAGTAGTGGAAAATCTTTATGCCCCTCAAACGTATAACAGCGATGGTAGCTAGCAGGATCTTGGAAAAGACTCGGGGTGCTGTGCTGATTCCGAAGGGCAGACATTTGAACTGGAAATGATCTTCCCCTACCATGAATCTCAGGTATCTTTGATGATGCCTGTTGAATGGGACATGAAGGTAGGCATCTGCTACATCGACTGATATTAGCCAGTCCCCTGGTTGCAGAATTGATATAATTGTAAATATTGATTCCATCTTGAATGTCTTGGGATCGATGTAGTGGTTCAGAGATCTTAGGTCTAAGACCGGTCTGAGATCTCCGGACGCTTTGGGCACCAGAAAAATTGGGGAGTAAACCCCTGTTCCCTGCTGCTTTAGAGGAACCGGCAAGATTGCCTATTTCTGAAGTAATTCTGTCACATATTCTTGCAAGCACCTTTGTTTCTTCGGATCTTGTGGCCATTCTGTCTGGACAAAGATGTCCGGTGGTTTCTCTCGAAACATTATCTTGTACCCTCGCTTGACTGTTTTCTGGACCCATTGGTCCTTGACCTTCTCCGCCCATACCTTCCAAAAAGATGCCAACCTGGCACCCACCTGGGGGTGATGGGCGGTCAACCCGTCAAAAGGACTTCTCCGGTTTCTTAGCGGTCTGAGCGGCCTTAGACTTCACGTTCCGAAGAAAGGAGCTTTGTGAGCCTCTCCATTGGGGTCTTGTATATTCTCGGCCTGGTCTATATGACCTGGCCTCCTGCGCCCTTCTGAACTCTGATTGGCCTGACCGAACGGTTTGCTGTCTCCTTTTGGGTCTCTGTGGTAGCAGACCCGACTTCACTCCAGTAGCTCGTTTAATAGCTTCCTCCAGGGTGTCCCCGAAAAGCATCTTGCCCTTGTATGGGATGTTACAAAGTGCCTGTTTCGAGGTACTGTCTGCCACCCAAAACCATAGGGCCCTTTTTGCCGTTACTGAAAACATCATAATTCTTGCGAGCAGTTTTACTAGGTCTATAGAGGCTTCTGCCAAAAAGGCGGCTGAGAGATTAAGTTCCTCCATTGCCGAAATTATTCTGGCCGTCTCTACGCCAGACTTCAGGGCCGTCTCCACATTTGTGACCCAGACCTTCAGGGCCCTGGAGATCGAGGTTAGGGCTATGGCCGGGCGACAAGCTGCGCCAGCAGTTAAATAGATTTTATTTAGATCTGTGTCTGTGCGTCTGTCCATCGGGTCTCTGAAGGTTGTAGAATCCTGCAATGGCAGGGACACCTGCCTTGCTAGGCGCTGCAAGGCCGCATCTACCCCTGGAGGTGACTCCCAAAAGGCAGCATCTGGGGTGTTAAATGGGTACAATTTTAAAAAGCGATTTTGTATGTTCGCCTTCCTTTCTGGCTTTCCCCATTCCTCATCGAATAATTCCCATATCTCCATCATGAACGGAAAGGCCCCTTGCCTTTTCAAGTTAGTGAAATATCTTTTAATTTTTTGCGGAGGCTGAGTGTCTTGTTCCCAGTTTATGGCCTCCTTCACTGCTACGATGTAAAGGTCTATGGGTTGGAAGTCGAACAAATATTCAGACGGTTCATCAGAGTCTGAAGAATCTCCTGAAGATATTTCAAGCCCCGGTGAAGAGTCTCGCTTCTGCTTAGATGCGTTTTTGGCTCTAGGCTTAGTCCCGGAGGCACTTACGCCTGCGACTGCCTGCATACTCTCTGTCACCGCCTCCTGAATATAGTCCTTTATCCTACGTGCCTCAGTTTCTCTATCTGTGGCTACATCTCTTATGCATTCTGCGCACAAGAGCTTCTCAGGGGCGGATGGCGCTGAACAAGCCCAGCAGAGGCCTTCAGCGGGACGGCCTCTTGTCGCACTTGGTTCTGCCGCCATAGCTGTCTGAGCATTTTTGCGGCGTGGACTGCCCGTTGCTTGGGGTCTATGTCCTGTGCGTGACCGAGATGCATGTGGAGATTTTGAGCGGTGGCGGGACTTTTCCTTCCGCGACTGTCTTTTTTTAGGACTTCTGCTCCTATAAAGACAAAACACCTTATTAGACTGGTGGCCCCCGTAGACCCCTCCTACCTTTCCGACGATCTTCGTGCATTTTGGGGCTGTGGTGAGCTCATACTACAGCAACAAAAGACAAGATATAGAAATAAGAAAAAAGAAGTTCCTATTCTATCACTTTTTTTATTTTTATTTTTTTACTGGCTCTTTAAAGGAAATAACTTTACCTTAATACTGGATAAGGAGTCACTCAGGGTGGCAGCAGATTTGTAGGGTATCCCTAAAGCTGTAAACACATAGTGTAATGCATTTTGTGATCACGGCTCAGTAAACACTGACACAGCCCAGCCACCCCTCCCCCTCTGTGAAGGAACACTCACCAGTACACTTCCCTCACTAGCTGTGGCAAACAGCACTGGAGCTTCTGGCTCTCCAGGCTTTATAGCCCTACAGCCCCGCCCCCCTGTGAGGTCATCATCGACCAATCAGAAAACACAGGGGAGGCGGCCGGCGCATCACCTATGAAGCAGGAAAGGAAAGCACAATACTACAGCAACACCACAGCCTAAAATGGTAAGCTCTTTAAGCCTTAGTATGCCCGCATGGCTCCTGCACATAGAGCGTCCAGTGTGATAAAAGGAACTACCTTTATTGTTCTGGACCTTCCGATCCCAGGAGAGGCTTGAACCTGGGTGGGTAGGTTCGGTAGGGGGGTGTAGTCTAATCCACGAGCATGGTAGTCTGGAGTCCGACCAAAAAAAAAGGAACAAGGGCTGGGGAGGAGGGGCTCCCTTTTATCAGCTAAGAGAAGGTGGTACTGAGAGACTGGAGGAAGGGGTTAACCCATTGTGTGCTGACGTGAGGCTGGCCAGGAAAGGTAGTTTACAGAAAATAGCTAGGAAGGAAAATATCCTTCAACACAGTTCACAGGAATTTGTAATATTTTATGTTCTTGAATTTAGATATCCTTAAATAAACTAAAAATGTATTATTAGCTCTTTTAAATGAGGGATTACATTTTGACCCTGAATATAATCATTGTTTACATTATTTGAGGATCTAAATAAATTCATACAGGTCATTACGTTATGTAAATTGTGCTATATGAAATAAAAATACCTATTACAAATAGTCAAACTATGGAGAACTTGGAGGTACATCATTTAGACCAGTGGTCTCCAAACTGCGGCCCGGGGGCCAGATGCGGCCCTTTGCTTGCTTTTATCTGGCCCTTGGGGCCATAATTCCCCCCCACTGACGCCAATGAAGGGACACAATTCCTCCCACTAATACCAATGCTGGGGCACAATTTTTCCCAATGGCACCAACAATGGGGCCCAATGACACCCAATGAAGGGGCACTATTCCTCTCAATGGGACCAACAATGGAGCAATAATTTCTTCCAATGACACCGACAATGGGGTCCACTGACACCAATGAAGGGGCGCAATTCCTCCCACTAATACCAATGCTGGGACACCATTTTTCCCAATGACACAAACAATGGGGCCCTATTCCTCTCAATGACACCAACAAAGGGGCCCAATGACCTCAACAATGGGGCATAAATCCCCCCATTGACACCAATGATGAGGCACGATTACTTCCACTGAAACAAACGATGGGGCACTATTTTTTTCTTCACTGACATCAGGACCTTCTCTACTCCCAATTACCACGGTCCGGCCCCCCTAAAGTCTGAAAGACGGTAAACTGGCCCTTTGTTTAGAAAGTTTGGAGACCCCTGATTTAGACCACAATCCTCTTTCATCCCCAACACACTGAAAGCCTTTTCATCAACATCTTTTATCATGTTGTGTTCTCAGTATTCTCTAATCCAGGGGTCTCCAAACTTTCTAAAAAAGGGCCAATTTACTGTCCTTCAGTGCGGCTGGACTGTGCCCAGTTAGAGCAAGCAATGCCCAATGTTTGGTATTAGGGGGACAAATACATGGAGTCTTGGGAGAAATAGTGCCCCATTTTTGGTGTCAGTGGAAGGAATTATGCCCCATTGTTGGTATCAGTGGCAGGTATAATTACACAAGGGCCAGATAAAGGCAAACAAAAGGCTGCATCCGGCCCCAGGGCCACAATTTGGAAACCAGAGCTCTAATCTGACCTGAATATTATGTTTTTCAGAAAAAAACTGCTAGACAAAGTTATGGAAAACAATATTATAATTAAACACAAATACAAACACGACATTTTTACTATTTACCTAAAATCCCCAAAAAATTCCAGCAATCCACCATGGGAGCTAACTATGCATCGTGCTATTCAAACCTCAAGATAGGTTATTGGGAGGACAGGTATATTGTATGTAAGCATAACCCATTTGCCTCCCATATAGACTGTATGAGCATCATATAGATCAGCCCTCAAAAATTCCACTTGCCTGCTTGCGAGTATATTTTGAGGGCTGGCAAGCTATTGGCTGCCTGGTGGGGGGAGGGGGGCAGCCTCTGTTAAATGGGAGTCTTTCTCCCAGTGATCGCAGAGGGGAAGAGAAAGGAGAACCGCCCGGATGATCAGAGTGCAGGGAACATAGCGATAACAGCTTTAATTTCTCATTGCTGGGTTCCCCACTGCTCGCTGTCACATATAGCCCCTCCTCCTGGTCCCAGGACTTTGATAGACAGATCACCCGTCCAATCCCGGGATGGGCGATCTGTCAATAAAAGTTCCCCGGCCAGGGGGGGCGTGGGTGTATGTGACGTTGAGCGGTGGGAACACAGTAATTGAAACGAAAGCTGTTATCGCTGTGTTTCCTGCGCTCTGACCATCTGGGCAGCTCTCCTGTTCCTAGTGGGCAGAGGCTGCATGGTGGGCAGAGGCTGCATGGTGGACACAGGCTGCATGGTGGACACAGGCTGCATTGGTGGGCAGAGGCTGCATTGGTGGGCACAAGCTGTATGGTGGGCACAAGCTGCATGGTGGGCAGAGACTGCATGGTGGGCTACAGGCTGCATTGGTGGGTACAGGCTGCATGGTGGGCACAGGCTGCATTGGTGGACACAGGCTGCATTGGTGGGCACAGGCAGGTTGCATTGGCAGGCAGGCTGCATTGGTGGGCACGGATAAAGTTGTTAATATTTATTTTTATTACTTAATTCGGCATAAAATATTTACGTGTCATTTCATGAGATCATTTATGAGGGCGTGTTTAGGGGCGGAATTGGAGGTGGGGCAGGGTCGGGTTGGGTGGGGCAACTGGTGGCGAGTAACCCTTGAGGCCTGGCTAGTAGCTCAGGACTTGAAATTTTGAGCCCTGATATAGATTAAATCTTTATTTTATGAGAAGGGAATATAGAGACCATTCCACCATTCATAGAATACTGCAATAAGAACACATTTAGATTTCAATCCACACATGTTTGTGATCCACACAGTTTTTTTTTCTTTTGGATCCAGAACAATTTCATGACTTTGCAGGAACTGAATTCAGAATACATTTTAAGCCCTCGGTGGGGAACTGTTATTTGCATCAAAGTTGCTGCCACTCAAGATGGAAAGCTAATATTTCCAGGGAGTCAGTTTGAAGGCTTTAACAAAACTGTAGTACAGAAAAAGATTAATGTAATACAAAGTAATATTGTAAAAAACATTCTATTAAAAAGGATACTCATTAATCACAATTGATAATGCATTTAGAAAATACTATCTACTTCAGAAGAATTGGAACAAAGAATCCAAAACAAAAAGGTATTATACAATATAATAATCAATACAAACAAACTAAAAACATCTTAAGAAAGAAACTGGCACATTTTACCTGAAATTTCAAAATCGGTCCCTTTGTTACCCTCTAAACCCAAGTCTATTTTTAAGAAAGTGCAGACATCAAAGGTAAAGTCGTTTCCAGCCAGTGGCGCGTGGTGCTCAAAATTTTTGGGGGGGCGCAAACAAACTGAATAATACCGAACCCCCCCTCCCATCAATTGCAGCCTCACTGTGCCCATCCAATTTATCCATTGTGCCCATCAAATGCAGCCAATGTGCCCATCAAACGCAGCTACTGTGCCCATCAAACCCAGCTACTGTGCCCATCATACACAGCCACTGTGCCCATCATACGCAGCTACTGTGCCCATAATACGCAGCCACTTGTGCCCATCATACGCAGCCACTTGTACCCATCATATGCAGCCACTTGTGCCCCATCATACGCAGCCACTTTTGCCCCATCATATACAGCTACTTTTGCCCCATCATATACAGCCACTTGTGCCCCATAATATGCAGCCACTTGTGCCCATCATATGCAGCCACTTGTGCCAATCAAATGCAGCCACTTGTGCTGCACTTGTGCCCATCATATGCAGCCACTTGTGCCAGTCAAATGCAGCCACTTGTGCCTAGTATATGAATCCACTTGTGCCCAGTAAATGCAGCCACTTGTGCCAACCAAATGCAGCCACTTGTGCCCATCATATGCAGCCATTTATGTTCATCATATGCAGCCACTTGTGCCCTATCATACGCAGCCAATTGTGCCCATCATATGCAGCCACTTGTGCCAACCAAATGCAGCCACTTGTGCCCATCAAATGCAGCCACTTGTGCCCGTCAAATGCAGCCACTTGTGCCCGTCAAATGCAGCCACTTGTGCCCATCAAATGCAGCCACTTGTGCCTAGTATATGAATCCACTTGTGCCCAGTAAATGCAGCCACTTGTGCCAACCAAATGCAGCCACTTGTGCCCATCATATGCAGCCATTTATGTTCATCATATGCAGCCACTTGTGCCCTATCATACGCAGCCAATTGTGCCCATCATATGCAGCCACTTGTGCCAACAAAATGCAGCCACTTGTGCCCATCAAATGCAGCCACTTGTGCCCGTCAAATGCAGCCACTTGTGCCCGTCAAATGCAGCCACTTGTGCCCATCAAATGCAGCCACTTGTGCCCAGTATATGCAGCCACTTGTGCCCAGTAAATGCAGCCACTTGTGCCCATCATATGCAGCCACTTGTGCCCATCAAATGCAGCCAGGCTCGGTTGTCACTTCACTAGACCCCCCCGCACGCACGTCCGGTCCGGCGGCACTTACCGCTCCTCTCCTGGAGTGATGGGGCTCTCCTCCTCGGCGGCTCTCTTCCTTCCTTCGGCAACTCTTGTCTCTTCCTCGGCGGCTATCCTCGGCAGGAAGCGACGGCTGCGGCTCCTGTGTCTGCTCGTCTCCTTATCCGCCAAAGCGTTAGCCATCCAATAGGATCGCCTAATGCTTTGGCCAATTGGGAGACAGGCCTCACTGACCTTCCTGCTGATTTCTCAGGGAGGAACGTTAGTGTGAAAATAGCAAAAATGTATTTGTTATGCCACACAACAAGGTGGGATCGGGACGCTAGTGTCCGGCGTCCTGAAAGGGGCCGAGCACATGAATAGGGAGGGCGGTGGAGGTGTCGGGGGGGTCGACGCCCGCGCGCCCACAATGCACGGGCTGCCACTGCTCCTAGCAAATTAAAATATCTTGCGAAAATACCTAAGACTGATAACAGGAATATACCAATATAGAAAAAGGAAATGTCTCACCTGCATATACTGTACATCAAACATGGTACAAAATACTTTCATGTAAAGAAGGGAAATAAAATTATGATTATGTCATATATTGTTCAACATGTCCCTGCTGTCTTTACTATGTAGGGACAACAACTAGGTTTCTGCGCACTAGGTTTGGTGATCAAATTATCATAGTGTGCCACATAATTTTTCTACCATACTTAATACATTCTTTAATAGCTCTATCAGAAATTACTTTTTTTGGGGGGTTACTATGTATTTACTAAGCCTAAAAATAGCATATTCATGCTGTTATTTAATTTTCTAGTGGCATGAAACACACAACCAAAAATGCAATATATTGCAGCTTACCAGTCATTAGGGGGTGGTTGCATCAGTTTTATTTTCTAAGGCTTTTTCCCTCTGTTTTCACCTGGTCATCTGACCAGTAATTAGTGATACATCACTCTGGATGAATAAGAACAGGAGGCACAGCAGACAGCAGTCAGTCAGTTTGGGTGGGTAGGGGAATGTTAAATGTATTAGCAGATTGCCAAATACACTAACTAACTGAAGCCAAAATCCTGCTCACCTTTTTTATTCTGTTACGGCAAACAGATTTTTCTTTTAAGGTGGTTTTTCATGAATGAATAAAAGTGGATAGTTTTAACCACCCCTTCCATTGTTAAATGGTTTGTCTCATCTGTAAACCGTCTGTAAACTGATATGTTCTGCTAGAGAGATTTAGCTTTTGAAAAGCAACAGACTTGCTTGCTAGAGCGTCAGATGAAAATAGAAGAAATATGCAATATAATAAATGTTTGGGTTTAACCACTTAAGGACCGAGCCTCTTTTTGAGATTTGTTGTTTACAAGTTAAAAACAGGTTTTTATTGCTAGAAAATAACTTAGAACCCCCAAACACTATACTTTTTTCTAACACCGTAGAGAATAAAATGACGGCAATACTTTCTGTCACACCATATTTGCGGTGTGGTCTTACAAGCGCACTTTTTTGGGAAAAAATAAAAAATTTAGAATTAAAAAATAAGACAACAGTACAGTTAGTCCAATTTTTTTTTATATTTTGAAAGATAATGTTACCCTGAGTAAATTGATACCCAACATGTCACGCTTCAAAATTGCGCCCGCTCGTGGAATGGCAACAAACTTTTACCCTTAAAAATCTCCAATGGCGATGTTTTAAAAAGTCTACAGGTTGCGTGTTTTGAGTTACAGAGGAGGTCTAGAATTATTGCACTCACTCTACCGATCACGTTGATACCTCCCGTGTATGTTTTTCATATGCGGGCACTACTCACGTATGCGTTCACTTCTGCATGCAAGCTTGGCGGGATGGGCACGTTTAAAAAAAAAAAATGTTTTACCTATTTAATTTACCTTTTACTTTTTATTTTTACACTGTTTCTTTTAAAAAAAAAATGTGTCACTTTTATTCCTATTACAAGGAATGTAAACATCCCTTGTAATAGAAATAAAGCATGACAGGACCATTTAAATATGAGATCTGGGGTCAAAAAGACCCCAGATCTCATATTTACACTAAAATGCAATAAAAAAAAATGGCCCGTGGCCCAGTCTCCGAAGAGAGGGGATAATGTTCTGCTTCAATATGTCACAGTACATGTTGGCATTCATGGTTCCCTCAATGAACTGTAGCTCCCCAGTGCTGGCAGCACTCATGCAGCCCCAGACCATGACACTCCCACCCCCATGCTTGACTATAGGACAAGACACACTTGTCTTCGTACTCCTTACCTGGTTGCTGCCACACACGCTTGACATCATCTGAACCAAATAAGTTTATCTTGGTCTCATCAGACCACAGGACATGGTTTCAGTAATCCATGTCGTTAGTCTGCTTGTCTTCAGCAAATTGTTTGCAGACTAGAAAAGGCTTCCTTCTTGGACAACAGCCATGCAGACCAATTTGATGCAGTGTGCGGCGTATGGTCTAAACACTAACAGGCTGACCCCCCACCCCTTCAACCTCTGCAGCAATGCTGGCAGCACTGTCTATATGTCTATTTTTTAAAGACAACCTCTGGATATGACGCTGGACACGTTCACTCAACTTCTTTGATCGACCATGGTGAGGCCTGTTCTGAGTTGTTTGGTCTTGGCCACCATGCTTCAGCTCAGTTTCAGGGTCTTGGCAATCTTCTTATAGCCTATGCCATCTTTATGTAGAGCAACAATTCTTTTTTTCAGATCCTCAGAAAGTTCTTTGCCATGAGGTGCCATGTTGAACTTCCAGTGACCAGTATGAGAGAGTGAGAGCGATAACACCAAATTTAACACACCTGCTCCCCATTCACACCTGAGACCTTGTAACACTAACGAGTCACATGACACTGAGGAGGAAACATGGCTAATTGGGCCCAATTTGGACATTTTCTCTTAGAGGTGTACTCACTTTTGTTGACTACGCAAGCTGCGTAGGGCCCCGCCGCTGTGCGGGGCCCCAAGGGCGGATCGGCTCTGCTCGGGGGCCCCTGGGGCCGCTGCCGCCGATGTGAGGGCAGCGGCGCCTGAAAAAAAGATGGCCGCGGGGCCGACATGCAACTGCGCATGCGCCCGCCTTTCCAAAAATTGCCGAGCAGCGGCAACAGCGCTGGCGCATGCGCATTTGCATGTCGGCCCCGCGGCCATCTTTATTTCAGGCGCCGCTGCCCTCACAGCGGCGGCAGCGGCCCAAAGCGCAGTGAAACGATGGCGCCGAGTGGCGCCATTTTTTAAAAAATAAAACATCCCCTCCGCAGCCCCTGACCTCCTGGGCCCCCCCCCCTCGCAGTCTCTGACCTCCTGTCCCCGCTCCCCCCTCAAAGCCTCTGACCTCCTGTGGCCCCCCCCCCCCCCCCTCAAAGCCTCTGACCTCCTGTCGGCCCCGCGGCCATCTTTTTTTCAGGCGCCTCTGCCCTCCTGTCCCCCCCCCCTCAAAGCCTCTGACCTCCTGGCCCCGCCCCCCCCCTCAGCCTCTGACCTCCTGGGCCCCCCCCCTGCAGCCTCTGACCTCCTGTCCCCCCCCCCCTGCAGCCTCTGACCTCCTGTCCCCCCCCTTGCAGCCTCTGACCTCCTGCCCCCCCCCCTCGCAGCCTCTGACCTCCTGCCCCCCCCCTCGCAGCCTCGGACCTCCTGTCCCCCCCCTCGCAGCCTCAGACCTCCTGTCCCCCCCCCCCCCTCGCAGCCTCTGACCTCCTGTCCCCCCCCTCGCAGCCTCTGACCTCCTGCCCCCCCCCCTCGCAGCCTCGGACCTCCTGTTCCCCCCCCCCTCGCAGCCTCGGACCTCCTCCCCCCCCTCGCAGCCTCGGACCTCCTGTCCCCCCCCCTCGCAGCCTCGGACCTCCTGTCCCCCCCCTCGCAGCCTCTGACCTCCTGTCCCCCCCCCCTCGCAGCCTCTGACCTCCTGTCCCCCCCCCTCGCAGCCTCTGACCTCCTGTCCCCCCCCTTCGCAGCCTCTGACCTCCTCCTGTCCCCCCCCTTCGCAGCCTCTGACCTCCTGTCCCCCCCCCCTCGCAGCCTCTGACCTCCTGTCCCCCCCCTCGCAGCCTCTGACCTCCTGTCCCCCCCCCCTCGCAGCCTCGGACCTCCTCGCAGCCTCAGACCTCCCCCCCCTCGCAGCCTCTGACCTCCTGTCCCCCCCCCTCGCAGCCTCTGACCTCCTGCCCCCCCCCCCCCTCGCAGCCTCTGACCTCCTGACCCCCCCCCCCTCGCAGCCTCTGACCTCCTGCCCCCCCCCTTCGCAGCCTCTGACCTCCTGTCCCCCCCCCTTCGCAGCCTCTGACCTCCTGTCCCCCCCCCTTCGCAGCCTCTGACCTCCTGTCCCCCCCTTCGCAGCCTCTGACCTCCTGTCCCCCCCCCCTTCGCAGCCTCTGACCTCCTGTCCCCCCCCCTTCGCAGCCTCTGACCTCCTGTCCCCCCCCCTTCGCAGCCTCTGACCTCCTGTCCCCCCCCCTTCGCAGCCTCTGACCTCTCCTGTTGCCCCCCCCCCCGCAGCCTCTGACCTCTCCTGTGCCCCCCCCCCGCAGCCTCTGACCTCTCCTGTTGCCCCCCGCAGCCTCTGACCTCTCCTGTTGCCCCCCCCCCCCACAGCCTCTGACCTCTCCTGTTGCCCCCCCCCCACAGCCTCTGACCTCTCCTGTTGCCCCCCCGCACCCCCCCCCACAGCCTCTGACCTCTCCTGTTGCCCCATCCACAGCCTCTGACCTCCTGTTGTCCCATCCGCAGCCTCTGACCTCCCCTGAGTCAAGAGAGGGAGCGCAGCCAGGATGGGGGTCATGGGAGAAGTCAGACATGTATGGACTGTGGAGAGGAAACTATGGGATAAAACCAGAGCCACCAAGCTGGAGCCGACTGACTGAG
This sequence comes from Lithobates sylvaticus, assembly GCA_028564925.1. Taxonomy (NCBI): domain Eukaryota; kingdom Metazoa; phylum Chordata; class Amphibia; order Anura; family Ranidae; genus Lithobates; species Lithobates sylvaticus. Next base: position 300,646,558 of record CM053026.1, read on the forward strand.
CCCTGCATGATGCACCTGAGAGGAGGTCAGTGACAGCACCGCCAGGCCAGTCTAGGGGGGTCAATACAATATTGTAAGGGGGCACTGATATAAAGGTTTCCCCCTTATATCAGTAAACCCCCTTATCTTAGTGTTTTCTTTCTCTGGTCACCAGAGTCCTCCCCACATTCCCAGAGTTCCCCTTTACATCATAGTATGCAGGATTCCACCTTACAGTGCAAGGGGGAACTCTGATGTAAAGGGCAATGCTGCAGACCCTGATGTAAGTAGGGAGGCTCTCTGAGGACACTGATGTATGGGGGGCTCTCTGGGGACCCAGATGTAAGGAGGGGCTTTATAGGGATGCTCTCTGGGGACCCTAATGTAAGGGGGGTGCTCTCTGGGGACCCTAATGTAAGGGGGGTGCTCTCTGGGGACCCTAATGTAAGGGGGGTGCTCTCTGGGGACCCTGATGTAAGGGGGGTGCTCTCTGGGGACCCTGATGTAAGGGGGGCTCTCTGGGGACCCTGATGTAAGGGGGGGCTCTCTGGGGACCCTGGTGTAAGGGGGGGCTCTCTGGGGACCCTGGTGTAAGGGGGGGGCTCTCTGGGGACCCTGGTGTAAGGGGGGGCTCTCTGGGGACCCTGATGTAAGGGGGGGGCTCTCTGGGGACCCTGGTGTAGGGGGGGCTCTCTGGGGACCCTGGTGTAAGGGGGGGGCTCTCTGGGGACCCTGGTGTAAGGGGGGGCTCTCTGGGGACCCTGGTGTAAGGGGGGGCTCTCTGGGGACCCTGGTGTAAGGGGGGGCTCTCTGGGGACCCTGGTGTAGGGGGGGGGCTCTCTGGGGACCCTGGTGTAAGGGGGGGCTCTCTGGGGACCCTGGTGTAAGGGGGGGGCTCTCTGGGGACCCTGGTGTACGGGGGGTCTCTGGGGACCCTGATGTAAGTGGGGGGGGGCACACTGGGGACCCTGGTGTAAGGGGGGGCTATATGGGGTCCCTGTTGTAATTGGGGGGCTCTCTGGGGGGACCCTTTTGTAAGGGGGGGATCTATTGGGACCCTGGTGTAAGGTGTGGCTCTCTGGGGACCCTGATGTAAGTGGGGGATCCACACTCAGATATGTAGAGATAAATATATAATGTCTGTTCTATAGGGTTGTACTTATTCTTTGACTGTTTTGTTTAAAGGAGGGAGGATTGTATAGGGAGCGCTGAAGTGTCAGGTGTGACTGTGTGGCAATGGCAAATGGTTTAAATAGCTCACAGCATCACGGGTCAAGTAGAGGGCCCATTAGCAGAATTTTGCTTAGGGCCCCAGGGAGGTCAGGATCGGCAGTGACTTCACTATTGATCCTCATTTCCTTGATCCTCTATTGAAACAGGGTTTGATGTAAGAGATTCACTCCCTCTATGACACACTGATACTCTGCTGAATTGTCGGGAAGGTCTTGATGGTCCTTTGGAGTTTATGCCTTTGTTTTGAGTGCTATTGCACCTAGGGTCTTACAAAAGCTCCGGAAGAAGCCATGACTATGGCGAAACATGTAGAGGCAACCTACTTTTGTAATATGACCACTTAACCTTTATGTGTTGGTTTTAATTGAATTTTAAACCATGTTTTGTACCAATAAAACTGATGAAATTGTTATTGTCGTTTTAAGTAATTTTTCCCACACCTCAAAACTCTTATTCCCATTTTCTATTTATTCATTCTTTACTATAGGGAGGTGATGCATTTAATGAGACCCCTTATCCTTGGATACTCAATTTTTTTCCCTAGGCTGCATTATTGTTAATCCAGTCTGGTGTGTCTAATGTTCTTTCTATGAGTAAGTGTGAATCTCTTGCGCTACTACGAGTAAATAGGTGGGTCAAAGTATAAAGCAATGGGTGAATGGTGTTTGCAGCAAAGTGAATAGTGTTCACAAAAGCACTTAAAAGAGATAGATGAGTTGAGAGACTTTGCGCAAACTAAATACAAATGGATATTTGTAGGAAATGTAATAATGACTAGGTCCCTCAAGGGGCGCTAGTCTAGGATAAGGAAGGGATCCAAGGACCAAAGAGTGAAGGTTATGGTCTAAAAGTTAATAGGTGCAAAATATGCAAGAGGGGTGCATATAAGGTGAATAAATAACGAATAGATAATTAATTAATAAATAATTAATTAATAACTAGTTCATAAATTAATTAATAAATAATCAATTAATAACTAGTTCATAAACGTGACTGGATAACACTATCTCAAATCAATTAAAATAGTAAAAATAAAGTAGTGCATAAACATCGATAAAAACTAAATAGATAAAGTGCTAAAATTGCAGTGTATCCTGTAAAAAAAAAGCAATATAATCTGTGATAAAAAATGAATAATGAATCCTGTGATAAAGATAATAATCATATGTGATAGTTCCTGTAGTAAAAATAATAAATAGTAATAAAGATAATAATAATAAATGGTGGCAATAAATCCTGTGATAACAATAATCCTGTGTTGAAAAAATAAATAAAATGAAATCCTGTGATAAATACTCAAATAAGTCCTAAGTCCTAAATAGATGAAAAAAAGGATGTGAATAAAAAGCGTACAAAAATATATAAAGCAATGTCCAGATCAATGGATAAACAGAAAATCAAATACATAGGAAACGTCCTGATATCAAAGAATAGTTTCAAATAGGCCAATCCACTATGTGTAGGAGAAAATGGAAACAGATGGCTCTTTGTGAAGAAGAATGAAAATTTCCGCAGGTATTTCTATGTGTGTATGATGGTTTCTCTATATTGCTGCTATGTAGCTGTATTCACGCTGCTATTCATCTATTTTTTGGGGTTAATCCTTTTCTGGTCTCCCAGAACTCTCACCTTAAGGAAGATAAAATGAGCCTTTCAGGGGTATCCAAATAAGCCCCCAAATAAGGTAACAGGAATCAGAGTGTTCTACTGCGGGGTCCAGCCTGGTCCTTCTCCTTTAATGCCCTCAGAATTCCGGACCTAAAATGCTAAGTGTCTCCACAGCAGCATGCCAGAATGGGGAAAAGAGGGGGGCCCCCACTAGTGTAGTACGTTTGTTTTAAAAGTTGACAATTTATTGTGCATAGGTAATAAACTCGTACATTTTAAAAAATTACAGTAAGCAAAGGGTTAAGCGTCCTCAGCGTCTACTCGCGTCTTCCTCTGCCGTAGGCAGACACACACAGAGGAGGACACGAGTAGGCGCTGAGGACGCTTAACCCTTTGCTTACTGTAATTTTTTTAAATGTACGAGTTTATTACCTATGCACAATAAATTGTCAACTTTTAAAACAAACTTATTACACTAGTTCTGGCATGCTGCTGTGGAGACACTTAGCATTTTAGGTCCGGAATTCTGAGGGCATTAAAGGAGAAGGACCAGGCTGGACCCCGCAGTAGAACACTCTGATTCCTGTTACCTTATTCTGGGGCTTATTTGGATACCCCCGAAAGGCTCATTTTATCTTCCTTAAGGTGAGAGTTCTAGGAGACCAGAAAAGGATTAACCCCAAAAAATAGATGAATAGCAGCGTGAATACAGCTACATAGCAGCAATATAGAGAAACCATTATACACACATATGCCGCGTACACACGTTCGGACTTTGTCCGCCGGACCTAGTCCGGCGGGACTTCCCCACACACGCCCGGACTTCCGAGCGTGTGACTTGCCCCACACACGCCCGGACTTCTCCGGCGGACAATCCGCTGGACAAAGTCCGCGGGACTTTTGAAAATGAACGGACTTGCCCACACACGGAGCAGTCCGTTCATTTAGAACGTAACTGCAGGTAGACGGAGCTAGCGAAGGCAGTGAATGCCGCGCTAGCCCCGTCACCTGGCATGGATTTAAAGGGACTCCCCACGCCGAAAAAACGGCGTGGGGGTCCCCCCCAAATCCATCTCAGACCCTTATCCGAGCACGCAGCCCGGCAGGCCAGGAAAGGGGTGGGGACGAGCGAGCGCCCCCCCCTCCTGAGCCATACCAGGCCGCGTGCCCTCAACATGGGGGGTGCCCTGGGGAAAGGGGGGCCGTGCGGCCCCCCCACCCCAAAGCACCTTGTCCCCATGTTAATGAGGACAAGGGCCTCTTCCCGAGCACCCTGGCCGTTGGTTGTCGGGGTCTGCGGGCGGGGGCTTATCGGAATCTGGGAGCCCCCTTTTATAAGGGGGCCCTCAGATCCCGGCCCCCCACCCTATGTGAATTAGTATGGGTACAATGTAAAGTAAAAAAACCACACAATTTTGAAAAAATATTTTATTGCACTGCTCCGGGGGTCTTCTTCCTTCTTGGGGGGTCTTCTCGCCAGACTCCTCCGCCATTTACCTAGCTCTTTTACCGAGCGGAGGAGGCCGGCTACCTTCTTCGTCGTCGCCGCCGTCGTCTGGGGGGTCTCGATCCACCTTGGGGGGTCTTCCGGGGTCTCTTCTGTTCTTGCCGCGGTCGTCGTTTTCCGCGCCGCCGGCGCCGCCTTCTTCTTCTTCTTCCGATGTTGACCCAGCACAGCGCGGCTCTGGCATTCCGGCCAGAGAGAGCGACAGGTCAACATCGGAAGAAGAACGGGCACCCCCCATGTTGAGGGCACGCGGTCTGGTATGGCTCAGGAGGGGGGGGGCGCTCACTCGTCCCCACCCCTTTCCTGGCCTGCCGGGCTGCGTGCTCGGATAAGGGTCTGAGATGGATTTGAAAAAACGGCGTGGGGAGTCCCTTTAAATCCATGCCAGGTGACGGGGCTAGCACGGCTGCATTCGCTGCCTTCGCTAGCTCCGTCTACCTGAAGTCACGTGCTAAATGAACGGACTTTCCGATGAGCGGCAAGTCCGTTCATTTCAAAAGTCCAGCGGACTAGCATACTAACGGCGGGATTGTCCGCCGGACAATTTTAAAACAAAACTTAAAACCTAGTCCGCCGGACTTTTGGCGCCAAAAAGTCCGCCGGCGCCCACACACGAGGGGATTGTCCGGTGGACTTGAGTCCAGCGGGATAGTCCCTTCGTGTGTACGCGGCATTAGAAATACCTGCGGAAATTTTCATTCTTCTTCACAAAGAGCCATCTATTTCCATTTTCTCCTACACATAGTGGATTGGCCTATTTAAAAATGATTCTATGATATCAGGACGTTTCCTATGTATTTAATTTTCTGTTTATCCATTGATCTGGACATTGCTTTATATATTTTTGGACGCTTTTTATTCACATCCTTTTATTCGTCTATTTGTTTTATTTCATCCGATATTTTATCGCAGGACTTATTTGAGTATTTATCACAGGATTTAATTTTATAAATTTTTTCAACACAGGATTATTGTTATCACAGGATTTATTGCCACCATTTATTATTATCTTTATTACTATTTATTATTATTTTTACTACAGGATCTATCACATATGATTATTATCTTTATCACAGGATTCATTATTAATTTTTTATCACAGGATATATTGCTTTTTTATCACAGGATACACTGCAATTTTAGCACTTTATTTAGTTTTTATCGATGTTTATGCACTACTTTATTTTTACTATTTTAATTGATTTGAGATACAGTGTTATCCAGTCACATTTATGAACTAGTTATTAATTGATTATTTATTAATTAATTTATGAACTAGTTATTAATTATTTATTAATTCATTATCTATTCGTTATTTATTCACCTTATATGCACCCCTCTTGCATATTTTGCACCTATTAACTTTTAGACCATAACCTTCACTCTTTGGTCCTTGGATCCCTTCCTTATCCTAGACTAGCGCCCCTTGAGGGACCTAGTCATTATTACATTTCCTACAAATATCCATTTGTATTTAGTTTGTGCAAAGTCTCTCAACTCATCTATCAGTGTTCTTTGTATGTTTGGAATTCATGCCACCTACTGTCCCATGTTACATCACTTCCGCTTTCAACGCGAAACATGTTGTTACTTTCACACCTGCAAATCATGTAGTGTTCTTATATTTTTGTCCAACCCCTGTATATATACTGTATACTGTTATATACATTATATTGCCAAAAGTATTGGGATGCCTGCCTTTACACACACATAAACTTTAATAGCATCCCAGTCTTAGTCCGTAGGGTTCAATATTGAGTTGGCCCTTTGCAGCTATAACAGCTTCAACTCTTCTGGTAAGGCTGTCCACAAGGTTTAGGAGTGTGTCTATGGGGATGTTTGACCATTCTTCCAGAAGCGCATTTGTGAGGTCAGGCACTGATGTTGGATGAGAAGATCTCGCTTGCAGTCTCTGCTCTAATTCATCCCAAAGGTGTTCTATCGAGTTGAGGTCAGGACTCTGTGCAAGCCAGTCAAGTTCCTCCACCCCAATCAAAGGGATTTACATACAGAAAAGCCAAACGACAAACATAACTAACACCTAAACAGAAAAAAACAAGGTTACAGTGGGCTAAAGAAAAGCAATAATGGACTGTGGATGGTTGGATGAAAGTGATATTCAGTAATGAATTACAAATCTGTATTGGGCAGGGTAATGTTTGTTTGGTGCCGTTCCAGTGAAATGTATGAAGACGACTGCCTGAAGAAAACATGCAAATTTCCACAGTCATTGATGATAAGGAGTTGCATATCAGGTAAAGGTACAGGGGGTGACAGTCATTAAATCTTCAATAAATGCACAAGTTTATATTGAGATTTTGGACACTTTTCTTATTCCATCAATTGAAAAGATGTTTGGTGATGATGACATCATTGTTCAGGATGTAATCTGATGCAGATGTTAAACTGCAAAGTACATGGTGATTCCATAATACCGCATATACTCGAGTATAAGCCGAGTTTTTCAGCACATTTTTTTGTGCTGAAAGTGCCCCCCTCGGCTTATACTCGAGTCAAGCACTTTTCTGCAGAAAAAAAATGAAATTTTCTGACCCGACTTTGCGGCCCCGTATCTCTGGACCACTTGGTGCTAGGAACCCCAAATTTGGTATGCAAACCAAGTGGAACCAACACTACACTACAACAGTTCCTAGCCCCGAGATACAGGGCCCCAAAGTCAGTCAACGGTGTCCATCTGCAGCAATATCATTTCGGGACCCTTTGCAGAACCCCAAGAGAATTTTGGCTGCAGCTAGGGGGCATCTAGGAACCCTTAACTACCAAGTTTGAAGTTCAGGGGACCTATGGCTGCAAATGGGCACAGTGAGACATGCAAAAGGGAACAGTGAGGCTGCAAATGGGCATTGTTGACCCTCTTTTCCACTTCCAGTAGCTGTGCATTTCTCACCCTAGGCTTATACTCGAGTCAATACGTTTTCCCAGTTTTTTGTGGTAAAATTAGGTGCCTCGGCTTATATTCGGGTCGGCTTATACTCGAGTATATGCAGCATTTTCCTCAGAATTGATATTTTTTTCCTCTGCTTGATCTGCAAAAACAGTTGCAACTGACTATGAATGAATGAATAATTTGTATAGCGCTACAATGCGATTTGATTTGCATGTAGAATAAGAAGTTCTGTTTTCGATTCGTTGAGTTTAAGGGATCTGGTAGTCATCCAGTCGTCTATCAGGGTGAGGCAGTTTTCTAATTGCTGATGATGGTCTTTTTGTCCGGTGATCCGAAAATATAATTGGGTGTCGTCAGCGTATGAGTGGAAGCAGAGGTCTGATCTTCTGATTATTTTGAGGAGTGGGCGGATGTATATGTTGAAGAGCACTGGCGACAAGGGTGATCCTTGAGGGACTCCACAAGAAATTGCCTGGGTTTCAGAGGTGAAGGCTCCTAGTTTCACTGTCTGAGAACGATTTCCTAAGAAGGATGCGAACCATTGTAGATCTGCGTCTGTGACTCCTGCTACTTCTGTGAGGCGGATGAGTAGAGTATTGTGGTCCACAGTATCAAACGCTGCACTGAGGTCCAACAGCACCAGGAGACATGATTCTCCTTCATCTGCTGCTTCGAGGGCGTCGTCCCATATCTTCAGGAGTACCGTTTTTTGTACCATGGCCTGGGCAGAAGCCTGATTGTAGAGGGTCCAGGAGTTTGTGTGTGTCCAAGTGGCGTTGTAGCTGTTGTACTCCCGCTTTCTCTATAATCTTGGAGATGGTGTCGAGGCTTGTTATCGGTCTGTGGTGGTTAGGGTCCTGAGGGTCGAGGTTGGGTTTCTTTAGCAGGGTTTGATGATGCCTTGTTTGAGGGCGACAGGAACAATCCCTTCTTTGAACGATTGATTTATGAGGTGAGTTAGGGTGGGAGCCAAGATGTCGGAGCATTCTTTCAGGAGTTTTGGGGGGATGATGTCAATAGGAGATGTGCTGTCTCTGAGGTTTTTGATGATGTTTTTAGTGGTATCCGTGGTGATTGGGATCAAAGAAAACTTTGGTGGATGTGAGATATTCGTGACGATATCTTCTTTTCGCTCTGGTTGACTGTTTGGATGTTTTGGATTCTGATGAATTATTTTCCGGATGTTGTCGATTTTGTCAATGAAAAAATCTGAGAACTCATTGCAGGAATCTTGGGTTTCGTTTGCTGGGGGCTCTAAGCATACCGGGTTCATCAACTGAGCGACTATTTTAAAAAGTTCCTGAGGGCGGTTTAGTGCCGATGAAATGGTATTTGGGAAATAATCTTTTTTAGCTTTGAAGATTGCTTTGTGATAATTCTCTGTGAGTCCTTTGTCTGATTTTCCTTGGTAGGATTTCTTCTCCATGCTCTTTCGGCTCTTCTGCGTTCTTGCTTGAGTAGCGTGAGAGAGCTATTAAACCATCCCGAGTTTTTCCTCCGGATGAGTGTTCTGCGTTTTGGCGCCACTGAGTCTGCTGATTGTAGTAATACCTTGTTTAGGGAGCTGAGTGTTTGTTCCGTTGAGTGGGTTAAATTCAGCGTTGCTATTTTGTTTGCTAAAGTGATTTTGAAGGTTTCGGAGTGTAGTTTCTTCTGCGATCTGGTCCAATGAGTTGTTGTTGCCTGTTTCTGTTTTTGATGGGTGGTATTAGTGGAGATTTTAAATTTGATGGCATGGTGGTCTGTCCATGGTAGTGGTATGTTGTCGAGTATGTTGATGTCCAAATTTAGTTTGAAGATGAGGTCCAGGGTGTGTCCTGAGCCATGAAGATGAGGTCCAGGGTGTGTCCTGAGCCATGTGTGGGAGTCTTTATCAGTTGCTGGAGACCCAGTTCTTCCAGTTGGTTGATGCAGGCGGTTGCGATAGGGTCTTGGGTAGAATTTGCCCAGAGATTAAAGTCTCCAAGTACCAGGAAGTTTTTGGATTTCAGGGTGTGTATTGAAATGAATTCCGTGAGGGGTGTAAGAAGATTGGTCTTTGGTCCTGGTGGTCTATAGCAGAGTAGAATGTGAGTGGTGTCATGGGGTGTTGATTGAAGATGTAGCGTCAGTGTCTCCAGCACTGAGTTCTGCAAAATTGGTTTGGTGAGCACCAGGTGCGATTTAAAAATCGCTGCTAGGCCTCCTCCTTTTTTTTCCTATCCGATGCTCAGTTAAGATCCTGTAGTTCTCCGGCACCAATTCGGTAAGGATGGTTGCAGTCGGAAGTTAACCAGCTTTCCGTGATGAAGAGGCAATCTATGTTGTTTTGGGTGATGAAGTCGTGTACTTCCAGTCTGTGTTTGGCTGCAGACCTGGTGTTGATCATGGCGCATGCTAATTGTTGTGGTTGGGTTGGTATCTTCCTGTGTTTGATGGTTGATCGTAGGTCAGTGTTTAGTAGTTGTTCTTTTCGTAGGATTTTTTGAATGGAGGCTGGCAATGTTGGGGTGTTATTCCTTAGCCTGTGGAGAACTTCTGCTGAGTATTTAAAGTAGCACATGGCGCGAGGATGAAGTTGATGGTACTAGGATGACTGAGCTGATGATCCTGATCCGGATTTTTCCTGTTGTCAGGCTAGGTATCAGACTTGCCACCGCTTAGAGGCTATTTGTAGGCGCGCAAGTTGATCATGTGGTGCCCTATGTGTAAGGAGTTTGTTTAGTCGAGTAGCAGGTTCCTGGCTGTTCCAGCTGCCTCTGCTTGTAGCGAAGATCCTGGACCAGAAGAATACTGCTGACAGCTGTGGTGTGTTGCTGTGCTGGTGCGAATAGGTCCGGTAGGGGTGATGAGGGCCTGTTGAACCTACCGCCCTCCCCTCCCCTAGCTGTGCCAGCCAATTGCTCAGTAGGGGGAAAAATTCCTTCCTGACCCCCGGAGGCGGTCGGGCCACAGGGCCCTGGATCAACGACTAGTAGGGGGGGGAGGGGATCCCGAGAACTTACCTGATTGGAGATAATCCCAGAGGCGCTTGCTGTGTGACCTGGTGCCTCTGCGGTGAAGTCCTATGGCAGTGGTGTTCTGAGAGGGAAGGGCACGCCGGCTTTCAGAAAGGAAGTAAGGGTAGCTGAGAGGTGGGATGGCGTGGGCTGGGTCTCAGCCGCAGCCGCTTTCTTGCTCGTCTAGCAAGCTAGAGCAGAGGCGACGGCGGCTGTGGATGTTGCCCACCCAGGTGACTGACCTGAATGAGAGCAGTTCCCGTTAGCACCTGCTGGGGGGTCCTGGGGATGTCCTGTGCTGAATCTGGGTGGACTGGGTGGACCAAGATGGCCTCCGGACTAGGCCGGAGCCGCGGGTTAGCCTGGTCTCGGCTCCCTGGTAGGTGTGGAGGCGGTCGCGGATGGGGGGGTCCGATGAGCGTGTATCCCCGGTGGTGTGGGTACTAGATGAAGGGTGAGCTGCTGCCGACGAAGCAATGTGCTCTAGGCCGGAGCTACGGTGTTTCCTGACCGCCTGCCTGGAGAGGCTAGCGGGCTGGGAGAGGCGGCGTGATGGATGACACTGAGAGGTAAGGTGACCGTATGAGGGACGGGGGGGGTCGCGTACCCGGTCCCCGTGCCTTGGGGGGGGTCCCCGTGCCTTGGGGGGGGGGGGGGGACTTGGATGCCGGTTCAGGCTGCTGGCTGCTGAGGATCCAGGGAAGGCTGGCCTGAAAAGGCCGGGGCTTCTGACGGAGCTACAGAGCTACGAAGACTACAGTCTTCTTTCTTTTTTTAACTCTTTCCAGCCAGAAAATTGGAATGTTAAATGCAGATAGTTTTGAGGCATGCCTGTGATTAGTTTTTTTTCTACACAATTAAACAATTGAATGAACATTTTTCAAGAGTTTCCATACTTTTTGCCAGGGGTTGTAGATGCAACTCAGTGACTAGTTAAATTAGTCACTGCTCCGTATTCTTTATCTGCATTGTGTTGCAAGGAGGACATGCAGCGTTTTTTTCTGTTACAGTTTAACAGAAATTATTTGAGGGTTTGAAATGAAACTGTGACTCTGCATTTGTTGTGCATAGTGACAGAAAAGCAAATTGGTGGTAAAATTTAAATGTTATAGTATATAGTATTCGCCATTATCAAGAAAGTGCTTAAACATACCACCAGCCACCCAAAGTTTAAAAAAATATATCTTTAGATAGATAGAAACATGTTCTGCACTTACAATGTTATATCAGTCAACAGCTAGTGGATTTTCTCAATCCATAATAAATTAGCAAAAATCTAAGCACTAACACTTGCAGCCCAGGAAAGCCCTTGGAAGCATTTAAAATCAAAATAGTAAAACAAAACTAAGCATATAATAGTACCATGCGATCCGGTTGATGTGCGTTTTTTAAAAGTAGTGCGTGCACTACTTTTGGTGTAGTCTGGCGCAATTTCAGCCCTTTCAAATAGATGGGCTCAAATCGCACTGCACCGAATCCCATGTGGTGCGCATTCCTGTGCGATTCATAGGTAATTCATAGTGTGAACCTAGCCTAATTGTACCATTTACAAACCAGCTTCTGAGTGCACAGTATGCATAAGGGTGTTGGCCTGGATGACTACCACTGTATAAGCTGGAAATCCCTTCTGCGCAAACGTATGTGGCAAACAAATTGACAAAGTCCAAACAAATGGAGGCATGGGATGGTGCCACCTCCAGTCCCTGTGCTACAAATACACCACCAATTTTCAGGGCCATGTCCCTTCATCACAGTCTGAGTCACAGCACAGCAGGAATTTTGTGACAGTTTATCCAATGGTAAATTGGGGAAATGGTGAGAACACCACTACTCTGCTAGCATGGTGTGTCTACATTGTGTCCTATCAGATTTTTCTTTATTTATTATGGCCAAGTCAACAATACAATTTAAAAATATATTTATTTTTCTTAAGGCTGATTCACACTTGTGTGCATAAAAAATGCAGGTTAAAAACTCATATGCATTCACCTGCTTTTACTTGTGTTTTTATGTGCGTTTAACTGCAGAATCTTTTACATTTTTTTTTTTTTCTTTGTAAGTTTTTCTTATGCCCTCATTTTCTTTTTCTGTTTGTGGGTATCATTGTATGGGCCAGTGCCATAAGCCAATGTAAGCTGTCACTATAATGTCACAAGAATAAGCCATGTAAGCAGTGGCGGCTGGTGGTAAAACATTTTTTGGGGGAGGCAAACAATCCACCTGTCGGCTACACCCCCTTCTGCGGTTGTTCGTTTGGTCACCAGCCCCGCACTTACTCAATCTAGTTCGCGGGCAGCGCTTCATCCGGGTGGCGGCTTCACCCTGTGTCTCCTCCTCCTGGGCATCACTGTGGCTTCCCCTGTGTCTCCTCCCCCTCCTTGGCGGTCAATAGGATCGCTTCTCCTCTGGGTGACATATCTTAGGACCTAATTCCTGATTGGCCAGGAAGACAATAGCGAATATTAATTTGCTATTGTCACACAACTGGGTGGGCTCGGGGCATAGAGATCTGCGCCCCGAGCCCACCCTTTGCTCTAATCATGTTCTTCAAAAAAAAAACCCCATTGGAATCCATGCGTCCAGCGCCCTGCATGTAGATTAGGGGCTGGATGCATGGATTGGCTGCCACTGATGTAAACTGAACAGGCCAATCTTCTTATGCAGAAGAAAAACATAGCTCTCTGTAAGGCCCCTTTCACACTGGGGGGGGGATCGGCGTCGGCGGTAAAGCAGCGCTATATTTAGCGCTGCTTTACCGCCGTTTTAGCCGCGGTTTTCGGCAGCTAGCGGTGCGGTTTTAACCCCCGCTAGCGGCCGAAAAAGGGTTAAAACCCCCGGTATTGCCGCGGTATTACCGCAGT
>CM053026.1:300660131-300737330 GCA_028564925.1 Lithobates sylvaticus
TTGGATATGTTGTATAGCAGAAAGTAAAAAATATTTTTTTTTTTTCAAAATTGTCAGTCTTTTTTTGTTTATAGCGCAAAAAAAAGGGAGGGGCAAGTGGTAGGAGTGGAGAGGACAGTTTGGGTAATATATTTAGACAAGATTAGTGATATGCAGCTTGATGCAGAGTTTTAAATGGTTTTGTATGTTAAGTATTAAGTAAGTATTTTGAATTGTATTTGCTTGGCAATCAGAAGCCAGCGGAGGGATTGGCAGAGAGGGGAGGCAGACATTGAGCGATTGGTAAGGTGGGTGAGTCTGGCAGCTGCCTTCAAGATAGACTGAAGAGGAGATAGCCTACATAGAGGTAGGCCTGGATAACAAGAGAATGAATGAGTTGCTTAGTGGTTTCATTGGTTAAAAAGGGGCATATTTTGAAGAGGTTACAGAGGTGAAGTCTACAATCTGGATAGTGATTGAATTTGGGTGAAAAGACAAGTCAGAGTCCAGGATTATATCTACTCCCTAGCTGTAAGAAGGACTGATTTGCATGATTGATGGAGAAGTTAGGGGAGGGAGCACAGGTGGGAGTGAATATTATGAGCTCAGTTTTGTAAAGATTGAATTAAAGGAAGTGGTGTGACATCCATACTGATATGTCAGTTAATAAGTTAGTAATGCGAGATGAGACTGAGGTGAGGAGTAGAGGGATAAATTTTGGGCTCATCAGCATAGGGATGGTATTGGAAGCCATGGGAGTTTATCAAGTGACCAAGGGAGAAGGTGCAGGGGTCTGAGGACAGAACCTTGGGGCACCTCTACAGAAAGAGGAAGTGGAGAGGAGGAGACAGAGTTGTAGGCAACACTGAAGGAATGCTGTGATAGGTAAAAGGAGAAACCAGGAAAGAGCAAAGTCTTGGAGGCCAAGATAGTGGAGTTTAGGAATAGGAGGAGGGAATGGTCAACAATATCAAAGGCAACAAAAATAGCAGAAAGGTTTAGTAGTATAAGTGTGGAGTAGTGGCCATTGGTTTTAGGAGTTAGCAAATTATTAGTGAGTGTTGGTAGGGCAGTTTCTGTGGAGCATGCTAACAGAAAGCCAGAATGTAAGGACTCAAGGAGGTTGTTGTCAATGAGGTAGGAGCTCAGATGTTTGTAGATTAGGCTTTCTAAAAGTTTAGAGGTAAATGAGAGCAAGGAGATGGGTCTTGTTCAGACTGGTGGGGTCCAGTGAGGGCTTTTTAAGTATGGGAGTGATCAGGACATGCTTTAGGGGGAACATGCTAGTAGAGAGGAAGGGATTGAAGATGTGAGTGAGGGAGCATAGGATGGAGCAAGAGGGTGACTGTAGTAGTTGTGAGGAAACAGGGTCCAGCAAACAAGTAGTAAGGTGGGATTTTGAAAAAAGATTGGCAACCTCTTCTGTAGTAACAAGTAGGGATGAGCCCGATATTCGAGTCGAATGTAGGTTCGACTCGAACATCGGGTGTTCGCCGAATAGCGAACAATTTGGGGTGTTCGTGGCAAATTCGAAAGCCGCGGAACACCCTTTAAAAGTCTATGGGAGAAATCAAAAGTGAGGCGGATCACTGGCGGCGTGCATTTTTTTTTTTTTCGTTTCCGGTCCGTCGGCGGAGCAAGAGAAGAAGACTGTGGGACAGTTTTATTTTTTAATAAAGGACTGGTCCCCAAGCTGTGTCATGTCATTTTTACCATTTTCACACTTTTTTTGTGAAATGGTAGGTGTACATTTGTACCGCGTTAACATTTCACACCGGGGGGCGGCGGGATCTCCCCACGCGCAGATTCAACAAGTGGCTTTGCCCAGCATGTCAGCACATCTGCCAATGCTCAGGTGATATTCCTCACATGTGCAAAGATGGGGAAGGCTTGGGATTTCCCTGATAACTGTCTTTGTGTGTGCATGGGAAACCTCACACACATGCACATGGTATGGGAAAACAGTGCATGTGCAGCTGTGCCTGAAATCCTGTGGAAAATTTGCATGTGTGGGAGGCAAAGAAAAAAAAAAGCGTAAATCTCACCTAGGCTAGGGATGGGCCCGGTGCTCGATGCGAACCCACGTTCGCATCGAGCACCGGGCGTTCGCTCGCTCGGCGAGCCCAGAACTATTTGGGCCGTTCGCATCACATTCGTGTGATGCGAGCGGCCCCGCAATGCATTGCGGCCGGCGCGGCCGGCGCAGTGCATTGCTGGCTGATGATTGGCCAAGCATGCACTGTGACCCCGCATGCTTGGCCAATCACAGCGCCGGAAACTCGGAGAGCAATAATTGGCTACAGGCAGGACGCCTGTAGCCAATTAAAGCTCAGGGGCTTTAGTACACGCCCCACCATTTAAAAGGCCGCCACGCCGTCGGCGCCGGTCACATGAGTTCCGGCTTTAGGAGAGATCAGGCTGATTCTGTGTCTTTGCTTGATTCATTGCTACAGAAAGATTTGCTCTTCTTTGCTAAACCATTGGCTATTTATTTGCTAAACCATTGCTACCTGTCATTGATCATCCATTGCTGCTGGTTAGTGTGTTATTAGCTGCTGCTGGGGATTAGTCTGGTGCGTGTTTTACTGTTAGTACAGTATTTCAGTAGTACCAACCGCAGTGCTGTTAGCACAGCATTGCACCCCAAAAGCACCCATAGGACTTCTAGTGTGTTAGTGGCATCACACAGAGCTCCTATATTTTCTTCTCAGAAGCACCCATAGGACTTCTAGTGTGTTAGTTAGTGGCATCACACAGAGCTCCCATATTTTCTTCCCAGAAGCACCCATAGGACTTCTAGTGTGTTAGTGGCATCACACAGAGCTCCCATATTTTCTTCCCAGAAGCACCCATAGGACTTCTAGTGTTAGTGGCATCACACAGAGCTCCCATATTTTCTTCCCAGAAGCACCCATAGGACTTCTAGTGTGTTAGTGGCATCACACAGAGCTCCCATATTTTCTTCCCAGAAGCACCCATAGGACTTCTAGTGTGTTAGTGGCATCACACAGAGCTCCCATATTTTTCTTCCCAGAAGCACCCATAGGACTTCTAGTGTGTTAGTGGCATCACACAGAGCTCCCATATTTTCTTCCCAGAAGCACCCATAGGACTTCTAGTGTGTTAGTGGCATCACACAGAGTTCCCATATTTTCTTCCCAGAAGCACCCATAGGACTTCTACTGTGTTAGTGGCATCACACAGAGCTCCCATATTTTCTTCCCAGAAGCACCCATAGGACTTCTACTGTGTTAGTGGCATCACACAGAGTTCCTATATTTTCTTCCCAGAAGCACCCATAGGACTTCTAGTGTGTTAGTGGCATCACACAGAGTTCCCATATTTTCTTCCCAGAAGCACCCATAGGACTTCTAGTGTGTTAGTGGCATCACACAGAGCTCCTATATTTTCTTCCCAGAAGCACCCATAGGACTTCTACTGTGTTAGTGGCATCACACAGAGCTCCCATATTTTCTTCCCAGAAGCACCCATAGGACTTCTAGTGTGTTAGTGGCATCACACAGAGTTCCTATATTTTCTTCCCAGAAGCACCCATAGGACTTCTAGTGTGTTAGTGGCATCACACAGAGTTCCCATATTTTCTTCCCAGAAGCACCCATAGGACTTCTACTGTGTTAGTGGCATCACACAGAGCTCCCATATTTTCTTCCCAGAAGCACCCATAGGACTTCTACTGTGTTAGTGGCATCACACAGAGTTCCTATATTTTCTTCCCAGAAGCACCCATAGGACTTCTACTGTGTTAGTGGCATCACACAGAGTTCCTATATTTTCTTCCCAGAAGCACCCATAGGACTTCTAGTGTGTTAGTGGCATCACACAGAGTTCCTATATTTTCTTCCCAGAAGCACCCATAGGACTTCTACTGTGTTAGTGGCATCACACAGAGTTCCTATATTTTCTTCCCAGAAGCACCCATAGGACTTCTACTGTGTTAGTGGCATCACACAGAGTTCCTATATTTTCTTCCCAGAAGCACCCATAGGACTTCTAGTGTGTTAGTGGCATCACACAGAGTTCCTATATTTTCTTCCCAGAAGCACCCATAGGACTTCTACTGTGTTAGTGGCATCACACAGAGTTCCTATATTTTCTTCCCAGAAGCACCCATAGGACTTCTAGTGTGTTAGTGGCATCACACAGAGTTCCTATATTTTCTTCCCAGAAGCACCCATAGGACTTCTAGTGTGTTAGTGGCATCACACAGAGCTCCTATATTTTCTTCCCAGAAGCACCCATAGGACTTCTAGTGTGTTAGTGGCATCACACAGAGCTCCTATATTTTCTTCCCAGAAGCACCCATAGGACTTCTACTGTGTTAGTGGCATCACACAGAGTTCCTATATTTTCTTCCCAGAAGCACCCATAGGACTTCTACTGTGTTAGTGGCATCACACAGAGTTCCTATATTTTCTTCCCAGAAGCACCCATAGGACTTCTAGTGTGTTAGTGGCATCACACAGAGCTCCTATATTTTCTTCCCAGAAGCACCCATAGGACTTCTACTGTGTTAGTGGCATCACACAGAGTTCCTATATTTTCTTCCCAGAAGCACCCATAGGACTTCTACTGTGTTAGTGGCATCACACAGAGTTCCTATATTTTCTTCCCAGAAGCACCCATAGGACTTCTAGTGTGTTAGTGGCATCACACAGAGCTCCTATATTTTCTTCCCAGAAGCACCCATAGGACTTCTAGTGTGTTAGTGGCATCACACAGAGTTCCTATATTTTCTTCCCAGAAGCACCCATAGGACTTCTAGTGTGTTAGTGGCATCACACAGAGTTCCTATATTTTCTTCCCAGAAGCACCCATAGGACTTCTACTGTGTTAGTGGCATCACACAGAGTTCCTATATTTTCTTCCCAGAAGCACCCATAGGACTTCTACTGTGTTAGTGGCATCACACAGAGCTCCTATATTTTCTTCCCAGAAGCACCCATAGGACTTCTAGTGTGTTAGTGGCATCACACAGAGTTCCTATATTTTCTTCCCAGAAGCACCCATAGGACTTCTAGTGTGTGTTAGTGGCATCACACAGAGTTCCTATATTTTCTTCCCAGAAGCACCCATAGGACTTCTAGTGTGTTAGTGGCATCACACAGAGTTCCTATATTTTCTTCCCAGAAGCACCCATAGGACTTCTAGTGTGTTAGTGGCATCACACAGAGTTCCTATATTTTCTTCCCAGAAGCACCCATAGGACTTCTACTGTGTTAGTGGCATCACACAGAGTTCCTATATTTTCTTCCCAGAAGCACCCATAGGACTTCTAGTGTGTTAGTGGCATCACACAGAGTTCCTATATTTTCTTCCCAGAAGCACCCATAGGACTTCTAGTGTGTTAGTGGCATCACACAGAGCTCCTATATTTTCTTCCCAGAAGCACCCATAGGACTTCTAGTGTGTTTAGTGGCATCACACAGAGCTCCTATATTTTCTTCCCAGAAGCACCCATAGGACTTCTAGTGTGTTAGTGGCATCACACAGAGCTCCTATATTTTCTTCCCAGAAGCACCCATAGGACTTCTAGTGTGTTAGTGGCATCACACAGAGCTCCTATTTTTCTTCCCAGAAGCACCCATAGGACTTCTAGTGTGTTAGTGGCATCACACAGAGCTCCTATATTTTCTTCCCAGAAGCACCCATAGGACTTCTAGTGTGTTAGTGGCATCACACAGAGCTCCTATATTTTCTTCCCAGAAGCACCCATAGGACTTCTAGTGTGTTAGTGGCATCACACAGAGCTCCTATATTTTCTTCCCAGAAGCACCCATAGGACTTCTAGTGTGTTAGTGGCATCACACAGAGCTCCTATATTTTCTTCCCAGAAGCACCCATAGGACTTCTAGTGTGTTAGTGGCATCACACAGAGCTCCTATATTTTCTTCCCAGAAGCACCCATAGGACTTCTAGTGTGTTAGTGGCATCACACAGAGCTCCTATATTTTCTTCCCAGAAGCACCCATAGGACTTCTAGTGTGTTAGTGGCATCACACAGAGCTCCTATATTTTCTTCCCAGAAGCACCCATAGGACTTCTAGTGTGTTAGTGGCATCACACAGAGCTCCTATATTTTCTTCCCAGAAGCACCCATAGGACTTCTAGTGTGTTAGTGGCATCACACAGAGCTCCTATATTTTCTTCCCAGAAGCACCCATAGGACTTCTAGTGTGTTAGTGGCATCACACAGAGTTCCTATATTTTCTTCCCAGCAGCACCCATAGGACTTCTAGTGTGTTAGTGGCATCACACAGAGTTCCTATATTTTCTTCCCAGAAGCACCCATAGGACTTCTAGTGTGTTAGTGGCATCACACAGAGTTCCTATATTTTCTTCCCAGAAGCACCCATAGGACTTCTAGTGTGTTAGTGGCATCACACAGAGCTCCTATATTTTCTTCCCAGAAGCACCCATAGGACTTCTAGTGTGTTAGTGGCATCACACAGAGCTCCTATATTTTCTTCCCAGCAGCACCCATAGGACTTCTAGTGTGTTAGTGGCATCACACAGAGCTCCTATATTTTCTTCCCAGAAGCACCCATAGGACTTCTAGTGTGTTAGTGGCATCACACAGAGCTCCCTATATTTTCTTCCCAGAAGCACCCATAGGACTTCTAGTGTGTTAGTGGCATCACACAGAGCTCCTATATTTTCTTCCCAGAAGCACCCATAGGACTTCTAGTGTGTTAGTGGCATCACACAGAGCTCCTATATTTTCTTCCCAGAAGCACCCATAGGACTTCTAGTGTGTTAGTGGCATCACACAGAGCTCCTATATTTTCTTCCCAGAAGCACCCATAGGACTTCTAGTGTGTTAGTGGCATCACACAGAGCTCCTATATTTTCTTCCCAGAAGCACCCATAGGACTTCTAGTGTGTTAGTGGCATCACACAGAGCTCCTATATTTTCTTCCCAGAAGCACCCATAGGACTTCTAGTGTGTTAGTGGCATCACACAGAGCTCCTATATTTTCTTCCCAGAAGCACCCATAGGACTTCTAGTGTGTTAGTGGCATCACACAGAGCTCCTATATTTTCTTCCCAGCAGCACCCATAGGACTTCTAGTGTGTTAGTGGCATCACACAGAGCTCCTATATTTTCTTCCAGAAGCACCCATAGGACTTCTAGTGTGTTAGTGGCATCACACAGAGCTCCTATATTTTCTTCCCAGAAGCACCCATAGGACTTCTAGTGTGTTAGTGGCATCACACAGAGCTCCTATATTTTCTTCCCAGAAGCACCCATAGGACTTCTAGTGTGTTAGTGGCATCACACAGAGCTCCTATATTTTCTTCCCAGAAGCACCCATAGGACTTCTAGTGTGTTAGTGGCATCACACAGAGCTCCTATATTTTCTTCCCAGAAGCACCCATAGGACTTCTAGTGTGTTAGTGGCATCACACAGAGCTCCTATATTTTCTTCCCAGCAGCACCCATAGGACTTCTAGTGTGTTAGTGGCATCACACAGAGCTCCTATATTTTCTTCCCAGAAGCACCCATAGGACTTCTAGTGTGTTAGTGGCATCACACAGAGCTCCTATATTTTCTTCCCAGAAGCACCCATAGGACTTCTAGTGTGTTAGTGGCATCACCAGAGCTCCTATATTTTCTTCCAGAAGCACCCATAGGACTTCTAGTGTGTTAGTGGCATCACACAGAGCTCCTATATTTTCTTCCAGAAGCACCCATAGGACTTCTAGTGTGTTTAGTGGCATCACACAGAGCTCCTATATTTTCTTCCCAGAAGCACCCATAGGACTTCTAGTGTGTTAGTGGCATCACACAGAGCTCCTATATTTTCTTCTCCAGAAGCACCCATAGGACTTCTAGTGTGTTAGTGGCATCACACAGAGCTCCTATATTTTCTTCCAGAAGCACCCATAGGACTTCTAGTGTGTGGCATCAGTGGCATCACACACAGAGCTCCTATTTTCTTCCCAGAAGCACCCATAGGACTTCTAGTGTGTTTAGTGGCATCACACAGAGCTCCTATATTTTCTTCCCAGAAGCACCCATAGGACTTCTAGTGTGTTAGTGGCATCACACAGAGCTCCTATATTTTCTTCCAGAAGCACCCATAGGACTTCTAGTGTGTTAGTGGCATCACACAGAGTTCCTATATTTTCTTCCCAGAAGCACCCATAGGACTTCTAGTGTGTTAGTGGCATCACACAGAGCTCCTATATTTTCTTCCCAGAAGCACCCATAGGACTTCTAGTGTGTTAGTGGCATCACACAGAGCTCCTATATTTTCTTCCCAGCAGCACCCATAGGACTTCTACTGTGTTAGTGGCATCACACAGAGCTCCTATATTTTCTTCTTCCAGAAGCACCCATAGGACTTCTACTGTGTTAGTGGCATCACACAGAGTTCCTATATTTTCTTCTCAGAAGCACCCATAGGACTTCTAGTGTGTTAGTGGCATCACACAGAGTTCCTATATTTTCTTCTCAGAAGCACCCATAGGACTTCTACTGTGTTAGTGGCATCACACAGAGCTCCTATATTTTCTTCTCAGAAGCACCCATAGGACTTCTACTGTGTTAGTGGCATCACACAGAGCTCCTATATTTTCTTCTCAGCAGCACCCATAGGACTTCTAGTGTGTTAGTGGCAGCAAACAGAGCTCCTATATTTTCTTGTCAGCAGCACACATAGTACCTATAGTGTGTTAGTGTCAGCACCCATAGGACCTACAGTGTGTTGTGAGCACACATAGGAGCTCTATTTTTTATACTATATACACTACCGACTACAATGGCTGGAAGACCGCCAAGGAGAGGCAGAGAGTGCAGAGGCAAGAACACAGGGCAGGCAGGCTCTGTTTCTAGAGACAACAGTGCTGGCCGTGGACGTGCTCGTGCATCGTCATCAGCACGTGGCCATGGGACACGCTTGTCTTTGTTTTCGGCAGCTGGACATGTGGAGCCGCATCATGCTGAAGGCTTGGTAGAATGGATGACCAAGCCCTCCTCATCCTCCTCATCCTCTCTCACCCAGGCTCAGGGTACTGGCAGAGCACCTGCCAACGCGTACTCAATGGCATCATCAGCCACCCCTTCCCTAGACCCACCATGTCCTCCTGAGGAGTCCCCCGAACTCTTTGAGCACAGTGTTGGGTACATGCTCCAGGAGGATGCCCAACGATTCGAAGGCTCGGATAATGATACCCAGCTTGAGGAATTTAGTAGTGTGCGCGCAGAGAGAGGGGATGCTGAAGGACAGCAATCTGGCAGTACTGTTCCACCAGCTGCAGCTTACTGCCAGGTTTGCTCTAGTGGTGAAGAGGGAGGGGATGATGAGGTCACTGACTCCACGTGGGTGCCTGAAGGGAGAGAGGATGAGGAGGAGGACGAGGAGGAGGAGGATGCGGCGTCACATGTCCAACGAGGCAGGATGCCCCCTGGAGGCCAGCTAGAGGCCAGCACAGCAACTGTACCACACCGCAGAGCTCCGCCTGTGCAGGGCGCTGCCTCTGCACGTTACCAGAAAAGTTCTTTGGTGTGGGCCTTTTTTGAGACGAGTGCATCAGATCGCACCACTGCTATTTGCAATATTTGTCTCAAGCGTATCTCGCGTGGCCAAAACATCAGCCGCTTGGGCACCACAAGCATGAGCAGACATATGTCGACCTGCCATGCAGCTCGTTGGCAAGCACACATAAAAGACCCACACCAAAGAACAAAGCGGACCTCTCCTTGCTCCTCATCAGCTGGGATCTCCATCCCCACTACATCTTCAGTCCTCTCTGAAAGCTGCTCTGAGAGGACTGAAGGTGTAGAATTAGGTGTGTCACAACCAAGTACTTGCAGTACACCGACGTCCGATTGTAGCAGGCAAATTTCCCTGCCCCAGCTGCTGGACCGTCGAAAGAAGTACACTCCCAGCCATCCACATGCCCAGCGGTTGAATGCAAGCTTGGCTAAATTGCTAGCACTTCAACTGCTGCCTTTTCAGTTGGTAGACTCGGCCCCCTTCCGTGAGTTTGTTCAATGTGCGGTTCCTTAGTGGCAGGTTCCCAAACGCCACTTTTTCTCACGGAAGGCGATTCCGTCTCTCTACCGGCATGTGGAAGGCAATGTCCATGCCGCGCTGGACAGGGCGGTCAGCGGGTAAGGTGCATATTACCGCTGACTCATGGTCCAGCAGGCATGGACAGGGACGTTATCTTTCTTTCACGGCCCATTGGGTCACTCTATTGGCAGCTGGGAGGGATGCAGGACAAGGTGCAGTAGTGTTGGAGGTTTTTCCGCCACCACGCCTCCAAAATGCTACTACTGCTACTGGTTGTGACACACCTCTCTCCTCCACCCCCTCCTCTTCTTCTTCCTCCAGTGCTCTGTCCTCGGAACCAGCGGTGCTCCGTAGGCGTACAAGGGGCTTTGCAAGTACGCAGGCAAAAAGATGCCATGCCGTGCTTGCGCTGGTGTGTTTGGGGGACAGGAGCCACACTGGGCCAGAGGTTCTGGCAGCTCTGCAGGGGCAGGCCGAGAGGTGGTTGACGCCACGCCAGCTTAAGCCAGGAATGATCGTTTCTGACAATGGCACCAACCTCCTCTCCACCCTGCGACAGGGGCAGCTCACCCATGTGCCCTGTATGGCTCACGTCCTCAACCTGGTGGTGCAGCGGTTCTTGGGCAGGTTCCCAGGCTTACAGGATGTCCTGAGGCAGGCCAGGAAAGTCTGTGTGCATTTCCGCCGATCTTATAATGCCAGTGCTCGGCTGACTGAGCTGCAAAAGGAGCTGAACCTGCCCAAGAACCGCCTAATATGTGACATGCCCACCAGGTGGAACTCAACGTTGGCCATGCTGCAGCGACTGCACACACAGCAGAGGGCCATCAATGAGTACCTTTGCGACTACGGCACCAGGACAGGGTCAGGGGAGTTTGGCTTTTTTTCCCCACGCCAGTGGAGCATGATCAGGGATGCATGCACTGTCCTCTCACCATTTGAGGAGGCCACGAGGATGGTGAGCAGTGACAGTGCATGCATCAGTGACACTGTAACTCTTGTCCACCTGTTGGAGCATACGCTGCGTGGGATAATGGACAGGGCACTTGAGGCAGAACAGAGGCAGGAAGAGGAGGACTTCCTTGCCTCTCAAGGCCCCCTTTATCCGGACAGTGTTCCTTCTGTCCCACCCATCACACAGGAAGAGGATGAGGAGGAGGAGGAGGAGGAGGAGGAGGAGGAGGAGGATTGTGTGAGCATGGAGGTCGAGCCTGGCACTCAGCATCAGCAGCAGCAGTCTTTTAGGGATGATGTACAGTCCCAACAAACCAGTGGACTTGTACGTGGCTGGGAGGAGGTGGCTGGCAATCATGTCATCCTCAGTGACCCAGAAGACTCCGGACCGAATGCCTCAGCTAACCTATGCTGCATGGCCTCCCTGATCCTGAAAAGCCTGCGGAAGGATCCTCGTGTTCTTCGGATCAAGGAGAGGGACCATTACTGGCTGGCCACTCTCCTTGATCCACGGTACAAGGGTAAGGTTGCGGACCTTATCTTGCCGTCGCAGAGGGAGCAGAGGATGAGACATCTCAGGGAGGCCTTGCAGAAAGGTCTGTGCAACGCGTTCCCAGAAACTGGGAGGTTACAAACTCCTGGTCCTGGACGACGAGTTGCTGAGGCTTCGGTCAGTAGCAGAAGGAGCGGTGGGGAAGGTGGACGTCTGACCGATGCGTTCAGAATTTTTTTTAGTCCGCAGCCCCAAGGTATGATCGGTTCCAGCAACCATCGCCAGCGTCTGATATACATGGTGCAGGAATACCTAGGGGCAAGGTCAGACTTGGACACCTTTCCCACCGAAAATCCTCTGGCTTACTGGGTCCTGAGGATGGATCACTGGCCAGAGCTTGCACAGTATGCAATTGAGCTACTGGCCTGTCCTGCCTCCAGCGTTCTTTCCAAACGCACATTCAGTGCTGCTGGAGGATTTGTCACCGATCATAGGGTGCGCCTGTCCACTGACTCGGTTGATCGACTGACCTTCAT
The DNA here is from genome assembly GCA_028564925.1 of Lithobates sylvaticus. NCBI lineage: Eukaryota > Metazoa > Chordata > Amphibia > Anura > Ranidae > Lithobates > Lithobates sylvaticus. The sequence continues at coordinate 300,672,135 of CM053026.1, forward strand.
AAAAATGAATCAGTCTTGGATCACCACCAGCTACCAGGCACCTGAAGCGGATATAACAGAATAATTTATAATGTCACATCCCTTCAAGACTGCCTATGCTGATGTTGAGTGACTGTCCTGTTATGTTCACTGACTATCCTCTTCCTCCTCCTCAATGAACCATGCCACCACACCAGTGCCTAAGGCACAATTTTTCAGCCCCTGTATAACAGGGGCGTGTACTTACAATTTTTTTTAAAAAATGCTTCGCAACACGTGTGACTGCTGTGCTCCAAGTACAGTATCTGTGAGGGGTTGCAGTGTTGTGGCACCAGCACCAGTGCCTAGGGCACAATTTTTCAGCCCCTGTTGGGGCGTGTAATTACAATTTTTAGGCAATGCTTTGCAACAGGTCTCATTGCTGTGCTAAGAGTACAGTATCTGTGAGGGGTTGCAGTGTTGTGGCACCAGCACCAATGCCTAAGGCACAATTTTTCAGCCCCTGTTTAACAGGGGCGTGTAATTACAAATTTTTAAAAAGATGCTTCGCAACAGGTGTGACTGCTGTGCTCCAAGTACAGTATCTGTGAGGGGTTGCAGTGTTGTGGCACCAGTGCCTAAGGCACAATTTTTCAGCCCCTGTTGGGGCGTGTAATTACAATTTTTAGGCAATGCTTTGCAACAGGTCTCATTGATGTGCAAAGAGTACAGTGTCTGTGAGGGGTTGCAGTGTTGTGGCACCAGCACCAATGCCTAAGGCACAATTTTTCAGCCCCTGTTTAACAGGGGCGTGTAATTACAAATCTTGATCTAATAGTTCACAGCAGGGCCCATTCCTGCGCCCACCAAGAGTAACTATGAGGGCCTACAGTCTTGTGGCAACACCGTCCACCACCACCACCGCCAAAGGCCCAATTTTTCTGCTCTGTTCAACAGGTGCATGCAATTACAAATCTTGATCTAATAACTCACAGCAGGGCCCATTCCTGCGCCCACCAAGAGTAACTGTGAGGGCTTACAGTCTTGTGGCAACACCGTCCACCACCACCACCACCACCCACCAAAGGCCCAATTTTTCTGCCCGGTTCAACAGGTGCATGCAAGTACAAATCTTGATCTATTAACTCACAGCAGGGCCCATTCCTGTGCCCACCAGTCTTGTGGCTACACCAACATCTAATAGGGCAAATTTCTGCAGAGTATATACGGCAGGCCCCTACTTTCAAACATCCAACTTACAAACGACTCCTACTTGCAAACGGAAAGAGAAAACAGGAAGTGAGAGGAAATCTACCCCTAGGAAGGGAAATTCTATCATGTTAGATTTAATTTGGGAAAAAGGTATCTCCTCTCTACTGATGCTTTATCACCAATCCTTGTTTCAATTAAAACCCCACTTTTCCAAAAACATTTGTCATTGGGACGGAAAGTGAGGTGACATGTTCTGAACAAATGTGCAAAGACAGCAAATGTTACAGGGGTGATAACCCCTCCCTATGTTCTCCAAAAAGCTTAAAAATAGATTTTTTTTTGGGATGGAGCTACACTTCATAATGTACCTGTTCAGATTCTACTTAAGAACAAACCTACAGTCCGTGTCTTGTTTGCACCACCTATATACTGCTGTTCAGAGTATATAGGGTTGTAGGTATAGGGTTTTATTTTGGGTGCGGGGTCCCCCTTAATATCCATACAAGACCCAAAGGGGCTGGGGTGGGGGGGGGGGGGGATGATGGGGTAGCCATGCCATTTTTCTCAAGGATTTTCAGCCATATGGCGGCCAGGACAAGACATGACATTAAAGCCGCAAGTGGTTTTAAATGGCTTCTTTTTTTCCTTTACAAATGTCATTTTGTGCAAGGACAGTTCTAAACACGGGAAACACATGCCACTTCACAGGCATACTTTAGACACCCCCCAGGTACCATATTTAAAGGAAAATTTCACTTTTTTTTTTTTTCACTTTATGCATCATTAAAATGACTGCTTCCGAAAAAACGTTAGTTTTTAAAAGTTCTTTTTGCATTGATATATGCCCCCTGGGGCAGGACCCGGGTCCCCAAACCTGTTTTATGACATTAACATGCATATTGGCCGTTGTAATTAGCAATTTTGATTTCGAACGTTCGCGTCCATTATAACGAATAGGGTTCGAAAATTTGCGCGAACTTTCGGTCCGTTCGAAGGTTCTGGTGCGAACCGAACCCGGGGGTGTTCGGCTCATCCCTAATGAGGTTTTTGTTTGTTTTTATTTGAGGGGGATTAAATTTGGATTGGGATTTGGACTTATGAGATGCCCAGGTAATCAGAATTTGTGATTACTGTATACATCCTGTAAATACATTCTCCTCTTCTCCTGCACATCCCTTCCTCTCTTCCACTCTCCAGACTAGCTAGCACTGTACACTGGCTCAGCCAGGCCCAAAGCAAAGAGCTGATTGCCTACTTTTCAAAAAGGGGTCATTTGGGGGGTATTTATACTTTCCTGACATTTCAGGGCCTCAAGAAATGAGATAGGCCGTTAGCACATCAGGTGTCATCAATTTTCAATGATTTGCACCATAGCTTGTAGACTCCCCGATCTCTGTAAAGAGCCGTGTCCGCAGCTCTTTAACCATGTGATCGGCTGTGTCACATGTAAACACGGAGATGCCGGTAATCAGCTCTCCTCGCCTTATACTGACAGAGTGTGTGGCGAGGAGAGCCAATCAGCGGCATCTCCACGCAGGGGGACATCTAGGAATGTAATCAGGGCACTGATCATCAGTGCCCTTATTACAATATAGAAATACAGTGTCACCAATCAGTGCCCACCATTGCCCACCAATGCCAGCAATCAGTGCCCACCAGTGGCAGCAATCATTGCCCACCAGTGCCACCAATCAGTGCCCATTAGCGATGCCAGTCAGTGCTGGCAATCAGTGCTGCCCATCGATGCCCATCATTACCACCTATCTGTGATGCCTATCAGTGCCCACCAGTGCCGCCTATTAGTGCCCACCAGTGCCGCCTATTAGTGCCCAATGCCACCTAACAGTGCCCATAAGTGCAGTATATTAGTGCCTCCTCATCAGTGCCCATAAGTTCTGCCTCTTCAGTGCCCATAAGTGCCACCTCATCAATGCCCACCAGTTCAGCCTATCAGTGCCCATCAGTGCCACCTCATCAGCGCACACCAGTGATGGCAAAAAATTACTTAGTTACAAAATTTACTGACAGAAAAAAGTAAAAAACATTTTTTTTCAACATTTTTGGTCTTTTTTTTTGTAAAAAAATAAAAAAAAAAACAGCAGTGATTAAATACCACAAAAAGAAAGCTCTAATTGTGTGAAGAAAACAGCTTGGGCAGGAAGGGGGTGTAAGTGCCTGGTAGGCAAGTGGTTAAGTATGTAAACAGTAAAAGAGGGAGGACAGACCATATTGGCCCCATAAAGAATGAGAAAGGACATCTGGTTACAAAGGATGGGGAGATGGCGAAGGTATTGAATTTATTCTTCTCCTCAGTCTTCACAAGGGAATCTGGGGCTTCAGTAACTAAAAACTACAATGTTTATCCTCATGACACATCACAGGAAGCACCCTCATGGCTAACAGAGGACAGAATTATAAATAGACTTGAATACCTTAACATTAATCAATCACCGGGACCAGATGGCTTGCACCCGAGGGTCCTTAGGGAATTCAGTCAAGTAATTGCCAGACCATTGTTCCTAATTTTTACTGAAAGTCTACTGACTGGAATGGTAACAGCTGATTGGAGAAAAGCCAATATTTTAAAAAGGTCCGAAATACACCCCTAAGAATTACAGACCAGTTAGACTAACATCAATAGTATTAATAAAAAGTAAACAAGCTAAAACCGCGCTGGTGTGTCAACAAAAAATCAAAAAGCAGCAGCTTAATGTGAGATACACAACAGGTTAAATAAATGAGAGAAGCCGCGCTAAAATAGTCCCAATTGGTGAATCAGGACAATTGATTGAATAACATGATGATATGTTTCCATAGTTGAAAATGGTGGGATAAGTTCTTATGATAAAGACACCACAGTGACCCACTCCAAGAAGTACACTGCCACCAGAAGAAAAACTTGCTGACCAGATAGCAAGCAAAACCAGGCATCTGGCTATAGCCCAGCCAAGGCCTTTACTTGCAAGGGTAAATAACACTGAATAGATGGCTGCAATGATTTCTCACACACCGACACCACTGTAAAGTCTGTGATCGTCCCGTTCAGCAAAGGAACCAAAAAGAGTGACTAACCATAGTGTAATATTGTCTAACTTTTTAATTGTAAGAAAAAGTATTGCACTTACATAAGTAGGTTTAAAATAAAAACAGAGCCGGCCGGCTCGCAACAAGCACCCGTCCTCCTAGTAAGACAGCGTGGTGACGTCAACACGTACCCTCCGCCAGGCGCGTTTCGTCATACGTCGCGTTGTCAATGGGGAATGGGCAGCGTATTGACTCACCACCTTATAAACAGAGCCACCACCAAAAACTTCCCTATAAATCAAAGTGCCAAAAAACTTAAAACATAACCTAATAAGAACCACTTCATCTCGTTAACCCATTCACTGAGTTTAACAAGTGAGTTGAACAAGTGAATAAATCTTAATAATAATTATAGAGGACTGTGATTCACCATATAGATCAATAAATCTGTGAATTATATACTTTATATACCCTAAAACTCTGAACTTATATATTACCAATTTTAATTAGATATATAATAATAATTTATAATGATTCTAAATCTACTCTACATACCCCTGGTGTAGATTAAATTAAGTAAATTAAATATAACACCACATGCCCAAAATTATTTATAAATAACTATACTCAAAATAGTGCTAAACTTGTTAAACTCACTTGTTAAACTCAGTGAATGGGTTAACGGGATGAAGTGGTTCTTTTTTTTTTTTTTTTTTTAAAAAAAAATTTTATTGTAAACAGTAAGTACAACAGGTATGAGAATGCAACAGGTTATCACATTGTGTACTAGAAAACAGGAAAACATCAACCAGTTGAGACAATACGGACAGCTGATAGTAAACAATATTCCGGAAAATACAACATATGTCGGGAATGCTGTCTGCTTAGTCAAATGCAAGCACATAAAACTGAGGAACCATAGGTGAAGGAGGGGCAACGGCCCCAGAGTCGTGTGGTTCAAAGAGAAAACCAAACCCACATCTTGGAAGATAGAAGTACTACCTAGCACATATGTGAGGAAGGAGGGAGCACCACTGCCTCGTTAATCGTATTGAGGAGGGTTAAGTCCGGGAATGCGGTCTCGGACCACTGGCATTCCTGGACGTAGCATTTATGGGAGGCGTGGGCATGCGAGTAATGAGGTAAATAGGGGTAGTAGGAGAAGGTGTGTAGGTGGGACGGGAGAGAGAGAGGTCGTGGGTGTACAGAGGCGTAACCGTACCCTATGCATCTATACATAGAGAAATGGATAATAGTATATCTCATGCGAATAATAGGGTCAGGTGGACCAAGACTGATCGGGTGAGGATCCCTAACTTGGGTCATGGGTGGCCTGGGTTCCGTGTCTGTTAGGGGAAAGTAGGTCTGCGTATTCAATTGTCGTAGTGAAATGCTGCCAGCAGGACCACACAGTTCTGAATTTTGCGGGTGAGTCTTTGGATTGGTGGATTAAGTCCTCTAGTTCCGCAACCTTGGAAACGCGTCTAATCCAATCCGTGGTTGTGGGGGGATTAGGCAATTTCCAAAGAGCGGGTATGCACATTTTTGCTGCGTTTATTAAATGCATCGCAAGGGAACGGTGATAATGTCTGAAGGGAATGGAGGAATGATGAAGGAGCATTTGGGCAGGCGTAAAGTCTATTTGATACGTAGTGATCTGCGAGGTGAGACGGTGGACTTCATGCCAGAACGGTTGGAGGGAAGGGCAGGACCACCATATATGTAACATAGAACCCTCTTTGTCAGAACACCTCCAACAGTTAGGAGGAGTGGCCGGTGATATTTTGTGGAGTCTAGAAGGGGTTCTATACCACCTAGAAAATATTTTGAAGCCATTTTCTTGCGCTGTGACATTAGTAGAGCCCTTGTGAATATGAGTATGAATCCGTTCCCAATCTGCCACAGAGAGATCTAGAGACAGTTCCCTTTCCCACCTCTGTGTGGCAGGGTTGGACCTAGAGTCGGTGTCAGTAAAAAGGAGGGAGTAAATTTCAGATATCAAGTGTCTTTGGGGTTCCTTCCTAGTAGTAAGTGTCTCGTATGGCGTGAGTTGTCTACAGAAGTCTGGGCGTTTGGCTGGGTCATTGAGAAAGTGTCGGATTTGAAGATATGTCCATTGCGGGCAGGATTGGTCTGGTTCTCAAGAAGGTACGTCGGCACGGGTGATAAAGGAGTCTCTGGAGAAGAAATGTTTAGCCTGTATGTCAGCATGGGGCCAGAAGTCAGCTAAGAATGTGTCGGACATACCAGCTGGGAATCTAGGGTTGTGTCTGACTGGAGTCAGTGGGCCCTGTGGAGTAGAGATGTGATGGGTTTGACACGCTTTTCGAAATATATGTAGAGTACTAGCAATGAGTGGGTGTATTTTACATGGTTTGGGGGTGTCGGTTGGGGCGATCCAAGGTAGTTGGCGAATAGGGATTGTGGTAAATTAATTTTCAATTTTGATCCAAGCTTTAGAATGGGCGTGGACATTCCAGTCCACTATTCTGGTCAATTGGCAAGCCCAATGATATTTAACAATATCAGGGAGACCTATGCCACCCTTCAGTTTTGGGACAGTAAGCTTAGTTAGACTGAGTCTCGGCTTATCCTTGCCCCAGAGGAAAGCAGAACAGGCCGTGCGATAAGAAGCGAAGAAGGCTTGGGGTAATTTAATGGGGATCGTCTGTAGGACATATAATATTCTGGGGAGGATGTTCATTTTGAGTATGGCAGCTCTGCCGAACCACGAGAAGATACCCGTGGACCATGACAAAAGATCCTTTTGGATACGTTGTAGAATGGGGACATAGTTTTTGGCGTAAAGGTTAGACAAATGGGAGGGGAGGGAAATCCCTAGGTAGGTAATGGCGTCTCGGTTCCACTTGAATGGGTAGTTAGCTTGACAAAGTGAGACGGTCTCATAATTTAAGGAGATGTTTAGGGCTTCGGATTTTGAAAAATTTATTTGGAGGTTGGATAGAGAGTGGAATGTCTTGAAGTCCGCCAGTAAGTTGGGTAGGGTGGTGTGAGGGTCCGTAAGGAATAAGAGGACATCGTCTGCAAATGCAGAGAGTTTGTATATGTCGTTCGAAATTTGTACACCTCTGATGTCTGCGTTAGCACGAAGTCGTTGGAGAAGGGGTTCCAAGGTAAGCACGAATATTAGAGGTGACAAGGGACAACCCTGGCGGGTTCCATTGGATATGGAGAAGGCATCCGACAGGTGGCCGTTAATTCGCACTTTTGTGGTGGGGGAGGAGTACAGGGCCATGATAAATTGGAGCATGCGATCACGGATCCCAATCATTTTGAGAGTTTCCTCCATGTAGTCCCAGGCCACTCTGTCGAACGCCTTCTCCGCATCCAGGGAAAGGAAGAAGCCCTGCTGTTTAGAGGTAGATAGCCAGTGATGGATGTTGATGGCTTTAATAGTGTTGTCTCTTGCCTCTCTACCAGGTATAAATCCTACTTGATCAAGCGAGATGAGGTTGGGTAAGAGAGGCAAGAGACGGTTGGCCAGTATTTTATCGTAGATTTTTAAGTCGACGTTGAGAAGGGATATTGGCCGATAATTAGTCACTAACGTCGTATCCTTGTTCGGTTTTGGGATTACTGTTATGTGGGCTGATAAGAGGTCTCGGGGTGGAGGATTGTCGGATGAGATGGAATTAAAGGCATTTAGGAAGTGGGGTTTTAGTGTGTCAACAAAAGTCTTATAGTACGCCGTCGTCAGTCTGTCCGGGCCAGGACTTTTACCGGGTTTGAGTTGTTTGAGTACTGCGTCTACTTCAGTGGAAGAAATAGGTTGATTTAGGTCAGTGGCTTCAACGTCAGAAAGGGAGCGAGGGCAGTATTTAGGAAGAAATTCCCACAGGACTTCCCTCCGCGATGTGTCTTCTTTGTGGGGGTCAATGGGGTGTAAGTTGTAAAGTTGTGTATAGTACCGCACAAATTGGAGAGCTATTTGTTCGTTGTCCGCCGACTGGTGTCCTTGTGAATCTGTAACGGAATGTATAGTCGAGGAGGCTTTTTTCACCCTAAGTGCTCTAGCTAGAAGCTTACCGGATTTGTTACCGTATTCGTAGAAAGTTTTATGGGAAAGAATATAGTTTCTTCTAATTTGTTTGTTTAAGGTGTCTAGCAGTTCCTTGCGTGCTTGGAGCAGTTCGGGAAGAGAGTCTAGCGTGAGGGAGCGTTTGTACACTCGTTCCAACGCCCGTATAGTGTTCGATAGTGTGGAAATATGTGCCTTTCTGTCTTTGTTCCGTTTGGCCGAGATCGCAATGAGTTCCCCCCGTATAGTACTTTTGTGGGCTTCCCATAGTACCATAGGGGAGATCTCCAGACGTTCTGTTATGGCGGACGAGACGGTTACATCAGTGAGGAGGGACGGGTCCAGGCGCCAAATGCGCGATCTGGGGGAAGAATGTGTAGAGTTCAAGGTGATCGAGATTGGGTGGTGGTCAGAGATGTCCATGGGATGAATCACGGCGGACGTCAGTGTGGGTAAGTCAGCTTGGGAAATAAAGAGATAATCCAGTCTGGAGTAACGATTATGTGGGGTAGAATAGAACGTGTAGTCCTTAACGTTCGGGTTAAGCGTACGCCACGTGTCATGAAGGGATAATTCTTGTAGACGTGTCTTAATCGATCTGAGTGCCCTGAATGGCAAAGTGGAGGTGCCCGACGATGTGTCGTGAGACGGGTTGAGGGGATATTAAAATCCCCTCCAAGGATTAGCATACCTTCTTGGAATGAGGAACCAGACACAGATGCAGCCCGCTCTACCCTAAGGGCCCTCCTATCTGCCCAGACAGAAGGGGACAGATGTTAGTAAAGAAGGAAACTTGTCCCCTGTGTTGGGGCGTAATAACAAACTGCTGTTGGGTACTGCCTGCTGGTACTGCTGACTGGTACTGCTGGCGGGTACTGGTATTGGTACTGGTACTGCTGGATGAAACTGCTTTCTGCTACTTGTACTGCTGGTGGGTACTGGTTACTGGTAACTGGAACTGGTGGCTAGTACTGGTGGTTGGTACTGCTGGTGGGTACTGGTACCGCTGGCTGGTACTTGTACTGATACTGCTGGCTGGTACTGGTATTGCTGGTGGGTACTGCTGGTGGGTAGTACTGGTGGCTGGTACTGCTGGTGGGTACTGGTGGCGGATACTGCTGACTGGTACTGCTGGTGGGTACTGGTACTGCTGGTGGGTACTGATACTGGTGACTGGTACTGGTGGCTAGTACAGCTGATGGGTACTGGTACTGGTGACTGGTACTGCTGGCTGGTACTGGTACTGCTGGCGGGTACTGATACTGGTGGCTAGTACTGCTGATGGGTACTGGTGGCGGGTACTGCGACTGCTGGCTGGTACTGGTACTGCTTGGTACTGCTGGCTGGTACTGATACTGCTGGTGGGTACTGGTACTGCTGACTGGTACTGCTGGTGGGTACTGATACTGGTGACTGGTACTGGTGGCTAATGCTGGTAAGGTGACTGGTACTGCTGGCTGGTACTGACACTGGTGACTGGTACTGCTGGCTGGTACTGATACTGCTGGCGGGTACTGGTACTTGGTGGCTAGTACTGGTGGTGGGCAATGAGGATGGATACACCCTTGGTTTTTGCAACATGGTTGGTGGGTTTTGCTGGCGGGTACTGGTACTGCTGGCGGGTACTGGTTGGTGGTACTGCTGGCTGGTACTGGTGGTGGGTACTGCTGGCGGGTACTGGAACTGCTGGCAGGTACTTCTGGGAAGCGTTCATTTGCGAGTTTTGGGATCGAGTCGGATCTGAAATGGGTCTCCTGAAGGAAGGCAATACTAGCCTTATGTCTGTGGAGGGATAAAAGGACTTGAGACCATTTTTCTGGCGTGTTGAGCCCACGAGTGTTGAGAGAAACAATAGTCGTCTCTAGTTTGGGAGAGCAACTACTGGGTCCAGGCATGGTGTGTGAGAACACAACGTTAAGTCTATAAGTGGATTCGTGTTGAGTATGAACTATGTGGGGTTCGCGGGGTAATCAAGGAGGAAGACACGAAATCGCACAGTACCAGTTATTCGGTAAATAGTAACAGGTTTATAGGGTCCGAAAAGGTATAGTCTGGAGTGTGCGGATAGGGGGATGGAGGGTGGGTGGTAGGTTCCAGGACACTAGGGAGTGGGAGTAGGGGAGATCACGTGTGTGCGTAGGGGAGGTTGATAGGGGTCTGGGAAGAGAGTCGGAGGTTTGCAAGCACCAGCCCGCTAACCCAGGGCTACAGGCCTGCTGTATCCCAGAATAACCGAAATGGTTCAGTGGTCGAGTGTTAGGAAAGCAAAATTGAAATACAGTCGGAGTGCCACCGAGTGGGGGTTGGCTGAGACCGGAGAGAAATGGAGTAAGTTGTGGCTACAATACTACCTGCCGTATGGAGAGCTAGGTCAGTCATTGGAGTCTAAGGAGGAGTGTGAGATTGAATGTAAGGAAGTGGTTCTTATTAGGTTATGTTTTTATGTTTTTTGGTACTTTGATTTATAGGGACGTTTTTGGTGGATAGATGTCACCATTGCCTTTAACCACTTCAGCCCCGGAAGATTTTACCCCCTTCCTGACCAGAGCACTTTTTTACAATTTGGCACTGCGTCGCTTTAACTGACAATTGCGCGGTCATGCAATGCTGTACCCAAACAAAATTTGCGTCCTTTTTTTCCAACAAATAGAGATTTCTTTTGGTGATATTTGATCACCTCTGCGGTTTTTATTTTTTGCGCTATAAACAAAAAAAAAGAGTGACAATTTTGAAAAAAATATATTTTTTTTATAATAAATATCTCCCAAATTAAAAAAAAAAATATATAATTTCTTCATCAGTTTAGGCCAATATGTATTCTTCTACATATTTTTGGTAAAAAAAAAAAAAAAAAAAAAAAAAAATCGCAATAAGCATATATTGATTGGTTTACACAAAAGTTACAGCATCTACAAACTATGGGAAAGATTTATGGCATTTTTTTTTTTTTTACTAGTAATGGCGGTGATCTGCGATTTTTAGTGGTATTGTGACATTGCGACGGACAGATCAGAGACTTTTTGCTAATTTTTGGGACCACTGACATTCATAGAGCGATCAGTGCTATAAATATGCACTGATTACTGTATAAATGTAACTGGCAAGGAAGGGGTTAACACTAGGGGGTGATCAAGGGCTTAACTGTGTGTTCCCTGACTGTGTTCTAACTGTGTGGGGATGGGACTAACTAAGGAGAGATGACAGATCGCTGTCCCTACTTTGTAGGAACACAAGATCTGTCCTCTCTTCTCTGACAGCACAGGGATTTGTGTGTTTACACACACAATTCCCCCGTGCTGGCTCTTGTGCATGCGATCGCGCCAGCTGGACATGCGCATCAGGTCCCCACTGTGCAGCGGGCGCTCACGCCCCCTCTGGTGGCTCTCCTGGGCAAAGCGTATATATACAGGATTTCGTCCAGGAGAGCCATTCTGCCGCAGTATATCTGCGTGAGCCGGTTAATTTAATTATTATTTGTAGATTTATATTCACAAAATGCACCTGGGATGCCTTTTCTAGTTGTTAAGGAAGGGTTGCCCATATTCAACATGGCGTTTGTGGTCCCGCACCCGAGACTCAGAATGAGGTGTGGCTCTGTTTATAAGGTGGTGAGTCTATACCAGGGCCGGACTGGGCATAAAAACCAGCCCTGGAAATAATTTCATAGCAGCCCCAGTGGTGTAGCATGGGTTGTCATTTAGCACTCCGAGTCCCTTCCACTCGTACAGTATATTTAGCATAACGTACCCCTATGGTACCTCATGGATCTACCATACTTTCTTTGTTCTCCTTTCTTTCCCTTTTATCTCTCTCTATCCTAATGTCTCTTTTTTTCCCCCCCATATATCGCTCTCTATCCATCTGTCATGTTCTTTCTCACTCGCTTTCTTTGTTCCTTCCCGTTTTTTTATTCCTTCTCCTCGTCTTTGTTTCCCCCCCCCCCCCCTCTCACTTCTTTATCTACACACACACACACTGTATGTATTTGCACCTATATGTATATTGCACCCAATGAATTATTGTCTTTTGGGGGAGGGTGGATTCCAATGTGAAATGTGCCTTGGCCATAGCGCCCACCATAAAGAATCCTCCCTCTTTACTGGTCCAGGACTGGGGGCTGTAATATACTTCTGCTGTGGCAGATGGGGAAGTGTGTACAGTGTGTGTGTCCTCTCCTGCAGGGATTGCAGACACATTACAGGAGATGGTCAGAGGCTGCAGATATAGTACAGGCAGGGATTTTTTCAGCTGGAACTTGGTGGAACTCAGTACCACCACCTCAGGCCCTCTGCTCCCTGCTCACCACTATCGCTCTGGGCCCTCAGATCTGATCTCCTGAGTGGCTCCCACTGAATGCAGGATGGGGAGAAGGGGGATGCAGGTGCCTGGAGTGTGTGAAGGGCATGGTTGAGTCCCTGCACTTATTCTCTGAGAAAAAAAGCCATGAGTACAGGAGAGGGTCAGAGACTGCAGCCATAGTACAGGAGAGGGTCAGAGACTGCAGCCATAGTACAGGAGAGGGTCAGAGACTGCAGCCATAGTACAGGAGAGGGTCAGAGACTGCAGCCATAGTACAGGAGAGGGTCAGAGACTGCAGCCATAGTACAGGAGAGGGTCAGAGACTGCAGCCATATTACAGGAGAGGGTCAGAGACTGCAGCCATAGTACAGGAGAGGGTCAGAGACTGCAGCCATAGTACAGGAGAGGGTCAGAGACTGCAGCCATAGTACAGGAGAGGGTCAGAGACTGCAGCCATAGTACAGGAGAGGGTCAGAGACTGCAGCCATAGTACAGGAGAGGGTCAGAGACTGCAGCCATAGTACAGGAGAGGGTCAGAGACTGCAGCCATAGTACAGGAGAGGGTCAGAGACTGCAGCCATAGTACAGGAGAGGGTCAGAGACTGCAGCCATAGTACAGGAGAGGGTCAGAGACTGCAGCCATAGTACAGGAGAGGGTCAGAGACTGCAGCCATAGTACAGGAGAGGGTCAGAGACTGCAGCCATAGTACAGGAGAGGGTCAGAGACTGCAGCCATATTACAGGAGAGGGTCAGAGACTGCAGCCATAGTACAGGAGAGGGTCAGAGACTGCAGCCATAGTACAGGAGAGGGTCAGAGACTGCAGCCATAGTACAGGAGAGGGTCAGAGACTGCAGCCATAGTACAGGAGAGGGTCAGAGACTGCAGCCATATTACAGGAGAGGGTCAGAGACTGCAGCCATAGTACAGGAGAGGGTCAGAGACTGCAGCCATAGTACAGGAGAGGGTCAGAGACTGCAGCCATAGTACAGGAGAGGGTCAGAGACTGCAGCCATAGTACAGGAGAGGGTCAGAGACTGCAGCCATAGTACAGGAGAGGGTCAGAGACTGCAGCCATATTACAGGAGAGGGTCAGAGACTGCAGCCATAGTACAGGAGAGGGTCAGAGACTGCAGCCATATTACAGGAGAGGGTCAGAGACTGCAGCCATAGTACAGGAGAGGGTCAGAGACTGCAGCCATAGTACAGGAGAGGGTCAGAGACTGCAGCCATAGTACAGGAGAGGGTCAGAGACTGCAGCCATAGTACAGGAGAGGGTCAGAGACTGCAGCCATAGTACAGGAGAGGGTCAGAGACTGCAGCCATAGTACAGGAGAGGGTCAGAGACTGCAGCCATATTACAGGAGAGGGTCAGAGACTGCAGCCATAGTACAGGAGAGGGTCAGAGACTGCAGCCATAGTACAGGAGAGGGTCAGAGACTGCAGCCATAGTACAGGAGAGGGTCAGAGACTGCAGCCATAGTACAGGAGAGGGTCAGAGACTGCAGCCATAGTACAGGAGAGGGTCAGAGACTGCAGCCATAGTACAGGAGAGGGTCAGAGACTGCAGCCATAGTACAGGAGAGGGTCAGAGACTGCAGCCATAGTACAGGAGAGGGTCAGAGACTGCAGCCATAGTACAGGAGAGGGTCAGAGACTGCAGCCATAGTACAGGAGAGGGTCAGAGACTGCAGCCATAGTACAGGAGAGGGTCAGAGACTGCAGCCATAGTACAGGAGAGGGTCAGAGACTGCAGCCATAGTACAGGAGAGGGTCAGAGACTGCAGCCATAGTACAGGAGAGGGTCAGAGACTGCAGCCATAGTACAGGAGAGGGTCAGAGAGACTGCAGCCATAGTAGAGGAGAGGGTCAGAGACTGCAGCCATAGTACAGGAGAGGGTCAGAGACTGCAGCCATAGTACAGGAGAGGGTCAGAGACTGCAGCCATAGGACAGGAGAGGGTCAGAGACTGCAGCCATAGTACAGGAGAGGGTCAGAGACTGCAGCCATAGTACAGGAGAGGGTCAGAGACTGCAGCCATAGTACAGGAGAGGGTCAGAGACTGCAGCCATAGTACAGGAGAGGGTCAGAGACTGCAGCCATATTACAGGAGAGGGTCAGAGACTGGAGCCATATTACAGGAGAGGGTCAGAGACTGCAGCCATAGTACAGGAGAGGGTCAGAGACTGGAGCCATAGTACAGGAGAGGGTCAGAGACTGCAGCCATACTACAGGAGAGGGTCAGAGACTGCAGCCATACTACAGGAGAGGGTCAGAGACTGCAGACATATTACAGGAGAGGGTCAGAGACTGGAGCCATATTACAGGAGAGGGTCAGAGACTGCAGCCATACTACAGGAGAGGGTCAGAGACTGCAGCCATACTACAGGAGAGGGTCAGAGACTGCAGCCATAGTACAGGAGAGGGTCAGAGACTGCAGACATAGTACAGGAGAGGGTCAGAGACTGCAGACATAGTACAGGAGAGGGTCAGAGACTGCAGACATAGTACAGGAGAGGGTCAGAGACTGCAGACATAGTACAGGAGAGGGTCAGAGACTGCAGACATAGTACAGGAGAGGGTCAGAGACTGCAGACATAGTACAGGAGAGGGTCAGAGACTGCAGACATAGTACAGGAGAGGGTCAGAGACTGCAGACATAGTACAGGAGAGGGATCGCAGACATGATTGATTCAGGAGACTGCATTTAAAGCTGAACTCACAGTGTACAGGTATATAGTATTGCAGGGTTGCTCCACTCTATTTAAACCATCTCTGCGAAATCAAGTCAGTCATTTTACTTTGAAAGTACAACCAAGTGACAGAACACAGAACACGGCTTCACATCCCATTTCCAAAATACAATTTTTTTTGCAAACACTAAACTGCTCAGGATTAGTGGAGGACAGTAACCAGTTAATGGGGCTGTGAAGCTTTTAGCATGATCCAGCAGTACATCCTCCAAAAAAAAAAAAAAAAAAAAATAAAAACAATCTGTGCAGCACACAGAGGGAGCTCTGGCTAAATAGCTGATTATTAGGCTGAAATGGTTACCAGCCATGTGTCCTGGTCTCATAGAATGCTGCTGCAGCGTCTTCCAGGGATCCTATCAGTGTGATCAGACAATGTGCAGGTCAAATTAGCAAATAAAAAAAAAGTAATCAGGGAGACACAAGTGAGGGGAGGCTGATCGGTAACCTGCACACTGCCTGATCACATCTGGAAGACAGGCCAGCAACATGATACTGTGCTCCAGACGATCCTGTTTTTTCCATTCAGCCACACTTGTGAGTCCTGCAGAACTTACATTGTTGTAGTCATATCTTCTTGTATCTCCCTCCTGGCGTCCCCATTCAGCCCCACTCCAGCGCTTACAGTCAAATGTGAGCGGGGGAGGGCTACACTGCCTGCTGATTGGCTGTGGATGGACGGGAGGAGGAGCAAGTCCTCCCTTGTACTCCCCTAAGCAGCGCTATTGGCTGTGGGTTCCCTGCTAAAAGAAATGATCAGTCCACTGCCCAGTAAACACAAAGTAAGTGTCCAAGCTCCCTCCCTCCTGCACACCACAGACCTGCCTGCCGCACGATAGCCACGTGCTCCTCCGGACCTCCACTTCTAGAATTCGATTCCTCAGCTAGCCCCGCCTCCTGTTCACAGATCCTAGCTGACAGCGGCCCCAGAGCAGCCAGCCTACCGGGAAATCTCCCGCTATCCCGGTAGGCCAGTCCGGCCCTATTTGTGGAAAAATGTAAAATAATGCAAAAATATGAATGCAATCTACTCATTGGGGGGGGAGAACCTCTGGGGGAATCTAGGATGGAAAAGGACCTGGGGGTCCTAGTAGATGATAGGCTCAGCAATGGCATGCATTGCCAAGCTGCTGCAAACAAAGCAAACAGAATATTGGCATGCATTAAAAAGGGGATTAACTCCAGAGATAAAAAAAAATGATTCTCCCACTCTACAAGACACTGGTCCAGCTGCACCTGGAGTATACTTTTCTGTTCTGGGCACAAGTCCTCAGGAAGGATGTGCTGTAAATGGAGCAAGTACGAAGAAGGGCAAAAAAAAAACTAATAAAGGGGCTGGAGGACATTAGTTATGAAGAAAGGTTAAGTGCAATGAACTTATTCTCTCTGGAGAAGAGATGCTTGAGAGGGAATATGATTTCAATTTACAAATTACTGGTGACCCCACAAGGGATAAAACTTTTCACGAAAGGGAGTTAAATAAGACATGTGGCCACTCATTAAAATGAGAAAAAAAGAGGTTTAACCTTAAACTGTGTAGAGGGTTTTTTTACTGTAAGAGCGGAAAGGATGTGGACATCCCTTCCACAGGCGGTGGTTTCAGCAGGGAGCATCGATAGTTTAAAAAAACTATTAGAAAAGCACCTGAACGACCACAACATACAGGGATATACAATGTAATACTGACATATAATCACACACTTGTTTCAACCTCACCTACTATGTAACTATGTAACCATAATTTGTTTATACTTGCTTTGCAGTGTGATCCACGTTTGGATCACTCTTCTAACAGCAATATATATATAAAAAGAATCTCGCGCAATAAATAGCTAAAACTCAAAAATGGTGCAATATAACCAGTGAGAGATGATAGTAAAGTGCAATAATAATAAAATGCAATTATTGTAAAGTGCAATTAATATAAAGTGCAATTCTTATAATAAAGTGACTAATGTAGTAGGTGAAAAATTAATGTGCATCAAGGTGCTAAAAGTTACACCATACATTAAAATAAAGTGCTATATGATGCACAATGAATAAAACATATCATACATGTGCATCAAAGTGCTAACAAGTACACAAAAGGAGTATCAAAGTGCTGTGCATATAAATAATCACTATTAAAAAACAATATGGTTATATTGCACCATTTTTGAGTTTTAGCTATTTATTGCGCGAGATTCTTTTTATATATATATAGAGCACGATTATTTATATTTGACCATTTATATACTCCAAGTAGCGCGAGGGACACATATACACTTCTAACAGCAATAGATAGGCGTGAAAGGCACAATCTAACCATCTAAATAGAGGATGTTTGCAGTGTGGCCCCATCCACTTGAATGGAGCTGGGCTGCCAGTACCACCCACTGAGCGTGACAGGGGTATAATTCCTGCTGCGGCCTCGGCATGTATACCTCCCCAGGGGAGTAAAAACATGGCTTAACTGTGCGGTTTTACCACCACTCAATCAAAACTGTAAACAAGGCCTTAATCACATGATCTGTCCCCACTCAATGGTTACAGATTGATCAGGCAGTGTCTTCAGCTGTACTGTGCAGTGGTCTGCGGGTGATCAAAACAATCTCTAAAGCCAGCTGCAGCTAAAAATAACAGGTCTTTAATAGGCCTTTTGGCATGGGGAACTTGCCAGGAATACGTACATTTTTAGTAGGGGGTTGTGAACGAGTTAGGATTTTGGGTACTAGAACACCAAATAATGTATTTAATACATTTTACATATTTTATATTGGTATTGGCAAATAATATGGAATTATTATTTGTCAATACCCTGTTAAAGAACCTTAGCGCACAAACAGCATCAAGAAGGTCAAGGAACACACCATACAGGTCAATAAAGTTGTGGAGAAGTTTAAAGCAGGGCTAGGTTACAAAAATATCCTTTTGAGCATTTCATGGAGCACTGTTCAATCCATCACCAGAAAATGGAAAGAGTATGACACAGCTGCAAACCTACCAAGACATGGCCGTCCACCTAAACTGACAGGTGGGGCAAGGAGAGTATTAACCACTTCCCGACCGCCCCCTGTATATATACGTCGGCAGAATGGCACGTACAGGCAGAATCACGTACCTGTACGTGACATTCTTCCGGCGGTTGGGGGGTCCGATCGGACCCCCCTCCGCCGGCGGGGACGGTCGGGATCGTGTCAGGAGCGATCCGGGACGAGGGGACGGCCAGTGGTTTCTGGCCACCCCCTCGCGATCGCTCCTGGCCAATGAAAAGCTTCCCCTTCCTGTCTATTGTATAGACAGGAAGGCGGAAGTGATGTCACGCTCGGTGCGCCGGTCTATGTGACCGGAGACGCCGAGCGGCGAACATGTAAAGGTTAGTGCACAACAGTACACTGACACCAGTACAGTTAGGCACATATTCCACCCCCCTGTCACCCCCCTGATCACCCCCCAGATCACCCCCTCCCCCCCCCAGTCACAGTGTCACTAATTGCAGTGATCATTTTTTTACTGATCACTGCATTTAGTGTCAGTGTGACTGTAATAACTGTCAGGGCAGTTAGTTTTAGGTCCAAGGTAGCCCCCTACCCCCCCCTAATAAAGGTTTAACCCCTTGATTGCCCCCCAGGTAACCCTTTCACCCCCTTTTGCCAGTGTCACTAAGCGATCGTTTTTTCTGATCGCTGTATTAGTGTCACTGCTGTCGCTAGGTAACCATTTTTTTTTTTTTAGGTAACCGCCATGTTTATATAGGTTCATAAATAGGTTTATAGGTCAGGTACCCCCATATTACAACCTAAATAAAGGTTTTAACCCCCTGATTGCCCCTAGAGTTAACCCTTTCACCAGTGATCACTGTATAACTGTCACTGGTGACGCTGGTTAGCCAGTTAGTTATTTCGTTATTTAGGTTCCCCGTCAGGTTTTTATATAGCGTCAGGTACCCCCATATATTACCTAATAAAGGTTTTAACCCCCTGATTGCCCCTAGTTAACCCTTTCACCCCCTTTTGCCAGTGTCACTAAGCGATCGTTTTTCTGATCGCTGCATTAGTGTCGCTAGGTAACCAGTTTTTTTTTGTATTACTGTTACGGGTGACGCTGGTTAGTTAGCTTGTTTTTTATACTGTCAGGGCACCCGCCATTTATTACCCAATAACGGTTTAACCCCCTGATCGCCCGGCGGGTGATATCAATTAGGTTTTAGGGTCAAATAAGGTCTGCGTCGCCCCAGGTTAGTGCCAGTACCGCAAACACCCACGCACAAAGCATACACCTCCCTTAGTGGCACAGTATCTGAACAGATCAATATCTGATCTGATCAGATCTATACTAGCGTCCCAGCAGTTTAGGGTTCCAAAAAAAACCGCATTGTTAGCGGGATCAGCCCAGATACCTGCTAGCACCTGCGTTTTCCCCCTCCGCCCAGCCCAGCCCACCCAAGTGCAGTATCGATCGATCACTGTCACTTACAAAACACTAAGCACACATAACTGCAGCGTTCGCAGAGTCAGGCCTGATCCCTGCGATCGCTAACAGTTTTTTTGTGGTAGCGTTTTGATTCAGTCGCTTCAGTCAGGAGCTTTTTTACCTGTGAATCTCAAAAAAATAAAAAAAAATAACATAGTTGTCGTTTTATTGTTCTCTCTCTCACTCTATTCTCTCTCTATTGTTGCTCTTTTTTACTCCATTCTATTCTGCAATGTTTTATTATGTTTTATCATGTTTTATCATGCTTGCTTTTCAGGTATGTAATTTTGTTTACTGTGTTTTAGTGTTAAGCATTTTTTTGTTTTCAGGTGCGCCATTCAGTTGCAACGCGGATTTATTTATCTTGACAGCAACAGCGTTTGCTCCCACGATACATAAAGCCGCGACTCCAACGCTGTAGGAGGTGATTTCACCACCACAGTTAAAAAAAAGAGCATATATGCCGAAGCATGGGGGCAGCAGGGGGGGGGGAGGAGCGATTGGCTCCTAATGCCACGTACATACGGTCGAAATTCCGACCGTGTGTACACGGCATAACTTTTGCGGGAGGATGCCCCCATGCATCGGCATATATAAATGGTGCATGTATGCCCATCATTAGAAGTGGGTGGATGAAGGGAGGTATTCTAATGGTGGGCATACCCACCAATCAATCTCTTTTTTTCGTTCAGCCAAGAGGCTGCATGAAAAAAAAAAGATTACAATATATGTCCAGTATGTTGCTGGACTTTGAATGGTTATACCAGAATGATGCCTGCAGGTTTAGGTATCATCTTGGTATCATTCTTTTCAGCCAGTGATCGGCTTTCATGTAAAAGCAATTCTAGCGGGTAATTAGCCTCTAGACTGCTTTTACAAGCAGTGGGAGGGAATGTCCCCCCTCCCGGATATAAACCGCGCCATTGGGAAATTGGGAAAGCATTTTATCACACCAATCTTGGTGTGGTCAGATGCTTTGAGGGCAGAGGAAAGATCTAGGGTCTAATAGACCCCAATTTTTTCAAAAAAAGAGTACCTGTCACTGCCTATTGCTATCATAGGGGATATTTACATTCCCTGAGATAACAATAAAAATCATAACAAAGAAAAAAAATGGAAGGAACAGTTTAAAAATAAAATAAAAAAGCTAAATAAATAAAAAAAAAAAACAAAAAAAAAAAAAAAAAAACCCCCCTGCCCCCCCATCTCTTGCGCAAAGGCGTACACAAGCGTTGGTGTGGGGTCATATGTAAACAGCAATTGCACCATGCATGTGAGGTATCACCGCGAAGGTCAGATCGAGGGCAGTAATTTTAGCAGTAGACCTCCTCCGTGAATCTAATGTGGTATCATGTAAAGGCTTTTAAAGGCTTTTAAAAATGTATGTAGTTTGTCGCCACTGCGTGTTTGTGCGCAATTTTAAAGCATGTCGTGTTTGGTATCCATGTACTCGGCCTAAGATCATATTTTTTATTTCATCAAAAATTTGAGCAATATAGTGTGTTTTAGTGCATTAAAATAAAAAAAAGTGTATTTTTTCCACAAAAAAATGCGTTTGAAAAATCGCTGCGCAAATACTGTGTGGAAAAAAAAATGCAACACCCACCATTTTAATCTGTAGGGCCTTTGCTTTAACATTATATATAGTGTTTGGGGGTTCAACGTAATTTTCTTGCAAAAAAAAAATATGTTTTCATGTAAACAAAAAGTGTCAGAAAGGGCTTTGTCTACAAGTGGTTAGAAGAGTGGGTGACGTGTGACATAGGCTTCTAAATGTTGTGCATAAAATGCCAGGACAGTTCAAACCCCCCCCAAATGACCCCATTTTGGAAAGTAGACACCCCAAGCTATTTGATGAGAGCAATGTTGAGCCCATTAAATATTTTTTTTTTTTGTCCCAAGAGATTGAATAATGAAAAAAAAAAAAATATATATATTTTTTTTACAAAAAGTTGTCACTAAATGATATATTGCTCAAACATGTCATGGGCATATGTAGAAATACACCCCAAAATACATTCTGTTGCTTCTCCTGAGTACGGGGATACCACATGTGTGGGACTTTTTGGGAGCCTAGCTGCGTACGGAACCCCAAAAACCAATCACCGCCTTCAGGCTTTCTAAGGGTGTAATTTTTTTATTTCACTTCTCACTGCCAATCACAGTTTCGGAGGCCATGGAATGCCCAGATGGCATAAAACCCCCCAAAATGACCCCATTTTGGAAAGTAGACACCCCAAGCTATTTGCTGAGAGGTATTGTGAGTATTTTGCAGATGTCGCTTTTTGTCACAAAGTTTTGAAAATTGAAAAAAAAAAAAAAAAATTTTTTTTTCTTTACTTTCTTCATTTTCAAAAACAAATGAGAGCTGTAAAATACTCACCATGCCTCTCAACAAATAGCTTGGGGTGTCTACTTTCCAAAATGGGGTCATTTGGGGGGGTTTTGTGCTATTTTGGCATTTTATCGCCTTCGAAACTGTGATAGGTAGTGAGGAGTGAAATCAAAAATTTGCACCCTTAGAAATCCTGAAGGCGGTGCTTGGGTTTCGGGGCCCCGTACGCGGCTAGGCTCCCAAAAAGTCCCACACATGTGGTATCCCCATACTCAGGAGAAGCAGCAAAATGTATTTTGGGGTGCAATTCCACATATAACTATGGCATGTGTGAGCAATATATCATTTAGTGACAACTTTTTGAAAAAAAAAAAAATCTTTTTTATTTTTGTCTTTATTCAATCACTTGGGACTAAAAAAAAAAATATTCAATGGGCTCAACATGCCTCTCAGCAAATAGCTTGGGGTGTCTACTTTCCAAAATGGGGTCATTTGGGGGGGTTTTGTACTTCTCTGCCATTTTAGCACCTCAAGAAATGAAATAGGCAGTCATAAATTAAAAGCGGTGTAAATTCCAGAAAATGTACTCTAGTTTGTAGACGCTATAACTTTTGCGCAAACCAATAAATATACGCTTATTGGCATTTTTTTTACTAAAGACATGTGGCTGAATACATTTTGGCCCAAATGTTTGACTAAAATTGAGTTTATTAGATTTTTTTTTATAACAAAAAGTAGAAAATCTCTTTTTTTTTCAAAATTTTCGCTCTTTTTCCGTTTATATCGCAAAAAATAAAAATCACAGAGGCAATCAAATACCATCAAAAGAAAGCTCTATTTGTGGGAAGAAAAGGACGCAAATTTCGTTTGGTTACAAAATTGCATGACCGCGCAATTACCAGTTAAAGTAGTGCAGTGCGAAATTGAAAAAAGACCTCTGGTCCTTTGGCTGCCAAATGGTCCGGGGCTGAAGTGGTTAATCAGAGAAGCAACCAGGAGGTAACTGTAGAGAAGCTGCAGTCCCATTTGCAGTTTGTGAGAAGCCATGTGGGGACACAGCAAACATGTTGAAGAAGGTGCTCTGGTCAGATGAGACCAAAATTTTACTTTTTTGCCTAAAAGCAAAACGCTATGTGTGGCGGAAAACTAACACTGCACATCACCCTGAACACACCATCCCCACCATGAAATGGTGGTGGCAGCATCATGTTGTGGGGATGCTTTTCTTCTGCAGGGACAGGGAAGCTGGTCAGAGTTGACGCCAAATACAGGGCAATCTTAAAATAAAACCTGTTAGAGTCTGCTAAAGACTTGAGACTGGGGCGGGCAGGTTCACCTTCCAGCAGGACAATGACCCTAAACATACAGCAGGAACTACAATGGAATGGTTTAGATCAAAGCATATTCATGTGTTAGAATGGCCCAATCAAAGTCCAGACCTAAATCCAGGGCTCAAGTCCTGCAGGAACGCATGGGAACGGAGTTCCTGTACTTCTTCCACAACAGGAACTCAGTTCCCGTTAGCAGCCGTGTCCTGCAAGACTTTGAGGTATGCGAGCTGTGTGGCAGGTGCTACACCAGCAGCTGCCGACACAGCTCACAATAGTAAGTGCCCCATGACAGCTTCCGCTTCAATCTACCTGTCAATTACAGTTAGCTGACAGGTAGATCAGGTCCCTGCTGCTAAGAGATTGTATTTAGTCAGACCTCTTATGATGCGCTCCTCCCCGCCGGCCCCTCCTGATTTACTGTCTCCTCATCTCCCCCCCCCCCCCCCCAGTCTCCTGCATACTTGCTCTGTGTGTCCCGCTGAATCCCCCCCTCCTCTATCTTCAGTGCCATATGATGAGAGAACCCAGGAGGAGGAGCACAGCTATTCTGCTCACAGGACATGCAGGGAGAGAGGTGAGCTGAGGGAGGAACATCAGTTTGGGGTGGTAAGCTGAGCACAATACCTGGCAAAGTTTAATGCCAGGAGGGAAGTTTATGTGGAACTATGTGAAGGGTTGGAATAGCAGCGTGTGTGTGTTGGAGCCCTGCAGAGTTTGCAGCCCCCCAAGCTAACATACATCTCCTAAGAAGGAACACATCCCTATCTCCCCAAGCATTCTGTCCAGATAGACAATGTGCAGTTAATTTATGACCTTTCCGTTTAACCCTGTGTTATCCAAACTCTGTTCAAAAAGTATAAACTCACCACATAAACACTCTATATACAAAATAAAATTCCCCAATAAAGATCAGAACATGATGTTCACATTTGCATGGAAGCACAATTGAATGAATGCTGATTATTCAGAGAATTACCGTATTTATGTTTATTGAGGATTGTTTTTTTTTATGTACTAACAGTTAAGCTTCATACACACAATACGAAAATTGGATGAAAAATACCACTTTTGAAGCGTTCGTGCATATGAGCGTATCATTTTTTTTTTTTCGGTGGGCGAGTGGATCTTGGTTGGAAGTTCCCACACTTTTTTTTTCCCCAGGACTTGACCTCTGCCTAAATCTAAATGAGAATCTGTGGCAAGACTTGTAAATTGCTGTTCGCAGACATTCTCCATCCAATCTGACAGAGCTTGAGCTATTTTGCAAAGAACAATGGGCAAAAAGTTTGCTCTCTAGATGTTAGAGACATCCCCAAAAGACTTGCAGCTGTAATTACAGTGAAAGGTGGTTCTACAAAGTATTGACTCAGGGGGACTGAATACAAATGCACGCCACACTTTTCACATATTTATTTTTAAATAAATGTTAAAAACCATTTATCATTTTCCTTCCACTTCACAATTATGTGCCACTTTGTGTTGGTCTATCACATAAAATACAAATAAAATACATTTACCTTTTTGGTTGTAACATGACAAAATGTGGAAAATTTCAAGGGTTGTGAATACTTCTTCAAGGCACTGTAGGAGTTTAGAGGCAGGAACAAAAAAAACATCACTTGTGTGTTCAAGAGAGGAAGCTTTTGAGCATAAAAAAATTGCTTGAAAATGCCTAAATGCGCATTAATGCTAGGCGTGTACATGCGTTAATACATTCTAAATGGCCAGAATTCTGGCTAATAGAAAGTATTAACAGATGTGGGAACGTGCATAAACATTCCCACATAAACGTGCATTCAAGAACACAGATTTTTACTGCATTTTTTCTGCTGTTAAACTGTAGGAGAAAAAAATAGGGATTTTACAATGAGTAACAAAACTCTTTCTCTGAGTTGATTGATGGACTTAGCTCTTCTGATTCTTGAGCATAGGGTTTATAGCACCACTTATAGGAGTAGGACACTAGGCAGAAAAAGAACACAGGACCACCTGAGGACAGTCCTAGCTGGTATAAACCCCCTCTCTGCTTTAGGCAAGCCAATTAGTCACAAGGCAGTGTCGGAAGTATAAACTCCAAAAAATAGGGGTGGGTGCTGTGTCTGTCACTGAATTTTACGGTGGGTAACAAAAATCCAGTTTTCTCTTACGTCCATTGAAGGACATACCTCTTCTGATTCTTGACAACAGGAATGTCCCAAAGCAAATTCTCAAGAAGGGGTGGGAAAACCAAAAACACAAAAACAAGAAATCTTAAACAGCGGCCTGTAGAACCTTGCAACTCAAACAAGCACCCGAAGACGCAAACACATCAACCTGTAAAATGTATTTGTTTAGTGTGCACAGATAACCAGGAAGCCACCTTGCAAATCTGGTACACAGACGCCAGAAGTCTAAAAGCCCAGGAGGCACTAATCGGCGTGGTTAAGCATACTGAAATGGGGAAAGGAGAAGCCTGACCCTTAATGACAGAACAATCGACTGCCAAAGCCAATGGGATATAGTAGCAGAGGAAGCCGCAGGGTCGGACCGTCCGTGAGCACAAAGAGCAAGCACACACAAACTGTCTGGACCACATTCAAGAAGTGCAACCCAACCTCCTTGGGATGTGACAGCTGTGAATACAAGGAAGGCAAAACAATGTTCTCATTCAAAATCCAACACCACCTTCCAAGGAAAGGAGGAGTACGGACAGCAAACCATGTTATCCTTGTGCAAGACCAGAGAGGAAGACTAGTTCTGACACCCATCGCATGGAAGTTTGGGCAAATAAGAAAGCATCCCTTGAGAAAAAGTAAGCAAGGGAATTTCTCAAATTTTCCCAAAAGGAGGCTTCTAAAGGACCGAAAGAACCAAGTTCAGGTTCTACGGTGGCAATAGGAAACACGCAGGAGGTTCCACATGACAGACCCTTTGGATGAAAGTATGGATCAAGGAACGCATGGCCAAGGGATGCTGGAAAAAGACTGCAAGACTAAAACCTGCCTTTAATGGTACTCAAAGTCAGCTGTTGTGCAATGCTGCATTGGAGAAAGGCAAAAACCTGAGCCACTGAAAAAGAACCTAGACAGACACCCAGAGCTTTGCACCAGGCAATATAAGCCTTCCAGGTGCAACAAAATATCTTCTGAGAGAAACTTGAGTGCCTTCAACATTGTAGGAATCACTGAACCCGACAACCCTCTGTTCCTAAAAACCTGGCTTCAATAGCCATGCCGTTGAAGCCAGAGATAGTAAAGCAGGGCGGTAGACTGGACCCTGGGACAGGCGGCCCTCCCAAAGAGGCAATTGCCAGGGTGCGTCCGTGATTAGCCACACCACATTGGCATAGCACGGACGACGAGGCCAGTCTGGAGCTACAAGTTGGACCAGAATCTCTTCAGCCTCTATTCTGCACAGCACGTGAGGGAGCAACGGCATAAGGAGGAAAGGTGTAAATTAAACTATGCTGGTCCCACGGTGCCATCAGTGCATCCACCAGGGGGTCCCGCGCGCTCCCCACAAACCTTGGTACCTTCCTGTTGTGATGAGACGCTAGAAGATCCACATCCAGGGTCCCCCAGCAAAAGCAGAACTTTATATCCTTTATTTGGTGACTGAAACAATCTGCCCACCAAGTCTCGATGCCTAGGGATGTGCATGGCGGCGAGAATCAGAACATGCTGCTCTGTAACTGCAAAATGCTTAATGCCCCCAGAGCCGCTTCCACTGCTCATTTCACCTTGGTGGTTGACATAGGCCACTGCTGGGGCATTGTCTGACTGGCTCCTGACCGGGAGCCCCTGGAGAAGATTTTTCCAGTGGTCCAGCGACAGCCCGATAACTCCCAGTCCCAGGACATTGATGGGTAGCCAAACCTCCAGAGTCCAACGATCTAGTGCTGATCTCAAACCCAGGACAGCTCCCCAGCCGGTCAGGCTGGCATCTGTGGTGACTACCATCCTGTGGATGGGGAAAAGGACTTCCCTGTCTGTAGGGGAGGAAGTCGGCGCCACTAATGGATGGAGGGAGACCCTCGTCAACTGGCCCAGACAAATCTGGTTGTCCAGGGAAGCAGAAGACTTGTCCCATGTCAACAAGATTTCCCTCTGCAGAACCCTTGTATGGAACTACACATATGGGACTGCCTTGAGGGCGGACACCATAAGACCCAGAGCCTGCATGCAAGCAGGGAGGACTGCTTGTGGAACCAGAGTAACACTGTGGCCTGCTTTGAGTCGAGACTCAGGCCCAGACACTCAAGCCTCCCGGTCGGGGTAAGGGCAGATTTCTTGAGATTCAGGACATACCCGAAGTCCCACAGGGAGTGAATCGTGATCTCCATGTTGTTCTTTTGGTAGAAGACCGTCCAGATAACCCGTCATGGGAAACCCCCAGTTGTTTCAGTAGCGCTGGGACTGGGGCCAGCACTTTGGAGAATACCCAGGATGCCAAGGCCAATCCGAAGGGGAGCGCAACAAAAAAATAATTTGTGTGCCCCGCTGCAGAGCAAAGTAACCACTGATGTTTCTCATGGATGGGACTGTGTAGTTATGCATCCTTGATGT
This sequence comes from Lithobates sylvaticus, assembly GCA_028564925.1. Classification (NCBI taxonomy): domain Eukaryota; kingdom Metazoa; phylum Chordata; class Amphibia; order Anura; family Ranidae; genus Lithobates; species Lithobates sylvaticus. Next base: position 300,700,078 of record CM053026.1, read on the forward strand.
CTATGGATGCCATAAAATCACCCCAATGAAGAGAAGCCACTACCAAATGGATACATTCCATCTTGAATTTCTACATCCATACAAAGTAATTCAAGGCCATGGATGTCAAAAGTTGGGGGGAACCTGTTCTTGTTTGGAATGGTGAACAGGTTAAAGTAAAACCCCCCAAAACTATTCTGGCTCGGGCACAAGGACTATCAGTAATTATAGTGAGACTGCGCTAAAGATTGATGTTGTGATAATGGTGCACGACCACCACCACATAAAGTGCGTGCTTACCAGGAGGCAAGCTGTAATAAGCCTGCGGCTAATACCCAGCCAGGGCCTTTATCCAGGGAGTATATCCAACTCAGAATAAACTTGATTGATAGGATGGATTAATACAGAAAAAACGACCAGGGAACTCGTTCACTCAGTGGTCAAGGTTAGCAACCAGGTATTACCCAAAATAGAAAGGAGCTCACCATAGTGTAAATCGTTTCATACAAGAATGTATTAAATATTAAAAGTTGCACTCAAGAAGTAGAATATAAAATGTCACGCGGTTTGACTTTCAGCACGCCACTCCTTCCAACGCGTGTTTCGTCACCCACTGACGTCATCCTGGGGCACAAGGACTATCACTCCCTGGTGCAGCAGATCCTGCTCCTCCCTGCACAGGGCCCAAAGATGTGATGGTGGAAGGTAAATATTGGAGGGAAAAAGTTTCTCTGGCAGATAAGAAATTCTATCCTGTCGCCGACCACAACCAGTTTGTGGACCCACTTGCCTGAATCGAATGAGGTCTGCGGGCCCAAAAACCAGTGAAGACGATCCCCCCTCCCTGAACGAGTGGGGACAAACCTTCATACTAAAGAGGACTTATCCGCAACCTTACTGGACTGATGCGTCCAGGAGCACTTGGAACCACCCACAGGGGCCTTGAAGGGCATGAAGCCCTTGTTAGAGGAGCCAGGGGAACGAAAAAGCCTCATGTAGGCAGTAAAGACCCAGTGAAATAAATATTGGGGTGGTTTTTGGATTCCCCTATTTAATATAAATATGTATTAACTTGTCTATTCCTATAATTAGCAAGTCTAGCAAAGCTCTGATAATGTTAAATGGTACAATAACAAGGTTAGCTTTGAAAAATAAACACACTGCTTTAACAAAGCAAGGGTCTAATTTATTTCCCAAGAAAATAGGAATGCTAACATAAACAATAAAAGAAAATATTACAGGAGCATATGAAACAAAAGAACATCAATAATACTTTATGTAAGGTCGTCCTTTGTGTTCGGTAGCTTTTGGATGGGCTTAATGGCAAGAGGAGGTTCCTCCAGCCGGTCAGTACTTTTAAAGCCCACTCAGACACCACCCACACAACACCCACTACCAGCCCATCTAGGATTCTGACAAATAAAAATCGATAAGAGGCAGTCCTTCTTAATATATTATTCTTCTGTCCATCCTCTAGGAAACATGCTGTAGTGACCACTAGGGGCATCATTTGTCCTAGAAACACCACTATTTGACCCGAGTCAAATCTTCAGTGACAACTGGTCTTTGATCTTCTGTAACTCCATTAGTCATCTTAGCAGCAGTTGCTTTTGGAAGCTTTTGTTTGCACTCATGGTAATCAAGCACTTCAATCTTTATTACACCAGGTGGTTTTAAGCACAGCTCTACTCGCCAGGGGGCATGCTTCAGTTACAAAGCCCTGATGAATAAACCTGCTGTAACGGCATTCTAGGCTGCCCCCCAACAGTGTCGAGGCTAGGTATAATCAGATTTCAAAGTTCAGAAACATCTTACATTAGGACAAAAAACATGTCCAACACCCGGACTACCAACATGGTTCAATTCCCCTTTCTTAACCTGTGTGAGGAAGGTATTCTTGCCTCCTGTGATAATCTTAATGATGTCATCCAAGGTAGGACCGAAGAGACAGTCTCCCTAGAAGGGCAGATCCCCCAAGGCCTTTTTTGAAGTATGGTCAGCAGGCCAGCATTTGAGCTGAAGCACCACTGACGAGATGTAGAACTTGGAAAGAAGCAGAGCAGCAGCCAAGGAGGCATCTCAAATGTACTTCAGGCCCTGGACCAAATGGTCTGCCAGATCCATGTACACCCAATCTACATGTCTGGTGGACAAACTTTTGCTGAAAAACCTTGGCCCATTCAGTAAACGTTTGAGACACCAGGGACTTGGCCAATACAGGCCACGACACTGACCCAGCGGGTGACCTATTCTGCCCAACAATCTGCAGGATTCATAAAAGAGGGAGACTCCTCCACCAGTATCATGGCTGCTTTATTCAACATCAAAATAGGGGGATGCACCACATGAGGTGAGATCCACTTCTTCGGAAGGGCCTCCTCAAAGGTGTAACGGACCACAAAGCGCTTCAGAACCACAAAAGGATGCTTCAGATGTTCCCAATCATTATAAATAAACTAATCAAAGTTTGTGGGGTAAGGAAAAGGAAAAACCTCAATGGACCTAGCCAGCTTGTGCACACCAAAGGGCAAAGGGGACAGACACATCGCCGGCCATCTCAGCAAAGTCCTCAAATTCGAGCGTACCTCGCACAAAAGAAATCAGTGCGGTCACCAGCACTTTCTCCCGTGCGATTACAGAGGCAGAGGACTCAACCTCGCTGTCCAAAGAATTAGGGGTGGCATCTTCAGGCCCCACAGAGCCCGCGGCAGCTGAACCCGACTCAGTCTGAGAAACGTCTAAAGATGCAGGTGACGGCAAGGGGCACTGCCTGATTGCCTTGTGCCCAAACGCTGCCTCCACACAGGAGGTGAACGACTCCAGGGCTGCTGACAGCACGTCTAGAGGGGCAGGGGACCTGGAGGAACCCACCTCCATAAGGGGGACCAAGGAAGGACATGTTTGTCTAAGACTCCATACGGCCCACCCACTCAGCCAAGGCCCACATCATCACCAAAACGTAGGAAACCCAGCAGGAAAAGGAGAACAATGCAAACTACAGCAGAGAGGGAGGTACACCAGGGAGGACTCACCATCACCTGACCGCCAGGGGAGCACTGTGGGTGCTGACATGGATGCTGCCTGTGGATGCAATCAGTGGGCAAGCTGTGGATGTTGCTGTGTCAACTGTGCCCCAAAAAGCGCACTCTCCGGTCCCAGGGACTGTCTCTGTATCTAGCCTGATCTTCGGTAAGATGGCCACCACTGTGCGGCTACAAGAAAATGCAAACCATGCATTCCCAAGCCAGTTCCCATACAAGTCAATAGGAAGGTCCACTACAAAATGTCTGCCAGATCACTGGGGAAATAGCTGCTGGCCACAGTAAAGCACATGGCACTGCAATGTGGCCTCACGCTGAAGGGGACCCCCACCATGCAGAACCCACAGGGACAACTGAGAAGGCATCCCATCCAAGGATGCCAGGAAAAGTTGGCCCAAGCACCAGGGATTGGGTGATAGGAGGAGGGGAGGGAGCTCAGCCAGGGGGGAAGAGGGCACCCCACATGACCGACCACCCCAGGGAATACCTGTGCCCCAAACCCCAAGCCCCATCCAGCAGAGTGTGAGGATAAGGCTCTCATGACAGATCCTCTTTTCCACCAAAGTGGGAGGGCTGTCAACCAGGGTAACACTCTGTCGTGGGGGCTCATGTGTGCCTCCACGAGTTTAACCACATTCCGGCATCATTCAGATATCTTCTTTTTCAGCCGGCGATTCTGTGCACCATAAGAACGATCATAGCAGCTTATAGACCCCACATCTCTCCATAAAGAGGACCTGTCACGCACCATGCCTATTACAAGGGATGTTTACATTCCTTGTAATAGGAATAAAAGTAATCCAAAAAAAAATATTTTTAAAGAGAAAGTGTAAAAATAAAAACAATTTACGTAAAATAAACAATAATACATTTTTTTTTTAATGCGCCCCCATCCCCGTGTGCTCGCGCACAGAAGTGAACGTACACATATGTAAACACCGTTGAAACCACACGCGAGGTGTCTCCACGTGCGTTAGAGCGAGAGCAATAATTCTAGCACTAGACCTCCTCTGTAACTCTAAACTGGTAACCTTTAAAAAAAATTAAATAGTCGCCTATGGAGATTTTTAGGTACCAAAGTTTGGCGCCATTCCACAAGTGTGCAGAATTTTAAAGCGTGACATGGGTATCTATTTACTCGGCGTAATATCATCTTTCACATTATACCAAAAAATTGGGCTAACTTTACTGTTTTGTTATTTTTTTTGTTTCCAAAAAAAACGCGTTTGAAAAATTTTGCGCAAATGCCATGCAACATAAAAAGTTGCAACGACCGCCCTTTTATTCCCTAGGGTGTCTGCTAAAAAAAACATATATAATGTTTAGGCATTCTGAGTAATTTATTTTCTAGCAAAAAAATTATGATTTTTACATGTATGAGCGAAGTGTCAGAATAGGCCCGGTATGGAAGTAGTTAGCTCGGTGGCCGCCACGTTCCAGGATTAGGGTTGGTGCTGCAGACCCCCGTCGCTTAGCTAAATGTCTGCGTGTGCTCATTGGACAGAATAGAGACTAGATCAGCCCGTGGCCCAGCCTGCCTGTTTATTGAAGATTTCTGCAGGAAAAATGCTATGGAACCATAAGTCCCAGCAGGGAATTAGGTCCTTACTTGTGAATCACTAGGCAGAAATAACTGGCTTGCCTATAGCAGAGCGGTGGTTTATACCAGCTAGGACTGCCCGTAGTTCTTGATCTGCCTAGTGTCCCTACTCCTGTAGATAGCGCTGTAAACCCTATGGTCAGGAATCAGAAGAGTTGTGTCTGTCAATAAACACAAAAGATAAAGCTTCAATAGAAGACAGTGTGCATGAAGCCTTAGATGTTTAGCGCTTGAGTGTTCCATAGCTCCCAACTGTCCCTGATTTTGAGGGACTGTCCCCTTTTCCTCCTCATTTGTCCCTCATTTTTGTCTGACCTATATAGTTGAATATAAAATGCCCTATTTATCTTAAAAAAATTGTTTCTAAGTGCTAAATCTTTCATCCAATTTCTAAATTGCTGCATTTGTTCATGTAAAAAGCCAATATAAAGTAGAGGTCGACCGATATATTGGCCGGCCGATATATCCGCCGATATTTGGTGTTTTTTATTTAATCGGCATCGGCCGATTGTGCTGATTAAAAAAGGCCGATTAGAACTTCAGCGCGACTTGCAAATGACTTCTGTAATAGAAGTCAATGCAAGTTACCTCAGTCTTCCCCTGGAGCGACTTGTCTCCTCTCTGGGCAGTCTGCCAAGAAAAGACCAAAGAGATACAATGTTTCTACTTATCAATAGACTGAACTCTGTGTGGAGACGTTTTTAGTTTAACCATTTAACCACTTCAATACAGGGCTTTTAAACACCCTTCCTTACCAGAGCACTTTTTGCGATTCGGCACTGCGTCGATTTAACTAACAATTGCGCGGTCGTGCGACGTTACACCCAAACAAAATTGACGTCCTTTTTTTCCCACAAATAGAGCTTTCTTTTGGTGGTATTTGATCACCTCTGCGGTTTTTATTTTTTGCGCTATAAACAAAAGAAGAGCGACAATTTTGAAAAAAAACACAATATTTTTTACTTTTTGCTATAATAAATATCCCATTTTTTTTAAAAAAAAAAAACAATTTTTTTCCTCAGTTTAGGCCGATACGTATTCTTCTACGTATCTTTGGTAAAAAAAAAAATCGCAATAAGCGTATATTGATTGGTTTGCGCAAAAGTTATAGCGTCTACAAAGCAGGGGATAGATTTATTGAATTTTTTTTTTTTTTTTTTTTACTAGTAATGGCGGCGATCTGCGATTTTTTTTCGTGACTGCGACATTGCGGCGGACACTTTTGACACATTTTTGGAACCATTCACATTTACACAGCGATCGTTGCTATAAAATTGCAATGATTACTGTGTAAATGTGACTGGCAGGGAAGGGGTTAACACTAGGGGGCGCTGCAGGGGTTAATGTGTGTCCCTATAGGAGTGATTCTAACTGTGGGGGGAGGGGACTCAAGGGAAGGAGACCGATCATGTGTTCCTCCGTACTGGGATCACATGATCGGTCTCCTCCCCGCTGACAGGACGTGGAGCTGTGTGTTTACACACACAGCTCCACGGTCCCGCACGGTCCCGTTGTTTTAACGGGCAATCGCGGGTGCCCGGCGGACATCGCGGCCGCCGGGCACTCGCACCGGGCCCCGAGCGATGCCGTGGGCGCGTGCGCGCCCCCCAGGCGGCCGGGAATGCGAGGACGTCATATGACGCCCACCCAGGATGGTAGATCCACCTTGTGGGCGTCATATGACTATACAGCGGTATTGAAGTTGTTAAAGACTAAATCTTTTCTGACACTTGTTGCTTACAAGTAAAAATCCTGTCATTTCTGCTAGAAAATCACTTAGAACCCTAAAAATAGCGGTTGTTGCAATATTTTATGTCACACTGTATTTGCGCAGCGGTCTTTCAAACGCAATTTTTTTGAAAAAAATACACTAATGATTTAAAAAAGAAAGCATTAAAGTTAGCCCATTTTTTTTTTCATCCAAAAGTTTTGATTACCTGTTTTTGTGTATTTAAGATATCGTTTTTTTTTTTTTTTTTATAAAATATAAGAAATTTTCTGTATCACATATTACTTAAGGCTGGCTTACACACTGGAGCAGGCAGGCATTTACGGTTAAACACTGCTAGTTCTAGCGGCAATTTACCGTCATTTTAGCGGCGCTATTCAGTCGCTAGCAGGGCGCTTATAACCCAGCTAGCGGCAGAGGAAGGGCCCGTGAAGCGCATTTAAAATCGCATTGCAGGCGCTTCGGCAGTGGTGCCCATTCATTTCAATGTGCAGGAGTGGTGGAGGAGCGGTGTACACGCTCTAAAGATGCTGCTTGCAGGACTTTTTTTTTTTTTTTAACGTCCTGCCAGCGCATCGCCTCAGTGTGAAAGCACTCGGGCTTTCACACTGAGACTGCAGGGGTGCCGTTTTGCAGGCATTTTACAGGCACTATTTTTAGCCCAAAAGCACCTAAAAAAACGCCCCAGTGTGAAAGGTGTCTAACTGTTAGATTTTATGAGATGAAGGGAAAAAAAAAAAAAAAAGACAAAAAAAAATAAAAAATCGGCCTAACATATCGCCCCCAAAAAAACAGCATCATATATCGGCCATCGGCCACCGCAATTTCTAAATATCGGCATCGGCCAGAGAAAAACCCATAACGGTCGACCTCTAATATAAAGGAATATTAGTGGTAAAATCACTTAATATATTTTTTTTTATATAATTATCTTCTAAGGGGGTGTGGCAGGGGGTGTGTCCTATGCCTACATACTTTTGCTAATAGGTGTCCCTCGTTCCCATCTCAAAAGGTTGAGAGGTATGGAGTTAATTTTCGAAGTTTGGCCATGTTTATTTTTTTCTTTGCCGTCTTGCTGGGAAGTGTACTTCATATAAAATACTATTCCATAAAATTTGAAGATAATGTGCAATGACCATCACATTTAAAGGGGTTGTAAACCCTTGTGTTTTTTCACCTTAATGCACCTGGCAGTCACCAGCCCCCCCGCCCCCCCCCCCCCCGTTTTACTTACCTAAACCCCTACATCTCCTCGGCATGGAATGCGCTGTCCTCTCTCCATGGAGTCCTGGCTCTTGATTGGATAGATAGCAGCGCAGCCATTGGCTCCCGCTGCGGTCAATCAAATCCAATGACACGGGCATCGGGGGGGGGGGGGCAGGCGGTGGTGCTGTGGATGCAAATGCTGGACTCAGGAGCGCTTTTCCTAGGGGGTTATCTGATGCTGAGAGGAGCCGTGAGGGACCCCAGAAGAGCAGGTTCGGGGCCACTCTGTGCAAAGCGAGCTGCACAGTGGAGGTATGATAGGTTTGTTTTTTTTTTTAATTAAAAAAAAACTAGCCTTTACAATCACTTTAACTTCAGATTTTATGTTACAATTATAGGTCCAACATAAATCATACCTCCCAACATTTTATGATGGGAATGAGGGACACCTACCAGCAAATGTATGTAGGCATAAGACACACCCCGTGCCACACCCCCTTAAAGAAGAATTAACCCAAAAAAGGTTAATTAAATCCACAAGTGCTTTTTTTTTTACTACTATTCCCTTATATTGACTTTTAAAATGTACAAATGCAGCAATTTAGAAATTGAATGAAAGGTTTAGCACTGGGAAACACTTTTTGAAAGATAAAAAGCCCATATTATATACAACCAGTGATGTAAGTAACTCAGTCAAAATAAACAAAGTTACTTAACGCAGTTACTTTAGAGGGTAACGAGTAATCTAACTGATTACTCTTCCCCTCATGGTAACGCAGTTCCCATTACTTGGGCGGCGTTACCTCAATTACATCTACCGCCCAGGAAGCCTGCCGTGGCCGTGCTGCCTGGCTGTTCGTTCCGCCGCGGGGAGGGGGGCTTTCACCTGCTGAGCTGAGAAGAGGCTGAGACTCAGAGGGACTGTCTGGACGGACCCATCCTGCCCCGCCTATCCAGAGAGAGAGAATGTAGGGAGGCGGGGCGGACACTGAAAAATGAAGTCAGCTGACCAGCTGACACCAATCGAGTGAAGGGGAGGGTCTCTCTCTCGCCCCATGAGGAGAGGCATTCAAGTAAGTGACTGTCTGACGATTCGAATTGCAGTGCAATCGATCCATCCTAAGTCCTCCACCACCTCTGCTTCTTACTGATCCCATCCCTACCCACCCACCATCACTTCTACAACAGAGGTGATGGGAGGGGGGGGTAGGGTTGGGATGAGATCAGTGGTGGTGGGGGATGGGATCAGTAAGAGGCAGAGGTGGTGGTGGGAGAGGATGGCACCACCACCGCTGCCATCCCCCCCAAGTACTACCGCTGTGTGCCACCCCCCCAAGTACCACGGCTGCCACCCCCCAAGTACTGTACACCACCACCACTGCCCCAAGTACACCACCACCACCCCAAGTACCACCGCTGCCACCTCTGTCACAGTTACTTTGCTGAGTAACTAATTACTTTTCCAATGTAGTAACTGAGTTACTAACGCAATTACTTTTTGGGAGAAGTAATTTGTAACTTAACTAATTACTTTTTTAAAGATGACCAACACTGTATACAACTATATAGATCAAATCAAAATGAGGGGCAAATGAGGAGGAAAGAGGGACTTTGCTCCAAATCAGGGACAGTCCCTCCAAATCAGGGACAGTTGGGAGCTATGCATAAATTATAATTAAAAAAAAAAAAAAAAAAACATTTCCGGTCACAAATCACTTCCTCTCTTCCTGTAATCAGAGGCAAACGCCAGCGCTCACAATGGGACTGCACCTTTAAGACGGATCCCCCTTACACCGGAAACTCCCAGTGGTGCGCATGCATTGTGTGAACATCGCCCCTGACGTCACCGGTTCCCCGGACATGAGGAAATCACGTGATTTATCCTAGCAAGGAGCCAGTCACGGTGACAGCAGCGGGCGAAGGTCTGTTTAGAAGTGTGTGAAAGGGAAGCGCCGCCCTCGGAGAGTGACGTAGGTTCTTACGATCTCGGCACTTTTCAGCCTTCGGCAGGGGGAATCTAGAATCTTCTTGTGGTGTCACCGCCTCCTCCTTCAACGTCTTGTGTTTGGAAACTCCCCCGTGCTGCGCTCAGCCTTGAGATGGCCCAACGACGTGCTTACAGTAGCCGGCTGGAGTGTGGATCGGCGGCAGGTGGAGGTGTTGCAGCGGCTTTGGTTCTGCCGGTACCCTGTACGGACGGACTGCGCTCTCTGGGGGGTCACCCTGTAGAAGGGCTACGGGACTTCCCGGCCAAGAAGAAAGTGGTCATGGGAGCGCTGCCCTATTACTGTAGTGGGGAGGTGGTGAGAGGGTTCGGCAGAGGGTCCAAGGAGCTCGGCATCCCCACAGGTGAGTCAGTCCTAGACCTGGTCATGTGAGTACCTGTCCTACTCCCAGCATCTTCTCATTGGTCTATAGTCAAGGGACACTTTTTTTTTTTTGTTTTTTTATCGTTTTGGTTGAAGTAATTATTTGCCATCTGTGTCCCCTAGAAGAAGTTTACATTCGCTTCCTGTCTTATAGCCAAAACAGGAAGTGATAAGAAATCAAAGTGAGGGTATCCCTGGCTGTCACTAATACTAGTGTCATCACTATTCCTGTTCTGGTGTCACACATACACACAATGGGGCATTTACTTTCACTTTCAGGCTAACACTATTGCAATGCAGGAAAGGCACAAGATTCGCAGTGTGTACCCCCCCCCCCCCCACTTTGTGTTGCACTCCAAAGCAATCACACAGCGTCTATGCGATCTGCCGCTGGAGTCCATGCTATCATAGCGACACCCCAAAACAGATTGCAAAATGCAGTACGATTGCCAGAATCATAGGTGTGCGCACTACCTCATCCCTTTAAAACCGAACCCATTAATTACACAGGTTTTGTGGCTGATTAACCACTTCAGCCCCGGACCAATTGGCAGCCAAAGGACCAGGCCCCTTTTTGCAATTCGGCACTGCGTCGCTTTAACTAACAATTGCGCGGTCATGCGACGTGGCTCCAAAACAAAATTGGCGTCCTTTTTTTCCCACAAATAGAGCTTTCTTTTGGTGGTATTTGATCGCCCCTGCGGTTTTTATTTTTTGCGCTATAACCAAAAATAGAGCGACAATTTTGAAAAAAATGCAATATTTTTTACTTTTTGCTATAATAAATATCCCCAAAAAATATATAAAAAAACATTTTTTTTCCTCAGTTTAGGCCGATACGTATTCTTCTACATATTTTTGGTAAAAAAAATCGCAATTAGCGATTATTGATTAGTTTGCGCAAAAGTTATAGCGTTTACAAAATAGGGGATAGTTTTATAGCATTTTTATTAATATTTTTTTTTTTATTAGTAATGGCGGCGATCAGCGATTTTTTTTTTTTTTTTTTTTTTTTTTTTTTTTTTTTATTGTGACTGCGACATTTTGGCGGACACATCGGACATTTTTGACACATTTTTGGGACATTTGTCATTTATACAGCAATCACTGCTATTTAAATAGCACTGATTCCTATGTAAATGACAGTTGTAGTTAGGGGGTTAACCACTAGGGGCGGGGGAGGAGTCAGTGTGACGTGTTGTGTTTTTTTTTTACAGTAGGGGAGCGTGGCTGTACGTCTGACGTCATTGATCGGCGTTCCCGATGACAGGGAACCGCCGATCACTGACAGTCAGTGTAGGAAGCGCGGGGAGAGGTTTGTTTACATAGACCTCTCCCCGTTCTTCAGCTCCGTAACCCGATCGCGGGATACCAGCGGCGATCGGGTCCGCTGGTCCCGCGGCCGTGGTCACGGAGCTCCCGACCGGGCAGGCAAATTAAAGGGGACGTACAGGTACGTCCTTTTGCCTGCCCGTGCCATTCTGTTGACGTATATCTACAGGAGGCGGTTGGGAAGCGGTTAACCACTTCAATACCAAGTACTTTCCCCGCTTCCTGCCCAAGCCAATTTTCAGCTTTCAGCACTGTTGCTGTTTAAATGACAATTGGGCGGTCATGCTACACTGTACCCAAACTAAATTTTTTTATAATTTTGTTCCCACAAATAAAGCTCTCTTTTGGTGGCATTTGATCACCTCCTGGAGTTTTTATTTTTTGCTAAACAAAAGAAAAAAGGACGAAATTTTTTTGGGGGAAAAAAAAGTTTTTCTAATGGCGCGTACATGAGCGTTTTTTCCATCAGAAAAATCTTTGATGTTTTTTTCCGACGGAATTCTGCTTGCATACACACGGTCACACAAGTTAGCTGAACTTTTGACCGCCAAGAACGCGGTGACGTACAACACTACGTCGAGCTGAGAAAATGAAGTTCAATGCTTCCGAGACTTGCGACAAATTGTTTCCGAGCATGCGTAGGAATTTTGCATGTCAACGTGCTCTCAATCTTTTGCTGGAATTCGGCCAGCAAAAGTCAGATTAAGCATACGCACAGTCGCATTTTCCGACCAAAAGCTCTCATCGGTCTTTTGCTGGCCGAATTTCCGATTGTGTGTATGCGGCATTAGTTTCTGTCATAAAATTTAGTTTTCTCCTTCGCTGACGGGTGCTCTTGGGGTGGCGCTGATAGGTAGGACTGATGGGCACTGATGGACACTAATAGATGGCACTGATGAGGTACTGACAGGTGTTACTACTGGACACTGGCACTGAGACTTTGTTAAAGGGGGCACTGAGTGGCAGCTAATGGGCACTTAATGGCAGCTGATGGGGACTGTGCTGATAATCAATGTGCTGTTTATCAGCACAGACCCCCCTCTGACAGGGAGAGCCGCCAATCAGCTCTCCCTATCGGCGCGAACCAAGGAATGCAGTTTACCATCACTTCCGGGTTCACAAGATGATCAGCTGTGATTGGTCACAGCTGATCACGTGGTAAGAAGCCTGTGTCCATGGCTCCTTACCACGATTGCAGATGCGGTGTGTCCGACTGACTCAGCGCGCTAAGCGCCGGCATGTTATTTTACTGGACGTCATGATGCCCAGTCAGGATAACGGAACCACTTCCTGGCTGTCATTCTGCTAAAGGGTTGGCGGGAAGTGGTTAAATGTTGGTGTGCTTTGTGCAATTCTTCCAGATCTGTGCAGGAATCCAGTGTGAAACTTTGCCTCTGCACAGGAGCATTCTGTAATAAAGACTGGTCACTATTGCTCTTTTCTTGGTGCATGGTGACTGGTCTGGTCTCTGCCCCTCCTGTAGTTTTCTGCAGGCGGCCTGTAGTGGGTGGGCCTTCTGAGTCCCTCCCACTCTTTGTACAGGCTATGTACAGCACAGTGATGTCACTGCTACTTTTATAAGGTAATATATGGGTTTGCAAAGGCATTTGGTGCCCACAAAGTGGAATTCTATCTGTTGTGGCTACTGAGGAATACATTTGAGTGTTTGTGAATGGAGTTTAGCTTTTAAATCTGTTTGTCTTCTAGTCAAGGCTGCTGTAATCGATCAATGTTTATGTTGCAGCTAATTTCCCTGAACATGTTGTGGACAATCTTCCTGCTGACTTAACTACTGGAATCTACTATGGGTGGGGCTGTGTTGGCGACGGGGAGATTCACAAAATGGTGATGAGTATTGGCTGGAATCCTTTCTACAAGAACACCAAAAAATCTGTGGTAAGACCTATTTTCTCAACAGCTTTTCCTATAGAATTCTCATTGATAATTTTAAAGTGAATATGTGCAAATAAATACAGGTTAGGTGCTATTGACATGACATTTTCACCATATGTCGGTAACAACCCATGCAATCCATACATACAAAGAAACCAAAACAAATAAGTTCAGAAATTAAGTTGTGTGATAAAATGGAATGTCGCAGGAAAAGAGTATTGAACACATGAAGAAATGGAGGTGCAAAAAAGGCATGGCAAGCCAAGACACCAGCTGAAATCCAATCAGTAATTGGAAAGCAATCCTGCCCCTTGTCAGTGCAAATTTAATAGCTGGTTCAGTCTCAACTGATGGCCTATAAAAAGGTGTCTCATTACCAAGGTGTCACACAAGAAACCTCTCATGATGGGTAAAAGCAAAGAGCTCTTGCAAGACTTTCGCAACCTAATTGTTGCAAAACCATACTGATGGCATTGGGTACAGAAGGATTTCTAAACTTCTGAGTGTTCCAGTGAGCACTGTTGGGGCCATAATCCTGAAGTGGAAAGAAAATAATTTTGCCATAAACTGGCCACGACCAGGTGCTCCCAGCAAGATTTTTGACAGAGGAGTGAAAAGAATTATCAGAAGAGTTATCAAAGAGCCAAGGACCATTTGTGGCGAGCTTCAGAAAGACCTGGCATTAGCAGGTACAATTGTTTCAAAGAAAACCATAAGGCTCTGTTCACACCTAATACTGTTGCGACTCCCAGCAGGGGTCTTGTGCGTCCTAGTTCATCGTTTCAGGTCTGATTTCGGTCTCAATTTTTGGCTGAGTTCAGACCTGAAACGGACCAAAAGACACAAAGGGCTCCTGTGCAAATGCGCACCAGTTCCACATCGGAGATTGTGATCGGCTCTATGGAGCCATTCACATATCTCTTGCTATTGCCAATTGAATGCAGAGATTCCGCATCCAATTCGCAATAGTGTGAACCCAGCCTAAGTAATGCGCTCAACTGCCATAGAGGCCCACAAAACCTTCAAGATTTGAAGACCGTTTGTGTGGAAGAATGGGCCAAAATCACACCTGAGCAATGTATGCGACTAGTTTCTTACTACAGGAAGCTGTCGTTGCCAACAAAGGATTTTGTACGAAGTATTACATTTCAGTTGGCATGTTCAATACTTTTTCCCTGTGTTATTCTATTTTATTACACAACTTAATATCTGAACTTATTTGTTTTTGGTTTCTTTGTATGTATGGGTTGCATGGATTGTTAACGACATGTGGTGACCATTTCATGTCAATAGCACCTTAAATATATTTACCTAGAAAAATGGTGACTTGTTCAATACTTATTTTACCCGCTGTATATTTAAGTGCAGGGGTGGACGGGATAGTGTAGAACATGGTAGGCATTTAGTTCAGTCTAGCCAGAGAACATGTACTTCCTTGACGGTAATCAAATATTTTATTTGTTTTTTGCATCATATGCACATTTTAAAGGATAACAATGCAATTTTTTTTTTGTTTTGGATGAGTGGAGAAGGATCAGAACACCTGCAAGTTTTTATTGCTGTCTGTAACCCCAAAGAATTCCATTAATTTTCAGGGATTTCTTCTCACGTCCAGATTGGCTATGGGGCAGGAAGTGAAGAGAAATCTTTGCAATGGGACGGGGGGGGGGGGGGGGTGGGAGTGTCAGTGGGTATAACTCTCCCTTGCTCTATCCAAAAAGGGGGGGGGGGTTGCCTGTAGTTCTACCTTTTTTTTATTTATTTATTTATTTTTTTTCTTTATTTTTTTTTATTTCTTTGGTCCTGACAGAGTTTGTATGTGCAAAATCTAATTGTACCAGCTGTCGTATAGCTCCCTCCCTTCCATAACTTCTTTGTTTCTTTCCCAGCACTGCCTGCCCTCTGTACCAACTGCCTTCAGTGGCTTCCTTTTTCATCTCCTCCATAACTTTTTCTTGTTTTGCGTTCTCAGTACCTGCTTTCCTCTCATACCAGCTACCTGCTTCTCTTCCACCCAATGGCCAAATCCTCCTCCTTGATTAAATTCCAAGCACTCATTCCCCTCCAGTGTCTGCTGTCTTCTTTTCGATTCTATAACCCCTCCATCCTTGCATTCTAAGCACTTACTCCCCTCTTATTCCCTGCTGCACCCTGTCTCCCCCCCCCCCCCACTGCTAGAAGAATATAATCAGTGCCCTGATTATCAGTGTACATGTCCCTTTTTAGAGAAGCCGGTTATCGGCTATCTTCTCATGCTGTCAGCATGAGGAAACGAGTGATGATAACCGGTTTATGTTTACATCTGGGATTGGACACAGCTGATCATGTAGTAAAGAGCCGCAATCTGTGATCAGCAGTGCCCTCTAGACACCGATCACCGTGAAGCTGCACTGAGTAAATACAGCTGAATAAATCAAAAACTGTGTCTGTCTTCATTTCAGGCTGCACAGCATCAAAATGGGATTATTTTAAAGGGGGTGATTTTCTATACCCACTGTATTCCCTTTCCTACACTTTAAGATGTATGGGAAAGTTCCCCCCAATGTGTGTTGTGTGTGTTTTTTTATTTTTTTTTTTTATTTTTTTTTTTGCAACAACTGAATTAAAAAAAAAAAAAAAAGGATTGAAGATAGTATGGCTGAATTCGCATCGCATTCGGACCAAACTCGTACAGGACCCTTTTTTTTGGTCTGCAGCAGAATCGGATCGCATGGGTGTTCACACCATGCGATCCGATTCCTGTCCGAGTTTGCAGATCGCACTGCGATATGTAAATGGATTTGGGGGTGTCATTAACATTTAACTGACACTCCCAGCAGCTCGCATAGGGCAGTGTGAACTGCCGCCGGGAGACATGCGATGCGGGAACCCGCAGTAGATTTGCAGCGTTCCCGCATCGCAGCAGTCTGAACCGGCCATAATACTGCTTGAATACATGTATTGACCCCATTTACTAGATCGCTGAACTGATTTTAATTGTACGCTTCTTTGTTTCAGGAAACTCATGTAATTCATCAGTTTGATGAAGACTTTTACGGTGAAATACTTAGCATACTTATTGTGGGTTACATCAGGCCAGAGAAAAGTTTTGACTCGTTGGGTGAGTATCTGGGAGGTACAAAATAGGTGTTGTCTTCCTAGAAAATAATTAAGCTTGCTTAATTCATAAGCCCGTCTATATGCTTTTATTGTATTAACCATGGGGAAAAATTGGTAAACGAATTGAAAATGTGCAAGGGCATGTTTTCTAAATCTGCTCCCCTTCTTTTTTGTGTGTGTGGGTATTCTGTAACCAGGAACTCCACTATTCAAGATTAAACCCTGCCCTCTGTTATTTAGCAGGTAAATGCCACCATCTCTTCTGGCCTGTAAGATTTCAATTTGACAGTTAAATAACAGTGATGGGGTATAATCTCAGTTTGTGGGGCGAGTCAATCCCCTATAAAATGTCAGGATTGCTAATCCTATTTACTGTGGTATACAGGTTCTAATGTTGGATTAAGTTGCTTGTGTTCAATTAGCCACCAATCCTATGTAACTCCATATTTTTTCGATCTTCCATTGAGGGGCATAGCTTTATGAAGAATAAGCAACCAAGGGTTATACTGCCATGTGCAAGGGAAATTGACACTAGATACAGCAACTGAAAACCAACTATCTAGAGCAGGGATATGCAATTAGCGGACCTCCAGCTGTTGCAGAACTACAAGTCCTGTGATGCATAGCAAGACTGACAGCAACAAGCATGACACCCAGAGGCAGAGGCATGATGGGACTTGTAGTTTTGCAACAGCTGGAGGTCCGCTAATTGCATATCCCTGATCTAGAGGCTATAACCGTTGCCAGTTATGCTTGATGTCCTTAACCACATTACGACCACTGCATGTACATGTACGTCGGCAGAATGGCATGGACAGGCATATGGGCGTACAGTTGCGTCCCTTTGAATTTGCTGCTGTGCCAATCGCGTGCGTGCCGCCGGGAGCTCCGTGAGTCGGGTCGCGAGTCCTGCGGACTATCGCAGCGGGGATACCCGCGATCGTCTCAGGAAGAACGGGGAGATGCTAAAGTAAACAAGCATCTCCCTGTTCTGCCTAGTGACACTGTCACTGATCAGCTCTCCCTGTGATGGGGAGAGCTGATCAGTGTAGTGTTACACACAGCCCCTCCCCCCTACAGTTAGAAACACTCCCCAGCACACGCTTTTTTTTCAAATTCTTTATTTATTTATATCATCCCATTATACACAGCATCAGGTTCATTCAATTCAATACATAGATAAAGTGGTCGGAGGATCTTCATTACATATCGATATGTCAATTTAACTGTCAGGGTCATTAATATTTAGAGATCCATGCTTAGTATTTTTAAATCTTATTCTATGCATTGAGATTTCTACATTCTAAATTTGATTAATTCAGTTCACCATGAATGTAGGGATAATATTATTTTCTAAGTACCCTAAACGATAAACCCCCCCACCCTGTGGCCTTTTACATTAACAGATGCAACAAGCAAAACAAGAAAAATATACACACACACACACACACACACACACACACACACACACACACACACACACACACACACACACACACACACACACACACACACACACACACACACACACACACACACACACACACACACACACTTTAACTATAACCGACAGAAGGGGATTATAGACTCATAATTAGGTTTTCTTGGGGGTAGCTAAAGCCTTTCCTTCCTCTGAGAGTTTAAATATATTCCACTTAGCCCATGTTCTGGAGTATATCATGTCGGTTTTGCGCAGAGAGTATTAAGTCCTCCATCCTATTTACCTCTTCCACTCTTGTAAACCAACACGAAATACAAGGGGGTCTTGTATCTCTCCACTGCCGGGCTATACATGATCGGGCAGCATTAAAAAAATGGCGCAGTATTGAGTTATTGTATATCTTTTCTGGTATGTTTTGAGTCATGTAGTAGATATAATGCTGGGTCCTCAGGAAGGATATAATCTGTAAACTTCTGAGATATACGCTGTATCTCACTCCAGAAATGAACTAACTTCGGGCAGGACCAGAAAATATGGAGTAACGTCCCCAGCACACGCTTAACCCTTCCCTAGCCCCCTAGTGTTTAACCCCTTCACTGCCAGTGTCATTTTTACAGTAATCGGTGCAATTGCACCAATCGCTGTAAAAATGACAATGGTCCCAAAAATGTGTCAAAATTGTCTGACGTGTCCGCCATAATGTCACAGTCATGCTACAGCTCGCAGTCAGCTCGCCGCCATTACTAGTAAAAAATAAATAAATAAAATAAAAATATTAATAAAAATGCCATAAAACGAACCCCTATTTTGTAGACGCTATAACTTTTGCACTAACCAATCAAACGCTTATTGCGATATTTAAAAAAAATAATCAGCCTAAACTGAGGGAAATATATATATAAATTTCTTTTTTTTTTTTTTTTTTGAATATTTATTATAGCAAAAAGTAAAAAATAATGCTTTTTTTTTTTTTTTTTTTTTTTTTTTTCAAAATTGTCGCTATTTTGTTAGCGCAAAAATTAAAAACCGCAGCGATCAAATACCACCAAAAGAAAGCTCTATTTGTGGGGGGAAAAAAGCATGTCAATTTTGTTTGGGAGTCACGTCGCACGACAGCGCAATTGTCAGTTAAAACGATGCAGTGCCGAATCGCAAAAAAGTGGTCTGGTCTTAAGCCAGGTCTGAAAGTGGTTAAAAGAACGTACAATTCCTCTCTACAGGACTTTTCGCTTGAATTGGAAGATTTTGCTGGATATTGAAAATCCTGGAAGCCTCTCTAGTTAGCCAACGAATGCAGGTTTTCCAAGTTTGTATACTGTTGTGCTCTCTGTAACAGTGTTGCATTCAGCAGTGACATAGTAGCTGTGTCCCATCAGTACAGGACTCTGCTGTTATCTGACCTCCCACCTGAAAACTCCAGTGTGTGTGCAGTCAGCTGTGCTTGTCTGTGGCCGTTTTTGTTACGGAGCAGTTAGTAGGGCACTTCTGGAGAGCCCTTTTCTTATTGCTGTCTAAACAGACTGGAGCTGTTGAGCCTATTTTTGATGACATTTCAAAGACTCACATTTCAACCTATACTGGACAATTTCTTTGTTATTCCATATGGTGGCCTTTGGTGTCACTTCAGCTTGAAGAGTCTTCTCATTAACATTGTCCTGTAATGAGCCCCATTTAAGTTTACCCAGACAAGTTTGTTTTGAGACCGCAGGCCTCCTTTTATGCCCTAGGTGGTCTCTGCTTTTTACCTTGATTGAGGATATTGCGCTAACTTTGTTGTGTCCAGCTCTGGTTCACCCCAAAGAGATCTAAGGCCATTTTAGGGTTTACCTATCTGCCAATACTTTTTTTTTGTTAGGCAAATAAAATCCATGTTTGTTCTAGAATGTCCTAAAAAAAAAAAAAAAAAAAAAAAGCTGCTTCAGTTTCCAGGTCCACTCCTTTTTTTTTTTTTTTTTTCCTAAGTGGATTCAACAAGTTGTTGTGCAGGCCTGTACGTTGCGAGATAAAGTGCCTCCTTTTCCCATTTAAGTTTACCCTACTAGAGCAGTGTGTACCTTCCTTCAACTTTTTCATATGGCCTCTGTGACTCATCAGTAAGGCCGTGACCTGTTCTTCTGTTAACATTGACTTTGTAAACTTAGAAAATATGTGATCTGCCTCTGCAGATGCTAGTTTCAGCCAAAATGTTCTGCAAGCAGCTGTTTTACAGCTTTTTATTAGGCTGTTGTCCCTGCTCCTCTGGACTAATTTTGTACATTGCTTATTCTTCACGCTTTATCATTTACTGGGAGATAGTGAAATTAAGGTTTGAGTCCATTAAGGGAATCCCCTCCTTCCCTTCATATGCCATTTTTCTGTGTGTGAATGTGCCCATTTCTCCTGTAGGTGGCAGTATAACGCTTGGTTGCTTATCCTTGCTAAGGCCTCAGGCTCGCCAACATTTATAGGTTCAAAATTGCTCAAGCAAAAGGCTTGGTTCACGTATGTCCGGTTGCGGTTTTAGCACGGTTTTTAAAAGAAATGCGGTTTTCTTCACCAAATTCAGGTGCAAATTTTTACTTGAAATCGCACCTGAACCAGACTGAAAAACACACAAGGCTATTTTTTTTTAAAATGAGCCGCGACCGCCACAGACATATGTGAACTGGCTCTATTGAAAGTCGCTCGGTTCACATGTTATGTGAATGGGATTTGCTTTAAACGCATTCAATTTGCATATATGTGAACCAAGCCTAGAGTTCCAGGTGGCACATGCAGGCAGCCATACAAGTGAATGCCTGGCTGTATGAGGTAGCATCTGTGTCAAGAAAATATTCTGCCACACATGCGTGTGTAAATGGGGATGTGCAGGAGTTTATGTGCCACCTTTTGACTCCCTGATGCGAGAGTTCTGGAAATTTTATATGCACTTTTGAGTCTCAAAATTTCTGTCAAAATACAATAAAATCAAGTATTGTAAACTTTTTAAAGTAGTGAACAAATGTCATAAAAGTAAAGGCTGATAATTGTTACAGTATATCGCCAATTGTATACGCATTTCCTCTATTGTCCCACACACCATTCCCATTTGACATTAGTTTGCTATGGTGGTCTCAAGTATGTGGTTGAGCTGTGTGTTTTGTACACTTCCTCAGGAGCCGGAGTGGATATCTTGCCTATAAAATATGAAGGTATTCTGCTTGAAGAACACAGTGATTCACGTGAAAAATCTGACATGCTGGTTGTACCCAAGTTGATCTATCAACTTGGTTACATTCAGCCTGCCCATACATACATAATCTCAGCCGGTTCCCTTTTTGGGTCTATGATTGGCTTTACAGTGGCAGCCAAGTGGCCCCAACTAACATCTGCCACAGAATAATTACATCTGCCACAGAATAATTTATGGCATATATCGAAGTGTCTTAAACATTATAGGTCCTAAATCATTATGACCTTTTTAAGATGACATTACCTAGATCCAAATAATAAAGCGAAGTTCCACCCATTTTAAAGTCCGCAGCTACAAAAAGCATTGCTGCTGACTTTTTAATAAACAGACACCCACCTGTCCCATGGTCCAGTGATGTGGGCCCACGAAGTTTCCCTCTTCTCCGTCTGCATTGTAAATGTGGGGGCCCGGCTGTGGTTTTCACGCACTGCGCGTTGTGAATGGCCAGGCAATCTTCTGGGACCTGTGACGTGTCCCAGAAGATTGCAGGGAGGGAGGGGGAGAGGTGAACTTCCTTCCGGTGCCAGGGGAGTAAGTGGGAGCTGGGCGCCTGTCAAAACTGGGTCACCAGTACTTAAAGCAGAGGTTCCATTTTTGTGTGGAACTCTGCTTTAACCACTTCAGCCCCGGACCAATTGGCAGCCTAAGGACCAGAGGTCTTTTTTCAATTTCGCACTGCACTGCTTTAACTGGTAATTGCGCGGTCATGCAATTTGTAACCAAACGAAATTTGCGTCCTTTTCTTCCCACAAATAGAGCTTTCTTTTGATGGTATTTGATTGCCTCTGATTTTTATTTTTTGCGATATAAACGGAAAAAGACCGAAAATTTTGAAAAAAAAAGAGATTTTCTACTTTTTATTATAAGAAAAATCTAATAAACTCAATTTTAGTCAAACATTTGGGCCAAAATGTATTCAGCCACATGTCTTTAGTAAAAAAAATGCCAATAAGCGTAATATTTATTGGTTTGCGCAAAAGTTATAGCGTCTACAAACTAGAGTACATTTTCTGGAATTTACACCGCTTTTAATTTATGACTGCCTATCTCATTTCTTGAGGTGCTAAAATGGCAGGGAAGTACAAAACCCCCCAAATGACCCCATTTTGGAAAGTAGACACCCCAAGCTATTTGCTGAGAGGCATGTTGAGCCCATTGAATATTATTTTTTTTTTTTATTGTCCCAAGTGATTGAATAAAGTTGTCACTAAATGATATT
Organism: Lithobates sylvaticus; assembly: GCA_028564925.1. Lineage (NCBI taxonomy): Eukaryota > Metazoa > Chordata > Amphibia > Anura > Ranidae > Lithobates > Lithobates sylvaticus. Next base: position 300,722,197 of record CM053026.1, read on the forward strand.
GCTCACACATGCCATAGTTATATGTGGAATTGCACCCCAAAATACATTTTGCTGCTTCTCCTGAGTATGGGGATACCACATGTGTGGGACTTTTTGGGAGCCTAGCCGCGTACGGGGCCCCGAAACCCAAGCACCGCCTTCAGGATTTCTAAGGGTGCAAATTTTTGATTTCACTCCTCACTACCTATCACAGTTTCGAAGGCCATAAAATGCCAAAATAGCACAAAACCCCCCCAAATGACCCCATTTTGGAAAGTAGACACCCCAAGCTATTTGTTGAGAGGCATGGTGAGTATTTTACAGCTCTCATTTGTTTTTGAAATTGAAGAAAGTAAAGAAAAAAAACAACTTTTTTTTTTCAATTTTCAAAACTTTGTGACAAAAAGCGAGATCTGCAAAATACTCACCATACCTCTCAGCAAATAGCTTGGGGTGTCTACTTTCCAAAATGGGGTCATTTTGGGGGGTTCTATGCCATGTGGGCATTCCATGGCCTCCGAAACTGATTGGCAGTGAGAAGTGAAATAAAAAAATTACACCCTTAGAAAGCCTGAAGGCGGTGCTTGGTTTTTGGGGTTCCGTACGCAGCTAGGCTCCCAAAAAGTCCCACACATGTGGTATCCCCGTACTCAGAAGAAGCAACAGAATGTATTTTGGGGTGTATTTCCACATATGCCCATGACATGTTTGAGCAATATATCATTTAGTGACAACTTTTTGTAAAAAAAAAATATATATATATTTTTTTTTTCATTATTCAATATATTGGGACATAAATAAAAAATATAATATCATATATATATCATATATATATATATATATATATATATATTTATATAACTGTATATATTATATATATATATAGATATATATATTTTTTTTTTTTTTCATTATTCAATCTCTTGACACTTTTTGTTTACATGAAACATATTATTTTTTTTGCAAGAAAATTATGTTGAACCCCCAAACATAATATATGTATGTGTGTGTTAAAGCAAAGGCACTACAGATTAAAATGGTGGGTGTTTCATTTTTTTTTTTCCAAACGCATTTTTTGTGGAAAAGATACTTTTTTTTATTTTAATGCACTAAAACACACTATATTGCTCAAATTTTTGATGAAATAAAAAATATGATCTTAGGCCGAGTACATGGATACCAAACACGACATGCTTTAAAATTGCGCACAAACACGCAGTGGCGACAAACTACATACATTTTTAAAAGCCTTTAAAAGCCTTTACATGATACCACATTAGATTCACGGAGGAGGTCTACTGCTAAAATTACTGCCCTCGATCTGACCTTCGCGGTGATACCTCACATGCATGGTGCAATTGCTGTTTACATATGATGCCAGACCAACGCTTGTGTACGCCTTTGCGCAAGAGAAGGGGGGCAGGGGTGCTTTTTTTTTTTTTTTTTTTTTTTTTTTTATTTATTTAGGTTTTTTTTTTTTTTTTTAAAATGTTCCTTCCATTTTTTTTCTTTGTTATCATTTTTATTATCTCAAGGAATGTAAATATCCCCTATGATAGCAATAGGCAGTGACAGGTACTCTTTTTTTGAAAAAATTGGGGTCTATTAGACCCTAGATCTTTCCTCTCCCCTCAAAGCATCTGACCACACCAAGATTGGTGTGATAAAATGCTTTCCCAATGGCGCGGTTTATATCCAGGAGGGGGGACATTCCCTCCCACTGCTTGTAAAAGCAGTCTAGAGGCTAATTACCCGCTAGAATTGCTTTTACATGAAAGCCGATTACTGGCTGAAAAGAATGATACCAAGATGATACCTAAACCTGCAGGCATCATTCTGGTATAACCATTCAAAGTCCAGCAACATACTGGACATATATTGTAATCTTTTTTTTTTTTTTTTTTTTCATGCAGCCTCTTGGCTGAACGAAAAAAAGATTGATTGGTGGGTATGCCCACCATTAGAATACCTCCCTTCATCCACCCACTTCTAATGATGGGCATACATGCACCATTTATATATGCCGATGCATGGGGGCATCCTCCCGCAAAAGTTATGCCATGTACACACGGTCGGACTTTTCCACGGGGCAAGCCTCCGTCGGAATTTCGACCGTATGTACGTGGCATTAGGAGCCAATCGCTCCTCCGCCCCTGCTGCCCCCATGCTTCGGCATATATGCTCTTTTTTTTTTTTTTTTAACTGTGGTGGTGGTGAAATCACCTCCTACAGCGTTGGAGTCGAGGCTTTATGTATCATGGGAGCAAACGCTGTTGCTGTCAAGATAAATAAATCCGCGCTGCAACTGAATGGCGCACCTGAAAACAAAAAAATGCTTAACACTAAAACACAGTAAACAAAATTACATACCTGAAAAGCAAGCATGATAAAACATTGCATAATAGAATGGAGTAAAAAAAAGCAACAATAGAGAGAGAATAGAAAGAGAGAGAGAGAGAGAGAAACAATAAAACGACAACTATTTTTGTTTTTATATTTTTTTGAGATTGATTCACAGGTAAAAAAGCTCCTGACTGTTAGCGACTGAATCAAAACGCTACCACAAAAAAAATGTTAGCGATCGCAGGGATCAGGCCTGACTCTGCGAACGCTGCAGTTGTGTGCTTGGTGTTTTTGTAAGTGACAGTGATCGATCGATACTGCACTTGGGTGGGCTGGGCGGAGGGGAAAACACAGGTGCTAGCAGGTATCTGGGCTGATCCCGCTAACAATGCGTTTTTTTGGAACCCTAAACTGCTGGGACGCTAGTATAGATCTGATCAGATATTGATCTGTTCAGATACTGTACCACTAAGGGAGGTGTATGCTTTGCGCGTGGGTGTTTGCGGTACTGGCACTAACCTGGGGCGACGCAGACCTTATTTGACCCTAAAACCTAATTGATATCACCCGCCGGGCGATCAGGGGGTTAAACCGTTATTGGGTAATAAATGGCGGGTGCCCTGACAGTATAAAAAACGAACTAACCAGCGTCACCAGTTATACGGTGATCTCTGGTGAAAGGGTTAACTAGGGGCAATCAGGGGGTTAAAACCTTTATTAGGTAATATATGGGGGTACCTGACGCTATATAAAAACCTGACGGGGAACCTAAATAACTAACTGGCTAACCAGCGTCACCAGTGACACTTATACGGTGATCACTGGTGAAAGAGTTAACTCTAGGGGCAATCAGGGGGTTAAAACCTTTATTTAGGTTGCAATATGGGGTACCTGACCTATAAACCCATTTATGAACCTATATAAACCTGGCGGTTAACCTAAAAAAAAAAACTGGCTACCTAGCGGCACCAGTGACACTAATGCAGCGATCAGAAAAAACGATCGCTTAGTGACACTGGCAAAAGGGGTGAAGGGGTTAACTAGGGGCAATCAGGGGGTTAAACCTTTATTGGTGGGGGGTAGGGGGCTACATTAGACCTAAAGGGGCCTAAAACTAACTGCCCTGACAGTTATTTCAGTCACACTGACACTAAATGCAGTGATCAGTAAATAAATGATCACTGCAATTAGTGACACTGTGACTGGGGGGGCAGGGGGTGATCTGGGGGGGGTGATCTGGGGGTGACAGGGGGGTTATTTGTGTACTGGTGTCAGTGTACTGTTTGTGCACTAACCTGTGTGTGTTCACTCCTCTGCGTCCCGGTCAGATAGACGACACGCCGAGCGTGACATCACTTCCGCCTGCCTGTCTATACAATAGACAGGCAGGGGAAGCTTTTCATTTGCCAGGAGCGATCGTGAGGGGGTGGCCAGAAACAACTGGCCGTCCCCTCATCTCGGATCGCTCCTGAAGCGATGCCGACCGTCCCCGCCAGAGGGGGGGTCCGATCGGACCCCCCAGCCGCCAGAAGAATGGCATGTACAGGTACGTTGTTTTGCCTGTACGTGCCATTCTGCCGACGTATATGTACATGGGGCGGTCGGCAAGTGGTTAAGGATATTCTGGCTGGGTGGAGGGATGCTTTCCAAGAGAAAAAGAATCCAACTGCCTGAATAGCCCATGTAAAGGTTTACAAAAAGGATATTCTCAAAATACTTGCTGTCCTGATGCAAGATCTGTGTTAAAAAAAAAAAGTGTCTTTTTCTGACACTTCTTTCTAAAGTTATTGATTTTAACTTTAGAAAGAAGTGTCACGAGAATTGTGATCTATCTTCTAAGCAAAAAAAACGTGATTCTCATTTTAGCCAAAATCGTGCAGCTCTAATAGGGATCCAAAGAGCCTACCAGTTTGTACTGCCTACTAGACACAGACATGTAGCCTATTATCCACTTTACTAAAGTAATGCTGTATGTTTTGAGATGTGTTTTGCTCACCTTAACAAAAAAAACGCACTGAACAGTTTGTGCAGTAGGTTAGACCAACCTTTTTCAATCAGGGTGCCTTGGCAAAATGCCTAAAAAATCTCCATTAGCAGTGGGGTCACCTTAGAGTGATGGAAAAACATTGTAATACTAGTCAGTAAAAGTTTGCAAAAGTGTATTTGCTTTGGAAGAATAAATCGCCTCTAACGTTGGGTGTCCAATGTTGCTGCATTATGTAAAACTATTAGAATAGTTTTTTTACATTTTAGAATTGGGTGCTGTGATTTGGGGAGCCATGGAGATGCTGATTTCATTTTCCAGCAAGACTTGGCACCTGCCCCCACCAAAAGTACCAATACCTGGTTTAATGATCATGGTATCACTGTGCTTGATTGGGCAGCAGACTTGCCTGACCTAAACCCCATAGAGAATCTGTGGGATATGGTCAAGAGGCAAATGAGACACCAGACCCAACAATGCAGAGGAGCTTAAAGCCACTATGGAAGCCCAGGTTGCTTTGATAACACCTCAGCAGTATCATAGGCTGATCGCACCCATGCCATGCGGCGTTGATACTTTAATTCATGCAATAAAACCCCTGACCAAGTATTGACTGAATACTATACTGTACATGGACATACTTTTCAGTAAGCCAACATTTCTGTACAGGGGGTCCCCGGGTTACAAACATGATAGGGTCTGTAGGTTTGTTCTTAAGTTGAATCTGTTTGTAAGTTGGAACAAGTACATTTTTTTTTTTAAGTGTAGTTCCAGACAGAAACTATTTTTTTAAGCTTTTTGGATAGCATAGGGAAGGGTTAACACCCCTGTAATGTTTGTTTTGCTGTCTGTGCCCCTGTTCAGAAGATTTCACTTCACTTCCTGTCCCAATGACAATTGGATTTAGAAAATTTTGGGTTGTTGTGGAAACAAGCCTTGATAAAAAAAAAAAAAGCATCAGCCGAGGTACTTTTTTTTCCCATAATAACTCTTGAAGGAGTGAATTTCCCTAGGGGTAGATTTCCTCTCACTTCCTGTTGTCTCCCTCCGTTTGTAAGTAGGAGTCATTTGTAAGTCGGATGTTTGTAACTAGGGGACCCCCTGTATTACAATTTATTATTTTTATATTGGTCTGTAAAATTACAAATGTCTGATTTACTGAATTTTAGTTTTTTTACTAGCCGTAAGCCATAATCCTCAAATTTAAAAGAAAGAAATGCTTGAAATATATCGCTCTGTGTGCAAAGCATATTTTATAAAATGAGTTTCACTTTTTGAATTGAATTACTCAAATTAACTTTTTGATATTCTAATTTTTATGAGGTGTGTGTGTGTGTGTGTGTGTGTGTGTGTGTGTCTCTATGCCACCAGAATAAAATTTAAAATGAAACCATCCAAATGAATTTGAAGTGCTTTAATTCAAGGGGTTAAACATAAATATCAAGTACAAATTTTAAGAACTGGAACTATATTTTTATACAGTTTCTCCAATATTTTGTTGCAAAACCTTCACTGGCAATGACTGCCTGAAGTCTGGAACCCATGGACATTGCCAAAGACTGGGTTTTTTTCTTTCTGATACTTTGCCGTGCTCCAACTGCAGCTGTCTTCAGTTCTATGTGGGGCTTTCTGCCTTTTTAACTTTGCCTTCAGCAAGTGAAATGCATGCTCAACTGGGTTGCAGTTTTTTTTTTTTTTTTTTGGGATAATTGGACAGCGCTTCACAGTACAGATGGACAATCAACTTTGCTGCATTTGGCTGAATCTGGGCTGACAGTATATCTCTCTAAACACTGCAGAATTCATCCGGCTGCTTCTGTCTTCTGTCACATCATCAATAAACTCCAATAACCCAGTGCCACTGGAAGCGATGCATGCCCATGCCATCACACTGCCTCCACCATGTTTTACAGATGACGTTGTGTGCTTTTGATCATAAACTGTTCCAAACCTTTTGCCACTTTTTTTTTTTTCTTGTCATTCTGGTACTGATTAATCTTAGTTTCATCTGTCCAAAGAATGCTTTTCCAGAACTGGTCTGGCTTTTTTTTTAGATTTATTTTTATTTTTTTGCCAAAATCCAGTCTCTCTTTTCTATTCAGGCTTATGAATGGTTTGCACCTTGTGGTGAACCCTCTGTATTTGCTCTCAAAGTCTTCTCTTGATTGTAGACTTGATGCGTCCACCTCCTGGAGAGCGTCCTTCACTTGTCTGGGTTTTTCTTTACCATAGAGGGGATCCTGCAATCATCCACCACTATTGTCTTGTGTGGACGTCAAGGTCTTTTTATGTTGCTGAGCTCACTAGTGCGTTCTTTTCTCCAGAATGTACTAAACAAACTGTTGATTTGGCCACTCCTAATGTTGCTGTGATCTCTCTGATGGATTTGTTTAGTTTTTGAAGCCTTACAATGGCCTGCTTCACTTGCATGGACAGCTCCTTTTTGAACGCATGCTGTATGTTCACAGCAATAGATTCCAAATGCCATACTTGGAATCAACTCCTGACTCTTTACCTGCTTAATTGATGGAGTAGCCCACACTTGGCTATGAACAGATTTTGATTCAATCATCCATTTACTTTTGGTTCCCTGTGTGCACTTTCAGCCCGTATCCATTATATAACTATAGCTTGAATATGTTTGGGTAAATACCTGAAAAAATAAATTGTGTATGTACACATATACTTTTTTTTTTTTTTTTTTTTTGTATTCTCCTAGACCTAGAAGATGCTGCAAGGTATATTTTTGACATGCATCCAAATTCCCCTTCCCTACTGAAGCCCAATCACGTTGTGATTGTGCTCTAGTGGCTACTGACAGATGCTGAGGAAGCAATGTGATCCCTCTTCTCTGCCTGTTCTAACCACATTTTTGCCGACAAACACGACACACCTCCACCGTCACTTTCAAATGTGGCCTAAAACTTATCTTTATTCTGTACATAAACCCATACAAAAAATAAATGTATCCCCCCCCTTAGTAAATCTGTCTTACTTTCTCATTATTACATGGAACTTATTTTGACGGACATGGTTTTTCTCAACAGATGCCCTTATTGCCGCGATTCACAGCGATATTGAAGAAGCCAAAAATCAGCTGGACCTGCCAGAATTTAGAAAGCTGAAAGACAAATACTTCAACAACTCTCATAAAATAATGAATGGCCATTGATGCTGGCCTCTCATTTAGTCAATGAATTGCGCAGCATTGCACTGTTATAACGTTTTTGGTCAAGTTAGCTTTAGACCAACTCTTCTCATGAAGGCTTGTTAAGTATTTATTATTTAATATATATCTAGAACAGGTCTAGAAGTGATAAAACTGTCATCTTTGTAATGCACCCTTTTTTTTTTTTTTTTTTTTTTTTTTTGATTTATGGTTAAAAATAAATCTAAAACCACTGGGACAATCTGCTAGACTGAACACATCATATGGACTAAATTGGTAAACTGTAATTTTTTGTTACCCAATGATTCTACAGTTGTAGAAGCTTTACATATTTAAGGTGAGGTTTTGTAATATAATGTTACATGAAAGATACAGAAACGCGCTAAATCTCTTTAATGTGCACATATAATAAATTATATAGCTAAAGTGTTTACATGCACTAATTTTGGCTCGATGCAGCTACCTATGTAAGTTGTTATGTTTTTTTTTTTTTTTTTTTATCAGTGTAGACATCCATGACTTTTTCCATACAACGCACAAGATGGCCAGTATAATAGATTATTTTTTAAATATTGGTTCCTACCTATAACTACCGCATAAAAATAATTTCTTGTTGGCTACACAATGGCACCACATTCTTCTAGAGTGCACTGGGAACCCTACAACCTGGAGCATGCTAATAAGAAAATGTCAAAAGCTCTACCCCCCACCAAAGGCCAAACAGGTCAAAATGTTATCAAATCTTACTGTACAGTAAAACGTTTTGAAAAAGACACTATAAGGATGGTATGTAAAAAAAAAACGTGCTTAGAATCTGTTAAATATCTGGCGGCATACTTTAAACCTTTTTTATATTTGATCTGTACTTTATTTTTATTTTTTTTTAATAAACTTCTACAGTTGTTAAACTGTTTTTTTTTTTTAACTATTTAAAATGTATCTAGATTTCTGCACGAAAAGCTGCTAATAATGGTAACATTTCTTGTGTGATCAACACATATTTTACATTCCAGTAGAACTATTAAGAGGATGGTTTAAACTGTTGAAGTTCTTGGTGGATAAATGTGAATCCCTTTTTTAATGGCTTAGTAATCATACAAGCATGGCACAAAATGGAAAATGTAAGGTGAATGATAAAAGTAGTCTAGGCATTGGTTATGCATGAGTTTTCTGTTACATTGTGTTCATTATTGCCTATTTTATAGCAATTGCAATCCATGTGCCTACAAAGTTTGTGCTCTTTGAAATTCATACTGTCATTAAGTTACATCCCTTAAAGTGACCTTTTGTAATTTTTTTTTTTTTTCCTCTTTAAATCCCTCTTGCCTTTTAAAAAGAAAGCAGTAAATACTCACCTTTCCAAGTGTCCATAATGTATAAAAAATAACTGCCTAGAAATACGCTTGGGTATATTTAAACCCAATCACTAAAAAGCTGTTAATGTAATTTCAAATGATTTCTTTAATCTTTTTATAGATGCAGATTTCTTTGAAATAATACCTGGTGATTCTAACATGAATGCCCTTGTTCTAGCACTGCCAGTTATGTGGTGACAGCTGTCTCCAGTTTTAATTCTGTGTTGCCACTGTGTTACACCACTGGTTGAAACTGCAGTTGGTCATGCTGTCACACATTGGCACACAAGGCACTCTTGTAAATACTATGAAAGGTGGTCCAGAGCAATGATTTGCGTCTGACACTGGAATGAGTGCATTTAGACAGAAAGTGGTTGCAAGAGGCTGGAGATTAGCATCATTGATCTGCAAGAAGCTTTTTGGGGAAAAGAGTTCTATGAAAAATGTCTGGTACACAATGTTTTAGCAAATTAAAAGTCAAGCGGTTTTACATTTTACTAAAAATCTGTACAGCTAAACATGGAGGCTGGCAAACATGCATATTGGGAAAGACAGGCAGAGTCAGAATCCCTAACACATTTACTCCAAATCAGTGAATGTACATGCCAGCCGAAAAGTAAGTATTAACGGCCATGTCAGCTCTATCTATTTCCTTGGTATAGGTTTACTTTTAAACCAAATGTGTTGCCATGTCTTCAAACACAAATCTAAAAACAAGGGGGATTTATCCATACTTTTTATAATGGTGGATACAATGGGACTCATTTTTATTAACCACATGCCGACCGGCGCACGACGATATACGTCGACAGAATGGCACGTACAGGCAGGAGGGCGTATATATACGTCCCTCCTTTCGCCTGTCCGTGCCATCGGGAGCGCGCCAGGAGCGGCGCGCTCCCGCGCCGGTCGGGACCCCCGTGAGTCCGGCCGCGGTCCCCGCGGACTCGATCGCCGCGGGGACTCCCGCGATCGTCTCACGGAACGGCTGAACGGGGAGATGCCGAGATAAACAGCATCTCCCTGTTCTGCCTAGCAACTAGTGACGCCGATCTCTGCTCCCTGTGATTGGAGCAGAGATCAGCATTCACTAGCTGACAGCCATGCCCCCCCACAGTAAAAAACACACCCCCTAGGCCTACTTAACCCCTACACTGCCACCTTGTGGTTAACCCCTAAACTGCTAGTGTCATTTATACAGAAATCAATGCATTTAAATGCATTAATTGCTGTAAAAATGACAATGGTCCCAAAAATGTGTCAAAAATGTCCGATGTGTCCGCCATAATGTCGCAGTCACAAAAAAAATCGCAGATCTCCGCCATTAATAATAAAAAAAAAAATTATTAATAAAAATGCTATAAAACTATCCCCTATCTTGTAAACGCTATAACTTCTGCGCAAACCGATCAATAATCGCTTATTGCGATTTTTTTTTACCAAAAATATGTAGAAGAATACGTATCGGCCTAAACTGAGGAAAAAAAATGTTTTTATATATATTTTTTTGGGGATATTTATTATAGCAAAAAATAAAAAATAATGCATTTTTTTCAAAATTGTCGCTCTATTTTTGTTTATAGCGCAAAAAATAAAAACCGCAGGGGCGATCAAATACCACCAAAAGAAAGCTCTATTTGTGGGAAAAAAAGGACGTCAATTTTGTTTGGGAGCCACGTCGCACGACCGCGCAATTGTCAGTTAAAGCGACGCAGTGCCGAATCGCAAAAAGGGGCCTGGTCCTTTGGCTGCAAATTGGTCCGGTCTGAAAGTGGTTAAGCACCTGCAGCCATCTGTGTATCCATTCCAGCTTAAGTGCAACTGTTTTATGGAAAGTAGTCTATGCACAGTTGCTCACAATGATTTTTAATCAGTGTGTGGCTCGTTAAAGGAGTATGTAACGACAGGTGTTTTTATCCTTCTTTTTTTTTTTTTTTTTTTTTTTTTATATATATATATATATAACAATTTCAACTCCACTTTTGTAGCTGAAATGGAATTCTTTTCTCCAGATTAGCTTATGTCCAAATCTAAACCTCCAGAACGGTGTATTATGCCACATGCACACGATCGGACATTCAGACAAAATCCATGGATTTTTTTTTCGACGGATGTTGGCTCAAACTTGTCTTGCATACACATGGTCACACAAAGTTAGTCGGAAATTGCGAATGTCAAGAACACGGTGATGTACAACACATACGAGCCGAGAAAAATGAAGTTCAAAAGCCAGTGCTGCTCTTCTGCTTGATTCTGAGCATGCATGGAACTTTGTGTGTCGGAATTTTGTACACACGATCGGAATTTCCAACAACAAATTTTGTTGTCAGAAAATTTGAGAACCAGATCTAAATTTTGGGCAACGGAAGTTCCGATGGAAAATGTCCGATGGAGCCTACACACGGTCGGAATTTGCGACCATAAAGCTCCCATTGAACATTTTCCGTTGGAAAATCGGACCGTGTGTACGGGGCATTACTCTTCAGGGCCCATTCATACCTCCCCATTGTGCTAACCCACAACGGGTGTCGCGGTGCCTTTTTCATATGGTATTTCACCCCATTGCACCTGTGTTGTAGCTTGCCACAATTCATAATAGTGTGTTGCATCATGTACTTTTTCAGCATGTTAGGGGTGCGTTGGCAGCCCATAACATGCAAAACAGGACATTTTAGCATGCAGCAAAGAAGTAAATGGGCCCTCAAAACTTCATGTCATTGTAATTCCCTAATTAAATAGTAGTTATGATGAGCAGAGTGCTTGATCCCTTGCAGCTGTAAATGTGTGTGTGTGTGTATATATGTATGTATGTATGTATGTATGTATGTATGTATGTATGTGTGTGTATGTATATATATATATATATCTCTCAATTTTTTTTTTTTCTTCCATATTCATAATTTTTTGAGTCAGGATATCCTAAATAGTGTGTTTTCAAAGTATTGGGTTACTTTTCTGCAACTGTATCAAAGCTGAGTTCTTCTTTTAAAGTGGTCCTGCCTATGGGAAAGTGATGGTATAAATGTATTTTTGTATTTTTTCTTGCACTTCAAATCCAACAGAGAGTTTGACATTTTAGTAGCTTTTTCACAAAATGTATCGCTCAAAGTTCACTGTATTATAAATGTCCTCTTTCCCTTGTTATCTGTAGTCATGGCCTTGTTGCTTTGCTGTTTTTTTGTGCTGCTGTTTATTTTACAGATATCATATTTTGGTGTTGTGTGTGTACAAAATCTACAGGACTATTTTCGGAGCAGTCTGTTATGTGGGGCCATGAGTGAACGGATTTTTATCGCGTCGTGTTTTTGAGCTATGCTTCTATCATTTCTATGGTTGCTGTGTCTATAAAGATCTTTTGTCTAAAACTAAGCATTTCTTTGCACTGGAGGGTGATGGAGGCTATTTGTGAAACACTACAATGTGAAGATCCAGCTGTTGCAGTTCCCTTAAATACCACCACTACCTGTCTTAATAGCTGAGGACCTCCAAAGAGTCAGAGGGACCGAAAAGAGACATAAACCTGCCTATCCCTCACAGCCAAGAAAGGTGCCGTCCTGGTTCTCCTGCAATTGCCAATGTGATATGCTATGGCAGCAGCTGTTTAAGGGCTTCAAAGGTCAGCTAAGAGCTGACATAAGCACACTAGCAACTTAATGACAGCTGCCACAAGAGGCATGCCTTAAATGTAACTGTTTTGGGAAATTTTTGATTGGTGGGTTTAGCTCTGCTTGAAATTCTTAAAGGCAGGCATGTATACCGAAGGGAGAGTTTGCAGAGTAACAGCAAATGTGCATTTACACACATGCTCCGTTCACCATCCTCTGCTAAAAATGAATTGCTTTGGATATAGATCACTCAAATGGGTTTATATTACATGAAGTAATATGCTGTTCTTCAAACAGATCTTGTGTGCATTTAGTAAACTGAACATTGTCAAAGCAGCACTGATGGAACATGTTCTGGTTCAGATTATTGTGATTTCCATTAAATTACTATTTTAATAAAATATAGATTCTAGTTTGCTTTTTTTTTTATTTTTTATTTATTTTTTATTTTTTTTGTTACTGTTACTGTTTACATTTCTAGAAGTTGCTAATTCTCTGTATAAAAGTTTTTTGTAGGCTGGTCCCTCCATGTTTACTTAGTTGTGCACGTATCAATTCTACTATTGCTAGCAAGCTTGCTACAAATGCCTGGCTCACATGGGTGGCAAAACCATGGTAAAAATTGGCAGGTGATTTCATTATTATTAATCATGGCCAGCAAACATGTCTGTACACATTGCTGTAGCGCTACCAATTTTTTTACACCGTGCTGCTTTTGGAAGGTGGTATTGCGGCCAAAAGCACCCAATTCAGATTCGTAGGATAGGACAGCACATCAACTGCGTTATGCACACAGTTGTGGTTGCGCTGAATTCCCCCTGAGAACCACTGGCTTAAAGCAGTATTCTACAGTTTTTTTGACCTGTGTATAAAGTGTTTTGTGACAATTACAGAAAAATATCAAATTTTACATTTTATACTTTCAGTGATTAAAAAAAAAAATTATATAATTCATTTTTTTTATTTTTAATTTTTTTTTGTTTCCTTATATCCCATTTTTATTTTCTGTGTTTCATTCTGAGCCCTGTGTGCCATTGTTGTGGGTCATGGGCCACCCATTTATTTCAATGACTACATGGTTTTAGAAGTTTACTCCTTTTTACAACGGGTAACATTGGCCTTTTTTTTTTTTTTTCATATGGGCATTTTTTTTTTTTTGTTTTGTTCTTTTCAGCCACCAATTTTAAGATAGTTAGTTTTTCCCAGTAACTGTATGGCCGTCTTTACTGTTGTCTTTTTGCTGCATTCAATCTGGTATTCATCACTTAGCTTATTTTTAGTTCAGGGGCCTCCAAAAAATTTGTATGCGAGACGACAGAATTTTTTATTTTTTTGTTCCTTCAAAATATTACTGAGCTCTGATAGCCTATTTTTCAATAAGCCTTGTTGGGTTATAGATTAGAGTACCAACTCCAGTATCTTCCCACATCCACCTGGTTTTTAAACCCTAAAGCTTTGTCTCTGTAGAAGATCGCAGCAGGAGTGCAGCAATGTGCTGTATGCATTTTCGTCAGAAAGCATGGTGGGAATGTGTCATTTGGGAGGTATGACAGTTACCTTATCTTCCTGTGACAAAGTATAGATTGACAGGAATACTGTCAGCTCCTAGATTATAGTGACGGCTAAGTGTAACAATTTAAATGTATAAACATTACCAGCTTTTTTTATTTTATTTTATTTTTTTTTTTTTTTGTGCGCCTCAGAATTTGTAATTTATTCCCTTTTTATGTATTTCTCTTAGAGGTAGGACCATTAGAACCCTGAGGACAAGGTTTAGGGAACATAGGAGAGCTATAGAACAAGGTGAGAAAGAGAGGAATAAAAAATATCGTATACCCAAACATTTTAGAGAGGTGCACGCACAATCTACAGAAGGGGCTACAAGTATGGCTTGTAGAACAAATTCCTAGTACCCTCCAAAGAGCAGAAAGATAGAAAAAGCTATGTGCACGAGAAACACTGGATCTTTTTTTTTTTTTTTTTTTAAATACTTTAACCCCCATGGGCCTCAATGAGGAAATCGAAACCCATACCCTTATATGAAATTGCAGCAATACCTTATCACCCCTTTCATCTTCACCATTTGAGTATAGGTCCACTCACCTTTTATGTATTTCTCTTCATCCATTTTTATTTTTATTTTTTTATTATTATTACAATTTTTTTTTGATTGACATTTAATTTTGATGTTATTTTTAATTCTTGACCTCAAACGGATAGAACACCTTTGGGATGAATTGGAGCAGAGACTGCGAGCCAGGCCTTCTTGTCCAACATCAGTGCCTGACCTCACAAATGCTCTTCTGGACGAACGGTCAAACATTTCCATATACGCACTCCTAAACCTTGTGGACAGCCTTTCCAGAAGAGTTGAAGCTGGTATAGTCAATATTGAGTGGGCCAACTTAATATTGAACCCTACGGACTAAGACTGTGATGTCATTAACCACTTTAAGACCAGCCTCGTTTTGGATTTTAGGTGTTTACATGTTTAAAACAGTTTTTTTTGCTAGAAAAAAAAAAACTTAGAACCCCCAAACATTATATATTGTTTTTTTTTTTTCAAACACCCTAGAGAATAAAATGGCGGTCGTTGCAATACTTTTTTTCATACCGTATTTGCGCAGCGCTTTTGCAAGCGCACTTTTTTTGGAAAAAATTCACTTTTTTGAATAAAAAAATAAGACCACAGTAAAGTT